>CM074452.1:12391854-12829354 GCA_037101425.1 Elopichthys bambusa | reverse complement strand
ACTTTTATTAAGAAATTGCAACTGGTTATTCATCCTAGACTCAAGTGTGAACATATTCAATTCAGACATGATCCGTCTTTATTGTGTCAACATCAAATAAGAATATAATGACCTGAATATAGTGGCTGAATTTACAGTTT
This sequence comes from Elopichthys bambusa, assembly GCA_037101425.1. Lineage (NCBI taxonomy): Eukaryota > Metazoa > Chordata > Actinopteri > Cypriniformes > Xenocyprididae > Elopichthys > Elopichthys bambusa. Next base: position 12,829,214 of record CM074452.1, on the reverse strand, counting down.
AACAATTTCCGTTAACACATTTCAGGATATTGGTTTCAATTGAACATATGGTACGCCTTTTAAAGAGAGAACGTGATGTGTGTATGATTAAACAGGTTACTCTGCACAGTTTGTGCTTGGGATTCTTTAATGAGAACTACCCCACTTTCATCCATCAAAAGCTTAAAAAAGTTACTTTTAAATACTTAAGAACAGTTAAATGTGACTGCTTATGTGTATGTTATTGGTTACATACATTACATTTTTATAAAGTAAAACCTAAATTAGTGAATATATGCTATTAGAATTTATACTATACTTCTAATTAAATGCATATATTCATGCTCATTTCAATTAATTTATTTATGTGTCATGTGTTTAGATGGAGATTGATAGTGGAGAGGGGCTGACGGAGGATTTCCTGTATGAAGAGGTGTACCCGAAGCAGCACGCTCTGAAACAAGCCTTCACTAAGCCAAAGGGCCCTACAGGGAAACGAGGGAACAAGCGTCTAATCAAAGGAGCAGGAGAGAATGGAGATGAGAGCTAGAATCATACTGTCAGCAAATGTAAAATTACACCGGATACTCGTTTAATTTCACCCTCGATGGTCTGTAGCCTATTTCTTGTCTGAGCTTTCCATTTCATTGTTAGTATTATTTTTTATGTTAGATTTTAACTAGTCTTCTTTCACTCTGAAACACATTCTCACACGGTTTTCAAGGCCACATAAATGTGTTGTTTAGGTGATGATTTTTATGTTATAATTAAAATAAAATCTATTAGTCTGTCTTATTAAATCTCAGTTTTTGTTTTACTATGGAACATCATTTTGTTTTACTATGGAACATCATTTTGTTTTACTATGGAACATCACATCATTTTTTTTTTGGTAAAGCACATTTTGACTGCTGAAAAGAAAATCATATTTAACTAAACCTTACTAAGATATCTGAACAGGTAATCAAAAGCCATTAGTTATAACTGCAGTTTATATATACCATATATATATATACACATATATATATATATATATATATATATATATATATATATAATGGAATTAATTCTAGTAGGCCTAGAAATAGATACTAGTTTAAATGTTTAGTAGAAGCACATAATAAACAATTTTGGGGTCTTAAAAATATTACTAGGATTTTTTACTTATTAGCCTATTTTTATATTTTATTAATATCATTTTATTTATTATTTATTATAAACATTTTCCATTGTTGTTGTTGTTTTGTTTTTTTTTTTGTTTTTTTCTGGGTATGACTATTATAGGGTTAACTCAAGCACTGATCTAAGGCCTGATTAGTTACCAGGATGTTAGATGTTATTAACTATCTGACTAACATTCTGGCAATACACATTTTCTGGAATTAGACTTACCCTGCACTACGCTTACCTTGCAGTCACCTCCCATCACAGCACTTGCTATATCTCAGAGATCTTTCAGCCTATGCAGCTGGCGCAGAGGTCAATTTCAGCGACTGTTTCAGCATTCCTGGAAAGCTCTGTACTGGGAAAGTCATCCGCAGCTGAAACCGGCCCGGGCACTTCGTCAACGGCACTCTGCAGCCAATGGAAACGCAGCGCCCGATGATGAGGCCGCGATCGCTGAGATGTAGCGCAGTTCTTGGAATGAGATTCCTAGAACGCGCTTCAACTCATAAAACGGCCAAACGTGAGGCAAAGGCGTTTCTTACTGCTCTTATTTTAGGAAAATAATAATCCACCAAACCAAATGACCTTTTACTCTTATTAAATTACTACTAGAAAGCTGTTTTGTTATTCTTCGTCAATTTCGCCCTCATTTCGCTTCGCGCTTCCCTGGAGAATATTTGGCAAAGAAGGCTCGTTCGGGATAGACAACATTAGGGAATATCCCTTATGTAAAATGTTTAGGTTTTAACGAGATTTCCTCGGTTTGTGGCGCTTTGTCGCCATTATAGCACTGCTGAAACAATGTCAGTAGCTTTGGCACACGACCGGACTAGGATTCGCGTAAATTTTACCGCCTGTAAATCTTCAAACTGTCATCTTCCATTCTGCTGTCTGTTGGTGACGTGCCGAAGGTGACGATTTTATGCCCACAAAGGTAAGAAATCTATCTATTCGTCTTATTGAAAATCTTTTTAGTTTCTTAGAGACTGTGAAGTGGCCAGACCAGTTTGATGGGTTCATTAGTTTTTGATGGACTGGGGAGTGGTTACATTTAGCTTTGCAATAATTAATGTGCTTCGATCTTGGTGAACATCCTGTTAAAATCATCCTGTGAAAATTCCTGCCGCTGCTTATGATGTTTCGAAATTTAACATATTGCTCTCATCTAAGTGCCTTTTTAAATAAGTTTAAATAGGCTAAACGTAAGATATACATTTCTCTGACGTACAGGCACAAAATTCAGCTTTTATTTTATGTTATTAATGAAATACATTTTTAAAATGTATTAAATTGTGGTTCTGCTGTTTTCCAACACCATCATTCTAGAATTTTAATCTAATTTTTAACATTTTATAGACTTAATAACATGCCTGTGATTATATTTTACAGTTTGTGTAAATATAAAATCTTTAAATATATATATATATATATATATATATATAATACAACTTAGTGTCTATAAAAGAAAACAATTCAATATTTTGAGAAACAGTCAGTTATCTCAATCCCTAAAAGCTCTGTTTGTAAATTCTGTTGCTCTCATTTACAAAGAAAGCCACATTTACCTCTTCTTCTAAATGTCACCTTATCCAGTCTTCTCAGAAATGAGTGTTTAAATATGCTGACTTAACCAGTGATGTCATGATAATTATTTATCATATTGTAGCCTACTTTTTAAGAAAGGACAGATTTTCACTCATTGACTCAGATGTTGAAACAGAAATAAAAACATAATCATTCCAATAACATCGATATGATTTATAATGTTTTACTGTTTGTGACTTCTTGTCTTGTAAGGTCTGTTGTTTACCCTGCTGCTTTCCACTGAAATTCTTGCCACATGGTGTAAATAGCATTTGAGTGCATTCTCTTGTTCTTGGCACACTGTACTTCCTTTGTTTGTTCATACTTTGAGTTCAGTTGAAATTGTAAATGACAAAAGACTGATATAGAAAGAGCAGCACGACACTTTTTAACCTTTGAACTTTTAGCTCTGCTATCTCCCCTCATGTCATTTTGACATGTAGAAAAATATCTGTTGATTACATATCAAGATGTGTTTTTTTATTCCATATGAAGAAACCTCCAGGAATGGTTGCAAGGGGTACAAGTGCTCAAAATGAGAGGGACAGATCAGAAGTTCAACAAATCCAGCAGTCCCAAGCAGCTCCCTACTCTTGGGCCCCAGCTGAGGACTTGCGGTTCATCACCACCACCTTTCAGCACCTACACACCTCAGGTACACCTATAGTCTTAAAAAGTGACCTGCAGACACTATAAATATATAAAGAGAACAGATTTATTTATTAAAAAATCATATATTTTAAAATGTAATGTATTCCTTTGATGGCAAAGCTGAATTTTCAGCATCAATGCTCCAGTCTTCAGTGTCACATGATCTTTCAGAAATCATTCTAATATGCTACTTTTGTGCTCAAGAAACATTTATTATTATTATCAATGTTGAAAAACTACGGCGCCTTTAAAGAGACATAGTGAACAAAAAAATATGAGATGGGAGGAAAAATAATTAGTCAATGCTTTTGTGTTCTCTCGCAAATGTTTTGCGTTTCCCCAAAAACGTGTCTGCTCGCAAAATGTTTGCGTTCCCTTGGAAAACTTTGCGTTCGCTCTCTAAGAACGCAAAAGTTTTGCAAGTAAACGCAAAAGTATTTGCGAGGGAACGCAAACATTTTGCAAGCAAACACAAAGTTTATCAGGCAAACGCAAACATTTTGCAAGTGAACACAAAGTTTCTCGAAGGAACGCAAACATTTTTCAAGTGAACGTAAAGTTTCTTGGGGGAACGCAAACAATTTGCGAGTGAACAAAAAGTTTCTCAGGGGAACACAAACATTTTGAGAACGACTGCAAAGTTTCTTGGGGGAACGAAAACATTTTGCAAGCGAACACAAAGTTTCTCAGGCGAACGCAAACATTTTGCAAGTGAACACAAAGTTTCTTGGGGGAACGCAAACATTTTGCAAGTGAATACAAAGTTTCTTAGGCGAACAGAAACAATTTGCAAGCGAACACAAAGTTTCTTGAAGGAACGCAAACATTTTGCAAGCGAACACAAAGTTTCTTAGGCGAACGCAAACATTTTGCGAGTGAACGCACAGTTTCTTGAAGGAACGCAAACATTTTGCAAGTGAACATAAAGTTTCTTGGGGGAACGCAAACATTTTGAGAATGAACGCAAAGTTTCTCAGGGGAGCGCAAACAATTTGCATTTTAGAAACGTGTTAATTGACTGCATTTTGTGTGAAAACGACATGAATTGTGTTAATGGTATTGTCACAACAGACAGATGTTGTGCTAATTGTGTTTAGAGTTTTAAAAATGTGACTACAAATTGGACAACTGTGTATGTTAGCAATTGAAAAAAATGGTAATAGATACGTTTCTTTATGTTTTAGGATGGTACTGGGGTGGAATGACAGCCAGCGAGGCAAGGGATGCCCTCAGTGGAACTTCAGAAGGTACTTTCCTGGTGCGTGACAGCAGCCATCCACTCTACCTCTTTACTCTCTCCATAAAGACCCAGAGAGGCCCAACTAACGTCCGCGTAGAATACGACAGTGGCCGATTCCGTCTTGATTCCAGTTTTCCAGCCCGATTTTGCCTGTTGTCCTTTTCTGCTCTTCCTAGTCTTGTGCAGCACTACGCATCCACGAGTCAAGAGGAGGAGAGGAAAGCAGAAGAACATCACATGGTGTCAAAGGACAATGGCGTCCTGCTGAAGCTCAGGAAGCCTCTCCACAAGCCTCAGGCCTTTCCAACGTTACAGCACCTTACACGCCTCGCTATAAACAGACACACTGATTCCCATAAACAGCTGCCGCTGCCACGGCCATTGTTGCTTTACTTGCAAGAATACCCCTTTCAGGTTTGAGGACACTTGGGGAGGACACTGGTGCAATTTAGGGGGTTAGTTTTTGCAAAAGGTGATTTAGCCATGAAGTCGCAAATCTTGCATTTGTGCAAATAAACAAGGACTACTTTGTGTAGATTTAAAAAATATATGTATTTGTAAATATTTCTCTTTTTAGTAAACCAAAATGTTTCTATATTTTTCTGTGCTTCCAAGTATTCATGGAGCTCCAACTCTACATACTACCATCACCAGAACATTGAAAAAATAAAATATCAAAACCAGTACATATAAATAATACTGTATCTTGAGTATCCTGAGTAATACCGTGTGTGTGTAATTTCTTACAAAAGTGAAAACATTTCGGCATTTATTTATTTAGAAACAAGCTGGTAAAGAAACTAGATTTCAGTTACATATTTGTCAGAAACCATCACAGATGCCCTGGCAATATGAGATATGCTGTCAGTCCACAGGCCTTTATTTGACAGAATACATTTAACCAGTTAACATCGTCATTCTAGGAATGATTTTTTTCCCCACACACTCCAAACACAAATAAAATGTATAATTCACCATAACATAACAATTTTTTTTTTTTTTTTGCAATTGTGTGCAGAACAATGAAAAATTCAATTTTACACTTTACATTTTCAAACACCATACATTTTCCATATTAATAAATTTACAAGCATGCAACTTTCATCTTTTCATCTTTTTAATAGACTAGGGTTGCCAACTTCAGCAGAAGAAAATTAGGGACACTTCTGGGTTCTTTATAATTAAACAAGGAACACAGAATTTCTTTGCACCGCACATGGTATGTCGTGTGCATGTCTGGAGCTATGTATGTGTTTAAAAAAGTTTCTATTTGACTGAATTAAATGCTAAAATAAGACACAATCACTATTCTTTTTTACTTACTGACATACATGTCAGTTTTAAAAATAAAGTTTAATGTCACACTATTATACACACAGTTTCTGCCTATAGGCCAGTTATAACACTATGAATTACAACTGTCCTACTCTAAAAACAGGCTCACAGTAATTTTAAGTGCTTTTTAAAAATTATACATCTTTAATTATAAAAATTATAATACGCCTACAATAAAATTTTAAATACAAGCAACTCACTTGTTATTATATTAAACTTATAATGTCAAAATTATGACTTAGAGGTCTGGTTTCACAGACAGGGCTTAGATTAAGCCAGGATTAGGCCTTAGTTCAAATAGGACGTGTGCATTTTGAGACAAAACATATTTTTAAGATATGTCAGTGCAAGTTGATTTCAGGTAAAACAGCTCAAACATGCAATTTAGTCTGGGACTAGGCTTAAGCTTCGTCTGTGAAACCAGGGGTTAATGTCATAATCAGTGTTTGGGGGCAATGTATTACAAGAAAGACGATTTACCTAATCAGGTTACTTTTTTCAAGTAGGCTAACTAGTAAAGTAATGCATTCATTTTAAATTTACAACAAAATAGTTACTTTTACAAATAAGTAATGCAAGTTACTTTGTTTTTCCATAACAGACAGCTCTCCCGTCCTCATGTTGGGAGAAACCGGGAGAAAGTGCAGAGGTGTTGTCTGCGCTGTGTGAACATGATGGTTATTGTAGTTCTAGACTAAATGTAGGCATGCATTCACTCACCTCACTTGCACAAAATTAATAAAAACAGGGAATTACAAACTATTACGCAAACCTGCAATAAATAATACAAATATGCGTTATGTACTTCATATAACTTTATTAATCAATATCTCATGCTGACTTTCGATGATCTTTAGTTAAACATCACATTTGTGTTTCATTGTTTTTATTGTTGAGGAAATATGGGAAGCCGTTTTAACATTTAATCCTTAAAATGTACTAGTGTCTATTTTCATGCTAATTGTACTTATTTTTTAGATACTAGTGCTTATTCTTTAGGTACTAGTGCCTATTCTTTAGATACTAGTACCTTTTGAAAAGATACTACTACTTATTCATTAGATACTATAGTACTTAATCATTAGAGATTGGGAATCATTCATTAGATAATAGTACTTAATCATTAGATACTAGTGCCTATTAAATTGGTACTAGTACCTATTAAATAGATACTAGTACTTATTCATTAGACACTAGTACTTATTTCGATAGTGACTAGTAACTATTCTAATGATACTAGTAACACATTTAAAAAATTTTTTGCCATTGACCTCTATGGGGATCTGTCATTTAGATATCAATTATTCAGTTCTGACTAGTATGTATTCCAATTGTGACTAGTACTTATTTTTTTAGATACTAGTACCTATTACTAGATACTAGTACTTAATTATTAGATATTAGTACTTATTTATTAGATACTTGTACCTATTAAATAGATATTAGTACTTATTCATTAGCTACTAGTACTTATTCATTAGCAACTAGTACCTATTAAATAGATACTAGGACACATTTATTAGATACTAGTATTTATTCCCAATGGTACGAGTAAGATTTTTTATTATACTAGTAAGATTTTTAATTGAACTATACAGTGGCCAATGTGACTAGTCATAACATAAGACAAGTAAAAAACAGTTGTGACTGGTAAGACAAGAAATGTTACTAGTTGCAATTAAAAAAGATACTAGTGTCTAATAAATAAGTACTAGTACCTAATAAATAACTAATAGTATCTATTAAAGTACTAGTGAATAAGAACTAGCATCTAATGAATAAATACTAGTATGTAATAAACTAGTATCTATCTAATAGGTATGAGTATCTAAAAAATAAGAACTAGTATCTAATGACTAAGTACTAGTATCTAATAATACATACTAGTATCTAATGAAAAACTACTAGTATATAAAAAGTATGTACTAGTCACAATTGGCATACATACTCGTCAAAACTGAATAATTGATATGAATGACAGAATTTGGCCAACATTTAAAATGTTACTAGTAACAATAGAATAGTTACTAGTCACTATCGAAATAGGTACTAGTAACTAATGAATAAGTACTAGTATCTAATAAATAAGTACTAGTACCCATTTAATAGGCACTAGTATCTAATGAATAAGTAATTGTGTCTATTTAATAGGTACTAGTATCTAATGAATGAGTACCAGTATCTAATAAATAAGTACTAGTATCTTTTAAAAAGGTAGTACTAGTATCTAAAGAATAAGCACTAGTAGCTAATGAATAAGTACTAATACTTAATGGAATAGATAGTATCTAAAAAATAAGTACTAGTAGCCTGAAAATAGATACTAGTACGTTTTAAGGATTAAATGTTGCGTCCTGCAATCGAGAATGGCAGCTAAAAGGTTTGTTTGAGATGCGCCCTCTACTGTACAGACGTGAATTTGCATTTCCTTCAAGCCTATTCATTTCACTTTTGGTGTGAAAGGGCCTTTTAAATTTGGCAAAATAGATTTTTTTTTTCTTTCTTATTAAAAATAAACAAGCAGGCGAGAAAAAGTAATGCATTACTTTCCATAAAAAGTAACTTAAGTAGTGCAATTAGTTACCTTTTTTAGGGAGTAACAAGCCTACTTTCAAAAGGTAACTTCAACACTGGTCATAATTATGACATAAAATAGTCTTAGTATGTTATACTTTCGCCTTTTTGTTATATTTTAGACTTTTTAATCTCATAAAACCTATGTCATAATTATGACTTTTATGTCATAATTTCGCCTGTTAATCTCATAATTATGATTTATGTATATCATAATTTTCACTTTTTTATCTCATAACTATGACTTTTTTTTATGCCATAATTATAATTTACCAAAGCAATATTTTTTCTTATGTGTATCCATTCCTTCCATACTGTTCAGTGATAGAGACAGAGCGTATTTAGGCCACGCACAAACAATCCAACCGTCTCCATTGACTTTGTATTGCGTGAGGCTGCCTCCTTGTCATTTCTGACTTATAACAAAAAACAGAACAATGCCTTAAAGCTGCTGTGTGACAAGGTGTACAGCAAACAAGCTAAAAAAACCCAGAACTAAGTTTTTATATGCTACCGAAACTTAAAGCCAGCCTTTAAGGAGACAAACGTGGATACAGGCAATACGACGTGAAGCATCAGCAGGAAGAATAGGTAAATTTTAGGATCCTGGCATTCAGTATGCCTCAGTAAGCCTACGTGTGCAGTAAACATTTGGTCACTGTTAAGTCAAATATCCAAATGTCAGTTTTATATATTAAATTTCCTGTTGCTGATTACGTTACCCTCCAGTGGGCGTAGTTCTCATAGTAATATGACATGTCGCGCTCTGTCTCAATCGCCTGTATCCACTTTTTAGTCCTTAAACGCTCGTTTTTTGGGTCGACAGCTTATAAAAACTTCTGGGTTTTTGGTTCTGGGGTTTTTTTTTTAGCTTGTTTTCTGTACACCTTGTCACATAGCAGCTTTTAGACATTGTTCTGTTTTTTGTTATAAATCAGAAATGACAAGAAAGCAACCTCAAGCAATACAAAGTCAATGGAGACTGTTGGATTGTTTTCTCCCCGGTGGGCGTGGTTTTCAGATTATGACGCGTGTCGCTCTGTCTCTATAGGCTACAGGGCGGATGTTGATCGCTGAGCTCTGATGGATTCAGTTCAGTGAAGGATTCGTCAGGTCAGACTGATTCAAAACGGTTAACTCGTCTTTTTGAACCGTTAACTGAAAAACTGCCTCATTTGTGCCGTATTTTTTGTTCAGTCACATTAAAATATTTGTTACTAGAATATTTTAAATGATCTGTCAAACGGCTGGAACGCAAGACTCGAGACTTTTATGTTGAAAATAACATTGTGCGTCAGGTGGATAGCAGTTTTTCCTTGTCATAAGGTTGCGCATTTCACTTTGAACCTATGACAATATGGCGGAAGGAGAGGAGCCGTAAGTGAAATTTTATACAAAGCTGCTCATAAATCCCTCGTAACAGTGCTTGTAGTTCAATCAACAGGACGCAAGAACGTTAACTTGCGGGTAGCAGAGCATGAATGAACCTTCTTTTATTCTCTCTTTTTAGGGAGAAGAAAAGAAGGAGAATAGAGGAGCTGAATGAGAAGTTAGTGAAATGAAAGATGAGAATTTAGATGTGGCAGCCAGCAGGTTTGCTTTGGGAGGTGTTAATTCTTAATATTAGCTTTATCTATAACCCAGACACTTTTTAGACATTATTTTGAACAGCTCTCCGCATACACTGTATATAAATACTATACAATCTGTCTGAAAGCTAGGTGATGGCTTGCAAAACCTCCAAACACTGCTGTTTGAACACATGCCATAATGTTCTTTATTAAAATATAACACAAGACACCTTCTTTGTATTAATTATGACACTTGCCTAAAGTCAGTGCCAACCAACCCCTAGTTTAATCAATTATTGTGTATGTAATACAATATGTTGTATATTATGTTGTTGTATATTATGTTTGAATGTGTTTTTAAATTATTAAATAATCTGCGTGATGTGTGTGCTGTGTAGTTAAATATCTATACTTTTTCCACAGCATGGTTGTGGATGGAGGGAGTGGGGATGGCAGTGACTGGCAGGGAAGATGGGACCATGTGACAAAGTTCTTAGAGAGAGCTGGACCCTTCACTCATCCGGATTTTGAACCCAGCACTGAGGTAAGATGTAAATCATAATATAATATAATATAATATAATAATATACTGTATATTCCACACTCCTTTTAGAATCTATGCCCACTTTTAGGGAGATAAGAACAAATTTCAGCTGTGAAGGCATATTATCATATTATCTGCCTAGAGTAAATAATGGCTTCTTTAAAACTAACAGACAGGCCAGTAGACAGGCCACAGACTATGCACACTGTTCTCTACTTCTCACCAAATGGAGAAAAAAAAAAAAAAAGCAGCAATTTTATACACTATTTTTTCTTCTTCCTGTAAATATCCATGCCTGATAAGACTGTGTTTTGGCTGAGATTATAACGTAGTTATTACATTATTCTAATTATATTGATAAAGATTTGTGCTGTAAATGATTATGCACTTAGGGTCATTTTTCTTCTGTGTACCTCTTTTTAGCTAAATGCAGAACAGTTGATTCAGGGTCAGTGCTACAATGCTTTTTCACTGTTATAAAGCAGTGTTTTTCAACCTGGGGGCCTCAACAAACTTTCAAGGGGGCCTCAAGATGAAAACATGAATGATTTAAAAACAAAACAAGTGTTAAAATAAGGCAAAACATCTAACATTTTTTTACTGATATTTACTGTTTTATTTCACCCCCTCAACAACTGTCTTGTAAAACCTGGGTATATGAAGGAACTAGGGGTGTAATGGTACACGTATTCGTACCGAACCGTTTCGGTACAGGGCTTTCGGTTCGGTGCACGTGTGTACCGAAGCATTACATTGCAACATAGCCTAACCGCCAATAATTGCAATAAGCTTTGCGTTTTGTTACTTTTGATAAGAAACAAAGTGTCATCCTTCAAATTTTGTCCACGAAATCACAAAATTCAAACAGAAAATACAGTTTTGATGCTCTTTGTTGCGGTGTGACAGATCACTGTACAGGCGCCTCAGTTCAACAGGTAGCGCGAGCGCAATCATCTCTTCCTCTTTAATACTATTTACAGAATAAACATGAAAAAACATCTGAAGGTATGTTGAAAGATGCAGTACAACTTACTGAAACGGTCATATCTCTTGTAATTGCTCAATCAGTTCCAACGGTGGAAAGACATCAATAAAACAGCTTGTAATATGTTATGTAGCTTTTCACCTCAGAAAAGCCATTCAGTGTCCTCCATAGCTTGTTCGCTAGAGAAATTAACTCTTTCGCTTAATATATGCACTGTGTTAGCCTTTTTATTTAACCTTTGTGATGTCTTTATTATTTAATGTATGTTTATATTAAACGGTCATGAAAATGACAGCCACTGTGCAGAAACGATTATATTTCAACAACGAATTGGAGTAAAAACTTTTAGAAGTTAATGCAAACACTGCCTTATGTGCAGCTTACATGTTTGCATACAATTTGTTATTTGAGTGTTGATTATTTTATCTAAAAATAAAAAGCAATTGAATTTAGGCTAATAGTTTGGGCTCAGTTGTTAACCTTTAATATTATAGTAGCATAATGTTCAAGTAAGGGCTCCATACATAATTTATAGCATTAACAAAAAAATTTTTATCCTTAAGAAACTTTTAGTTATAATTTAATATATTTAAAGACAAAAACACAATTTGTTCAGTAAACCACTGTTTAATAAGAAAAAGCAATTTAATGTTTAGTTTTCTCCCCACCTGCTGTACTGAAAACCGTACTGAACCATGACTTCAAAACCAAGGTACGTAGTGAACCGTGAGTTTTGTGTACCATTACACCCCTAGAAGAAACCAAATTTTATGTGTGTGTGTATATATATATATTTGGTTATGCCAAACTTTAAAATTTGATGTGGTAAAAACTAAGTCAACATTAAACAGAAGTTGCAATTGTGTATCTGAGTGAAACGGTGTCTCGAACAAGATCAGGGTGGGACTTGATTTTGGATTGTTGTGGTTTGCTGTGATGTCATGTGAGTGACAGGTTGTCCACCCTTGTGCCAAAAATACATCATCAGAAAAGAGATGAGATGTCACTGCAACAGGGAGGGGAAGTTATTTTGATTAAAGATTATGAGAGCACATGAATTTAAAAAAATAAATAAATAATGATGTGCACAGATAATTTATAATAAATACTGCAGTATTCCATAAAAAGCAAGAATTTTCAATTTTGATTTCATGGTGGCTTTAAAAATCCTTATCCTTAATTTATATTCAGTATATCTCAAACAATTAGAAGAGTCATGGGGCCATTATTTCTCTTATATTTGTGGACAATGGAGTCAAAAAGGTTTAGAACCAATGTCATAAAGGACTTTGGTTTTTTCCCCCCTCTTTTCTTTCAATAAAATGTGCACATTTTCTTCCAGTCTCTCCAGTTTTTGTTGGACACATGCAAAATTCTGGTTATTGGAGCTGGTGGACTTGGATGTGAGCTGCTTAAAGATCTGGTACAGTCCTTGTTATGCTGCATTTGTTTCCTGTTTGTTTTTATTCTTGAATGACAGCTGCAATACTCTAGTTGCAAAGAGGCTAATTGCTAATGTGTTTTGTCTTATGCTCATAAATGATACAATTTCATCACCCAGGCCTTGTCAGGTTTTCGACACATTCATGTGGTGGACATGGACACCATTGATGTTTCCAACCTCAACAGACAGTTCCTCTTCAGGTTAAAATTAGTCAGCTAATAGATGCCTTTTTTCACACCTTTTCTTGTTCTTTTTTTTTTTTTTTTTTAATAATGCAAATTGCTTGCTCTTGTATCTATAGACCAAAGGATGTGGGCCGACCAAAGGCAGAGGTTGCAGCGGACTTTTTAAATGGCCGGATCGCAGGGTGCAATGTTGTCCCGTATCCTTTTTCTGTGGAAATGCTGATATAATTTATTGTTTGATACACTATCATTCAAAAGTTTAGGGGTCAGTGAGATTATTACTATAATTTGTAAAAGAAATTAATACTTTTATTCAACAAGGTTGCATTAAATTGATCAAATGACAGTAATATTTGAATTTCAAATAAATGCCGCTCTTTTGAACTATTTGATCTATTTGTCAAAGAATCCTGGAAAAAAAAACTATCATGATTTCCACAAAAAATATTAAGCAGCACAATGTTTTCAGTATTAATATTAAGAAAAGGTTCTTGTGCACAAAATTCCACAGCATTCCTGAAGGATCATGTGTCACTGAAGATCAATGATGCTGAAAATTCAGCTTTACCATCACAGGAATAAACTACATTTTTAAATATTATAATAGAAAGTTACTGTAAGTTAAGTTTGACTGTATTTTTGATCAAATAAATTCAGCTTTGGTGAGCATAAGAGACTTCAAAAATCATTAAAAAAAAAAAAAATTCCTACTGACCCCAAACTTTTCAAGACCCCAAACTTGTTAGTATATACAGTGGGTACGGAAAGTATTCAGACCCCCTTAAATTTTTCACTCTTTGTTATATTGCAGCCATTTGCTAAAATCATTTAAGTTCATTTTTTTCCTCATTAATGTACACACAGCACCCCATATTGACAGAAAAACACAGAATTGTTGACATTTTTGCAGATTTATTAAAAAAGAAAAACTGAAATATCACATGGTCCTAAGTATTCAGACCCTTTGCTGTGACACTCATATATTTAACTCAGGTGCTGTCCATTTCTTCTGATCATCCTTGAGATGGTTCTATACCTTCATTTGAGTCCAGCTGTGTTTGATTATACTGATTGGACTTGATTAGGAAAGCCACACACCTGTCTATATAAGACCTTACAGCTCACAGTGCATGTCAGAGCAAATGAGAATCATGAGGTCAAAGGAACTGCCTGAAGAGCTCAGAGACAGAATTGTGGCAAGGCACAGATCTGGCCAAGGTTACAAAAACATTTCTGCTGCACTTAAGGATCCTAAGAGCACAGTGGCCTCCATAATCCTTAAATAGAAGACGTTTGGGACGACCAGAACCCTTCCTAGAGCTGGCCGTCCGGCCAAACTGAGCTATCGGGGGAGAAGAGCCTTGGTGAGAGAGGTAAAGAAGAACCCAAAGATCACTGTGGCTAAGCTCCAGAGATGCAGTCGGGAGATGGGAGAAAGTTGTAGAAAGTCAACCATCACTGCAGCCCTCCACCAGTCGGGGCTTTATGGGAGAGTGGCCCGACGGAAGCCTCTCCTCAGTGCAAGACACATGAAAGCCCGCATGGAGTTTGCTAAAAAACACCTGAAGGACTCCAAGATGGTGAGAAATAAGATTTAATGAGACCAAGATAGAACTTTTTGGCCTTAATTCTAAGCGGTATGTGTGGAGAAAACCAGGCGCTGCTCACCACCTGTCCAATACAGTCCTGGTGGCAGCATCATGCTGTGGGGGTGTTTTTCAGCTGTGGGGGTGTTTTTCAGCTGCAGGGACAGGACGACTGGTTGCAATCGAGGGAAAGATGAATGCGGGGAAAGTACAGGGATATCCTGGACGAAAACTTTCTCCAGAGTGCTCAGGACCTCAAACTGGGCCGAAGGTTTACCTTCCAACAAGACAATGACCCTAAGCACACCGCTAAAATAACGAAGGAGTGGCTTCACAACAACTCCGTGACTGTTCTTGAATGGCCCAGCCAGAGCCCTGACTTAAACCCAATTGAGCATCTCTGGAGAGACCTAAAAATGGCTGTGCACCAACATTTACCATCCAACCTGACAGAAATGGAGAGGATCTGCAAGGAGGAATGGCAGAGGATCCCCAAATCCAGGTGTGAAAAACTTGTTGCATCTTTCCCAAAAACACTCATGGCTGTATTACATCAAATGGGTGCTTCTACTAAATACTGAGCAAAGGGTCTGAATACTTAGGACCGTGTGATATTTCAGTTTTTCTTTTTTAATAAATCTGCAAAAATGTCAACAATTCTGTGTTTTTCTGTCAATATGGGGTGCTGTGTGTACATTAATGAGGAAAAAAAATGAACTTAAATGATTTTAGCAAATGGCTGCAATATAACAAAGAGTGAAAAATTTAAGGGGGTCTGAATACTTTCCGTACCCACTGTATGTTATATTGATGTGTGTCAAAATATTTGCTTTTCCCTTAATAAGAAATGCAGACATTTTAAGAAAATCCAGGACTTGGATGAGACATTTTACAAGCGTAATTAGCACCTAACTGTTTTACATTTGTCTAAACTGCTTTTTTTGCCACTAACATGTGACACAATTGTTCTGCATTGTCAGACTAATTATGACACTTTTTTTTTTTTAGACAGTTTTTTATTTTGAAATCCGATGTAACTGTCTTTGTTTCTGCATAGAATTTCACATAGTAGTCTGTGGCCTGGACTCTGTTGTTGCCAGAAGATGGATGAATGGCATGCTGGTATGTATTTACTTTAATAAACATTTAACAATCCGTTCATACAAATGTATAGAGGCAAAGTCCTCTATATGTCATGTAAATAAAGTGTTTCTATATTGTAAGAATTGCTTTTGTGCATTTGGCTTTCTCCTTTTCAGCTATCTCTGCTGATTTATGAAGATGGTGTCCTGGATCCCAGCTCCATTATTCCTCTAATAGATGGTGGCACAGAGGGCTTCAAGGGCAATGCCAGAGTCATTCTTCCGGGCATGACCGCTTGCATTGATTGCACGCTGGAGCTTTATCCCCCACAGGTACATACTGGGATTTTGTGTTAAGCCTAATTTCAAAAGCTTTTGTCAAAATTGCTTACTATTTTTTTTTTTTTTTTTTTTTTTTTTTTTTTTTTTTTTGCCCTACACAGATAAACTTCCCAATGTGCACTATAGCCTCTATGCCACGGTTACCTGAACATTGTGTTGAATATGTCCGCATGCTGCTTTGGCCCAAAGACAAGCCTTTTGGAGGTACGTTAATTCACAGTATCTGCATGGTACTGGATGTACAACCACCAGATATTTTGGTTATACGGCTGCTAAGTAGCCTGCTAATATTTCAGATTTTAATTTATTTTCTTCAGATGGTGTGGCGCTAGATGGTGATGATCCAAATCACATCCAGTGGGTGTACCAGAAATCTC
The DNA here is from genome assembly GCA_037101425.1 of Elopichthys bambusa. Lineage (NCBI taxonomy): Eukaryota > Metazoa > Chordata > Actinopteri > Cypriniformes > Xenocyprididae > Elopichthys > Elopichthys bambusa. The sequence goes on along the minus strand of CM074452.1, from coordinate 12,812,568 downwards.
TGGAGAGAGCAGCAGAGTTCAACATCACTGGGGTGACTTATAGACTCACTCAGGGTAAGTGAGACAGGCCTGCTCAGAGGACCTATATCAGGCATTTCATGAAATCCTCTCGTTTATTGACAGAATTTTGAAGGAGAGAATATCCAGAGATGCACTACCATTCAAAAGGTTGGGGTCAGTAAGATGTTTGTTTTTGTTTTTTTTTTTGTTTGTTTTTTAAGAAATAATACTTTTATTCAGCAAGGATGCATTAAATAGAAAGAAGAGTAAAAAGAGTAGTATGTCAGAATGCATAGTATTCGAAAAACAGTAGGTGAAAAGTCCCAGGATGACCTACTACTTCCGATGAGCTTCTGAAATGAACATTCAATGGACAGTTTAGACACTTTACCATCCCATGAAGCCACGGGAGAGGTTTTATGAATGGCAGTGAAGCAATGCAACTGATGCTGGTAGGTCAAATAATGGTAACTAAGTGGTGGATGTAGTACTTCTAAATTTCGTTCATACTACCCACATTGTTACTATATAGAACATACTTTTTTAATTGTCTCGAAGTAAGTCCAAATTCAAATGTACCTACTCAGACAGTATGCAATTTCAGACGCAGCGTAAAAGACTTTTAAAACAAAAAATCTTACCGACCTCAAACTTATTGGGAAACCAAACCATATTTAGGGACTAGAATATTGGAGATAAATCAAGGTGCTTCATTTTGGGAGTCTTTAGACTTGGGACAACCATTCAGAACACCTTAACAATGTTCTAGCAAACATTCAGAGCATTGTAGCAACAGCATACCAATGCCCTGGTATCATGGTGCATGCTTTTGCATAGGCAAGCACCAATACATTTTCCTTTTATAGAAAATGTCATTGAATTTATACTTATAATAATCATACATTTTGCTGATTGTGAGTTATTGTTCAGAAGCTCCTGTTGTTTGGAAGTAGATGTTGATGTACCACCTCACATGTGTTTCAGGGGTCGTGAAAAGAATAATTCCTGCTGTGGCTTCTACAAATGCTGTTATTGCTGGTATACTGGTATTCTCTGGTCTTGGCATGCTTTAAAGGCTATTGTTTTTCAGTAAGTTAAGCTGTAACTGAAGGTAATTTCTTTCTTTCTCACACATTTCAGCTGCTTGTGCCACAGAGGTTTTCAAAATTGCTTCAAGGTAAGTTATAATGGTATATTTCCCAGAAGAGAGCACTGATTTCAGTGTTCATTCACATCTCTCATTTGTTCTTTTACCTTTGCCGAACAGCGCCTATGTTCCCTTGAACAATTACCTGGTGTTCAATGATGTTGATGGGCTGTACACGTACACCTTTGAAGCTGAGAGAAAGGTCAGTAATTTGAAGTACATAACTATAGAAAATAGACATTAATGCTAAATGTCTAAAAATCAACACAGCTTAAATGTTATCCATGTTGTACGTGTAGGAGAACTGTACTGCCTGCAGTCAGGTGCCACAGGACCTGCAGTTCCCACCCTCAGCTAAACTACAGGATGTTCTGGACTATTTGACCGAGAACGCCGCTCTGTGAGTCACAAAGTTCCTTAAAGTTCACCCATGGTTCCTGAACATTATGCTTTATAGTTTTTATTTATTTATTTATTTATTTTTTTATGACCGGTGGTCTAATAAATTTATGCTTTGTGTGTGTATGTGTGTATGTATGTATGTATGTATGTGTATATGTATGTATATATTACAATCTTTAATCTAATTAATTACATGATGTGGTGATAATTAATCACAATTTAATCGCACATCTCTTTTCATGGCTGAGAAATAAACCCCAAAAGATATTTTTAATTTTAAGTCATTATTGTGTAAAGCATCAAACAGACAAAAAAGTAACTTCAGAAATAAATATTTTATTGGATTCAACATAGAATTTATTACACATGAACCTTTGGACCATGAGGGTGAGCAAATGACTGAAGTGTTATTTTTGGGTGAACTATACCCCTTTTTTTTTTTTTTTTTTTTTTTTTAATTAATATGGGAATATAAAATTAATTTTCAAATAAAACTAAACTCTAAATAAGAAACTAAAACTGCCAGTAGGTGGCGGTAAAGGTCTTAATGATTAAGTTGTTCATTCATTCTATTTATTCAAACTGCTGATTCATTTAGAAGTGAAGTAAACGGTTCTCCTCAGGCTTGTTGGACTTTTAAGTGGCGCTACACAGAATGATCGGTGTATGATATCAAAGCAGAGATCAGACAGCTCTGTTTGCTTTTGAATCGCTCTTGCTGTGTTTTGATGTCATACACCGTTCCAATAAGTCTTTTATGAATGGTCCGCTGAATCATTGGTTTCATTCGGTTCGTTCAAAACGTGGATTCAGAAATGAAATGACACGGTGTGTTGCACGGAGACGTTTTCTGCTTTGTCTTTATAGTTTCATTGGCAAAATTAAACAAAACACTAAAATAACAATATTAATTCCTTATTTACTGAACGGTTGTATAAAATTTGTAGGCTATCGCATTTGCATTCGTTATATTTGGGAGAAAAACAGCACTTGTGTAATATTGCACTCCGTTACTCGTGTAATATTGCTTAACTCATATGATCTAAATTTGAGACAAACTCAAACAGGGGCATTTTTGCCCTAATATGTTGAATTTTAGGGACTTTCTGACTGCATTCTATAGGCTCCATCACATAGGGAGTTGTTGCCCTGTGTATATATACAGTATCTCTCAGAAGTGAGTACACCCCTCACATTTTTGTAAATATTTTATTATATCTTCATGTGACAACACTAAAGAAATGTATAAAGTATAGTGTAAATTTGCTGTCCGCTCAAAATAACTCAGCCCACAGACATTAAAGGGTCATGAACCCTGTTTCAGCCTGGTCGTTCGCACCTCAAAGCTTACAAACTCTGTGAAAATGGGCGTGTAAAGCTCTGGAAAAGTGGGAGTGTAGAGGGGGGGAAGAGGGGAGAGGACAACCAATGAAAGACAGACATAAAACACTCATTATACAGAATAATGTATAATGAGTGTATGAGCACGGAGAAAATGACAACAAACTCCCAAGCACAAGGGAGAAATGCGAAAGAATATTTAAAAGGGCTAATAATACTTTCATCAAGTTTATCAGGAGACTGTAGTGCTCGTAAACAATACGTAGTTTAACACAGAAAGAATAAAGACATTTTTTTTTGTTTTTTTTTGTCCATTTTTCTTTGAATTTTCGATCCAAATCAGTCTTTTGTCTGTTAGAATAATAGTGTCATCTTGGTCAGGTAGGCTACACCACTGTATCAGTGTCCAGTTTGCACATATTTCATTTGAAGAAGACTTGATGAAATATGTGTTTATACACCGTGCTGGTTCATGTTTGGTGCAGGAGAGTATGTGAAATAACTTGAAACACGGATACTTTATTCTGTATGTGAGCTATGATCCACGATCCACATGGCTAGTATTGTTAAACTCCTCGTGGAGCTGAAACCGGTCATAGGTGCGCTTTGCGTGTATATCATAACAATCGTATTTTTCATGTGTTCGTATTCAAACTCCAGTTCTGACCACATCGCGGGCAAAATACAAACAACACTCATGTGCAGAGTGAAACATACACACGACTCTCGTGTTTGAACGCGGAGGTGAATGAACAGCACTTTTGTGACATTTGAATTCTCCGCTGTAATGCGATCTCATGCGAACATATGTTCCATTTGTGCTGGTGGACAACAGCAAAACAAACCGCCCGCACCAAAACTTAAGCTCTGGTCGCATCGCAGGAAAACGCATTTTTGTGTTGTAACGCTGAGGAAACAAGCACCTACGACCCATGTCTCTGAATGAAAACAACAGAGGCAAGAGAAGTGATACATCCTCATGCATAATACTGTAATTATAATCTTCTGCATACTACAGCGCAGTGATTGGATTGAATGAGCTTTATGTCATGAATAAATGCAGAGAACTGCTCGAAACTGTTGATGTCAGCATGTTCGACCAGCCCTTAATGGAGCCAGTCAGCACTCCGGATCTTGCCGCAAGTACACGATTACGTCAGATTTTGTGACGTTGCTCCGACTTTGCTTTTCAAACCGAAAGACCGAAATCACTCTGAAAAATGCAAAAATAACTAATTTAAACTTTTAAATAAAATTAACCTTTAGTACCTTTAGTGTTTTCAATGATGTGCCTATACATATCTGTTCACAGCTCAAAACATGTGTTCTGGGGTTTCATGACCCTTTAATGTCTAAACTGCTGGCCACAAAAGTGAGTACAACCCTAAGTAAAAAAGTCCAAATTGGGCCCAATTAGCCATTTTCTCTCCCCGGTGTCACTCGTTAGTGTTACAAGGTCTCTGATGTGAATGGGGAGCAGGTGTGTTAAATTTGGTGTTATCGCTCTCACTCTCTCATACTGGTCACTGGAAGTTCAACATGGCACCTCATGGCAAAGAACTCTCTGAGGATCGGGAAAAAAAGAATTGCTGCTCTACATAAAGATGGTGTAGGCTATAAGAAGATCGCCAAGACCCTGAAACTGAGCTGCAGCATGGTGGCCAAGAACATACAGCGGTTTAACGGGACAGGTTCCACTCAGAACAGGCCTCGCCATGGACTTGAGTGCACGTGCTCAGCGTCATATCCAGAGGTTGTGTTTGGGAAATAGACGTATGAGTGCTGCCAGCATTGCTGCAGAGATTGAAGGGGTGGGGGGTCAGCCTGCATCAAATTGGTCTGCATGGCTGTCGCCCCAGAAGGAAGCCTCTTCTAAAGATGATGCACAAGAAAGCCGGCAAACAGTTTGCTGAAGATAAGCAGACTAAGGACATGGATTACTGGAATCATGTCTTGTGGTCTGATGAGACCAAGAATAACTTATTTGGTTCAGATGGTGTCAAGCGTGTGTGGTGGCAACCAGGTGAGGAGTACAAAGACAAGTGTCTCTTGCCTACAGTCAAGTATGGTGGTGGGAGTGTCATGGTCTGGGGCTGCATGAGTGCTGCCCGCACTGGGGAGCTACAGTTCATTGAGGGAACCATGAATGCCAACAGAGCCATGATCCCCTCCCTTCGGAGACTGGGCCGCAGGGCAGTATTCCAACATGATAACGACCCCAAACACACCTCCAAAACGACCACTGCCTTGCTAAAGAAGCTGAGGGTACCTAAACCCTATTGAGCATCTGTGGGGCATCCTCAAACGGAAGGTGGAGGAGCGCAAGGTCTCTAACAAGCTGTACACTCACTACTTTACATTGTAGCAAACTGTCTTTTCTTCAGTGTTGTCACATGAAAAGATATTAATATAAATATAATATAAAATATTTACAAAAATGTGAGGGGTGTACTAACTTCTGTGAGATACTGTATTAGGGTATCTACGGGGCATTAAAAAGCATTAAGTCATAATTAATAACTTTGATTTGCTGTCGTAAAATATGTACATTGGGGTGATGCACACGCGGAACCAGTTTGGTAATTGCCTCCGGCCGGTGCAAAATTGAAGAGAAAAAAAAAAAAAAAAATGCGAGAATGATTTTATTACATTTAGTGTAAGTGGCGATCGATAGTGGATGATAATAGGCTGTATAATGTACTGACGATAACAAGGTTGCGCTGTTGAGGCTTGCACCATCTCGAGGAGAAATGGAAACATGAGCGAAGCACACCCAAAAAGAAACTCAGATGAACATACTGTGGTAAAAAAATGTTTTTATAACTTGATACAGTTAAGCAATATCACACGACCAAGAATGCTGTTTTCCTAAACAGGCTACCATCACGATTAAAAACGTGACACTGATTTCATACAACAGTTCAGTTAACAAATAGTTTATATTAAGTCACTTACATTTTACAAGGAACATTGACTGTTTTTATTCTATTTTAGCAACGAAAATAGTTTCAAACAAAAATCACAGCAGAACCATAGCGTAGCAACACTCACCCTGCATCCCAATGTGCATATAATATCCACGCTATCCGCCCTAAATAGTATTGAATATTAATGTTACATACTATTTAGGATGGATAGAATGTTCATTGAGATGCCGGCTCAGCCTGGTTTTCGTTACTGAATGATTCAGCAATTTGAAGCATTTTGAGTCAAAAATTCAGTGACTCATTCCAATGGCTGATTCATTAAAGCATGAGGCAGTTGTTTATGAATGAATTGTTTGAATGAATAACTCAATGAATGAAGATGGTTACTTGACGCCACCTACTGGTGGTTTAGTTTAATTTTTAAAAGTATAATTTCCCTCCAACATTTTGTAAATGATTTAATTTGCCCTTAGTGTCTTATTCCAATTAAATTTATTGATCAAATTTAAATAAGAAATCATACATTTTACATGAATTGTATTTTTTATTTTTGGACAAGCAACTGTTTTTACTCGTACAAGTGAACGACAGCAAAAGGGTAGCAGCAGAGAAGCGAACAAATTGCCGCATGTCATATATAGACATTTAGAATCAGAATCAGAAATCAGAAAGGGCTTTATTGCCAGGTATGTTTACACATACTAGGAATTTGTTTTAGTGACAGAAGCTCCACAGTGCAACAGAGTAACAGTGACAAGACAAGACAAAACACATAATATAAAGAATAGAAGAATAATATACAAATATACAAGATAAAAAAAGTGCAAAAAACAATATATAATATAGACAATTTGTATATATAGTTATGATGTGTGCAAATTTGAAATATAAAAAAGTATGTGTTATTAAGTAAATATATAATAGTTTTGTGTGTTCCGTGTTTGTCAAGCGTTCATGAGATGACTTGCTTGAGGGAAGAAACTGTTCTTGTGTCTGGTCGTTCTGGTGCTCAGAGCTCTGTAGCGTCGACCAGATTACAACAGTTCAAAGAGGGAGTGTGCTGGATGTGAGGTGTCCAGAGTGATTTTCTTTGCCCGTTTTCTCACTCTATTTTGGAAGTTCACGTGAGAGAATCGCTTTATTAAAGTCCCCGAGAATTATTAGAACAGAGTCCAGGTGTTGTTGCTCGCTCTCTGTGATCATATCAGCGAGTATCTGTAAAGCCGAGCTCACGTGCGCTTGCGGAGGAATGTAGGCGCTCACCAGAATGAACGAGCAAAACTCCCGTGGCGAATAGAACAGTTTTCAGTTAATGAAGAGTGTTTCAAGATCGGGACAGCACATCTTCTTTCACACAGTTACATCTGAACGCCACCTTTCGTTGATGTAAAATATATATATATATATATATATATATATATATATACATACATACATACATACATACATACATACATACAGTGGGTACGGAAAGTATTCAGATCCCCTTAAATTTTTCACTTTGTTATATTGCAGCCATTTGCTAAAATCATTTAAGTTAATTTTTTTTCCCTCATTAATGTACACACAGCACCCCATACTGACAGAAAAACACAGAACTGTTGACATTTTTGCAGATTTATTAAAAAAGAAAAACTGAAATATCACATGGTCCTAAGTATTCAGACCCTTTGCTGTGACACTCATATATTTAACTCAGGTGCTGTCCATTTCTTCTGATCATCCTTGAGATGGTTCTATACCTTCATTTGAGTCCAGCTGTGTTTGATTATACTGATTGGACTTGATTAGGAAAGCCACACACCTGTCTTTATAAGACCTTACAGCTCACAGTGCATGTCAGCGCAAATGAGAATCATGAGGTCAAAGGAACTGCCTGAAGAGCTCAGAGACAGAATTGTGGCAAGGCACAGATCTGGCCAAGGTTACAAAAACATTTCTGCTGCACTTAAGGTTCCTAAGAGCACAGTGGCCTCCATAATCCTTAAATGGAAGACGTTTGGGACGACCAGAACCCTTCCTAGAGCTGGCCGTCCGGCCAAACTGAGCTATCAGGGGAGAAGAACCTTGGTGAGAGAGGTAAAGAAGAACCCAAAGATCACTGTGGCTGAGCTCCAGAGATGCAGTCGGGAGATGGGAGAAAATTGTAGAAAGTCAACCATCACTGCAGCCCTCCACCAGTCGGGGCTTTATGGCAGAGTGACCCGACGGAAGCTTCTCCTCAGTGCAAGACACACGAAAGCCCGCATGGAGTTTGCTAAAAAACACCTGAAGGACTCCCAAGATGGTGAGAAATAAGATTCTCTGGTCTGATGAGAACAAGATAGAACTTTTGGCCTTATTTCTAAGTAGTATGTGTGGAGAAAACCAGGCACTGCTCATCACCTGTCCAATACAGTCCCAACAGTGAAGCATGGTGGTGGCAGCATCATGCTGTGGGGGTGTTTTTCAGCTGCAGGGACATGACGACTGGTTGCAATCGGCCAAGTACAGAGATATAATGGACAAAAACCTTCTCCAGAGTGCTCAGGACCTCAGACTGGGCCAAAGGTTTACCTTCCAACAAGACAATGACCCTAAGCACACCGCTAAAATAACGAAGGAGTGGCTTCACAACAACTCTGTGACTGTTCTTGAATGGCCCAGCCAGAGCCCTGACTTAAACCCAATCAAGCATCTCTGGAGAGACTGAAAAATGGCTGTCCACCAACGTTTACCATCCAACCTGACAGAACTGGAGAGGATCTGCAAGGAGGAATGGCAGAGGATCCCCAAATCCAGGTGTGAAAAACTTGTTGCATCTTTCCCAAAAACACTCATGGCTGTATTAGATCAAAAGGGTGCTTCTACTAAATACTGAGCAAAGGGTCTGAATACTTAGGACCGTGTGATATTTCAGTTTTTCTTTTTTAATAAATCTGCAAAAATGTCAACAATTCTGTGTTTTTCTGTCAATATGGGGTGCTGTGTGTACATTAATGAGGAAAAAAAATGAACTTAAATGATTTTAGCAAATGGCTGCAATATAACAGAGTGAAAAATTTAAGGGGGTCTGAATACTTTCCGTACCCACTGTATATATATATATATAGTGTGTATGTATATGCATACGTGTATATGTATATGTGTGTGTATATATAATATAATATAATATAATATATAATATATGAGGATGCCCCACAGGGTATCCACTCAATAGGGTTTAGGTCTTGGCCAGTCCATCACCTTTACCCTCAGCTTCTTTAGCAAGGCAGTGGTCGTTTTGGAGGTGTGTTTGGGGTCGTTATAATGTTGGAATACTGCCCTACGGCCCAGTCTCAGAAGGGATGGGATCATGCTCTGCTGGCATTCATGGTTCCCTCAATGAACTGTAGCTCCCCAGTGCCGGCAGCACTCATGCAGCCCAGACCATGACACTCCCACCACCATGCTTGACTGTAGGCAAGACACACTTGTCTTTGTACTCCTCACCTGGTTGCCGCCACACACGCTTGACAACATTTGAACCAAATAAGTTTATCTTGGTCTCATCAGACCACAGGACATGGTTTCTCAGTCTGCTTGTCTTCAGCAAAATTTTGCAGGCTTTCTTGTGCATCATCTTTAGAAGAGGCTTCCTTCTGGGACGGCAGCCCTGCAGACCAATTTTATGCAGTGTGCGGCGTATGGTCTAAGCACTGACAGGCTGACTGACCCCCCACCCCTTCAACCTCTGCAGCAATGCTGGGAGCACTCATACGTCTATTTCCCAAACACAACTTCTGGATATGACGCTGAGCACATGCACTCAACTTCTTTGGTCGACCATGGCGAGGCCTGTTCTGAGTGGAACCTGTCCTGTTAAACCGCTGTGAGATCCTCGGAGAGTTCTTTGCCATGAGGTGCCATGTTGAACTTTCAGTGACCAGTATGAGAGAGTGAGAGCGATTAACACCAAATTCGGCACACCTGAGACCTTGTAACACTAACGAGTCACATGACACCGGGGAGAGAATGTCTAATTGGGCCCAATTTAGACATTTTCACTTAGGGGTGTACTCACTTTTGTGGCCAGCGGTTTGGACATTAATGGCTGTGTGTTGTTATTTTGAGGGGACAGCAAATTTACACTGTTATATAAGCTGTACACTCACTATCTTACATTGTAGCAAAGTGTAATTTCTTCAGTATTGTCACATGAAAAGATATAATAAAATATTTACAAAAATGTGAGGGGTGTACTCACTTCTGTGAGATACTGTGTGTGTGTGTGTGTGCACATTGAATGTATTGAATGTGATGACAGGACATGTGAAAAAATAAGTAAATAAATAAAAATAGTGTAAAGCAAGCAAAAAATGTTTTTTGAAGTAACCCTCTTAAGTAATTTTCTACATATTCCCCCTCATTGCAATAACATTGACTCTTTTTTTTTTCTTTTTTCCCCCCCCTAGCCAAATGAAGTCTCCCGCCATCACTACAACTTTGGATGGAAAAAACAAAACTCTGTATTTACAGGTTAAAATATTTTCTAACATGTATCAGATATGTCATAATTTAGTTTGATTTGATTTGATTTCGATTTTTTTTGCATGCATTTTAGGCATTAGCTGTATATTTAAAGTTATTTAGTACATCTGAATCTGTTTGGATTTATTTTCAGACTGTGGCATCTATTGAAGAGAGAACACGACCAAATCTAAGCAAAACACTGAAAGGTGATTGCAAGTCTTCTGTCATATCATGTAGTATGTAACTTATTTAATAATACGCGTATTTAAAAATCATATTGGTGTTGTTTAACCAATTAAATGCCTCCTTGTGTTTGCAGAGCTTGGACTAGTGGATGGGCAAGAGCTGGCAGTGGCTGATGTCACCACTCCTCAGACTGTGCTCTTCAAGCTCAACTTCATCTCATAGGACAAATGCTTCATTCTTATGGACAGTGGTTATTGCAGTCACCATCAAAATGAAGCAGACTTGGAAATGTAGTCTGTAAGCTCCATGTTTCAGTGCATCAACAGTGGCACACATGCACATGCTCAGTTGGAATAGCTGTGGTTTGTATTTAGCTTTTTTGGTCAACTCTGTCCATCAAAGACACCTACAGAAGGCGATTGTTTCGTTGTCTTGCACTGCTATAGCCGTAGGAGTCATTTTGGTGGATTTCTTTTTATGCAAACTGTTTATCTATTTATTTTGTTGTTGTGCATTCAGACCAGTTGACAGTATCTTGTTCAGTGTCTTGTAGAAAAAAAGGAAATCATTCATGTTTTGAATTAAAATTGGAAACCTTATTTTAAAGTATTGAAGTCCTAGTCCTGTATTGTTTTCCTAACTTTAAATTTAAAATATCCTTTTACCCAATTTGTGAATAAATTTACTTAGTTAAATATTTAAAAAGGCTCAAAATATGATGGAATCTCCAGAATAAAAATATTTTGTAGACAAATACAGAATGTTGCATTGTCAATGTAATGTTAAAGTCAGTCATACTGTACTGTTTTATGTGGCATTGTCATGTAATACAAATTTACAGAAATACAGTGCAGACTCTAATCCACAAGGTTAGACCTCAGTGTCTTTATTTAAAAGTTCATTTGGACAAGTCACATCATCACATACAACAATGGATAAAACTACACATGTTGCTTGGCAAGCAACAAATTGAAATGAATTAAGCTACAGTTATTATTTGTTTGATAAACTGGATCACTAGTGTCCCATTAATTCTTTAAAACTAATAGCATACAAGTCAATACATTTGACGTATTTACAGTAATTCATTGATAATAAGCCATTTTACATTCGGTCAGTAAATTGACTTTTTTTTAAGAGATTTCAAATAACAAGGGATACTTTCGGTTATTTTTTTAATTGAATAACAATAAACAACGCACCGGCATTCGTAGTACATAGCTTAATAGATGTTACTGTAATATATACGATATAATATAAAGTTATAGTAAATTATAAAATTCTATAATAAAAAAATATTTGTAATCTGGACGTCGGTGACGTGGCCCTGACGTCACGTACAGGATAGGTTGTTGATGCTACGTGGATGGGAAGTAGTTCTAGAGCTGGCAGAGGAAACCTAAACAAAACAGTGCGAAGAAGTCCAACCTAGACGCCGAGTAGCTCGAAAGCAAAGAAAAAATGTCGCCCAGTCCGTCGTTTATTTATATATATTATCTACTTTCATTTTAGCATGGAATTATGTCGACTGTCAGCGAATTGACAGTTGTTTTGCGAGCAAAATTAGCCGCCGAGCTAATGTGGACAGCGGCCTAACAGATAAACGCACCAACCTGTTCCGGTTGTTAGTGTGGAATAAACCTGCTCTTATTTGGGATGCTTTTAATGATGTGTTTTATGTAGACATTCAGTGGACTGTCACACAAACCAGGTGGAAGTAAAGCAATATGAGTTGGTTCAACGCGTCACAGCTGTCTAGTTTTGCCAAACAAGCTCTGACAACAGCTCAGAAATCCATCGACAGAGTTCTGGACATTAAAGAAGAGGAGCAGTGGGGTGACACGACCGAACCGACCTTTGCTGGTAAATTTAGCAATAGATGATTCACAGTCCAGATAGGGTGTCATCATCAGTGACAATTACTGCACAACATTAGAGATATAACGCTTCATGCTTCATATATTTCTGCAGGCTACAGTCCCAAAACGGATACACACATACATATTTTGTAGCTGACTACATACATGTTGCATAATCCATATCCAGTCAGATAGCTCAGATAACTTTAAACGCACATGGAAACCCTCCCGCAGAACTGAAAAATAAAAGTTTCTACAACCAAGTAATTCAGACAGAATCACAAACCAAAGCCAACATGAAACTTCTTCAAAGACAGTCTTTGTTTCCAGGAAGAAACCACCTGATATCACAAAAATGCTACTAAAGAATACAAAAGAGTTTGCCATTTTGATGTATTGTGTTTCAAAAGGTGGGATTTGTTTTCTTCCTTTAGCTTGTTCAGAATTATAAAATAGAGATGTATGATTCTGTAGCTTTATGCTTGATCTATTTTGGTTATGAAGCTGCTTCTAATGAGAGAGTTCACACAAGAATGAAAATTCTGTTATCATTTATTGATACTCATTGACACTCATGTCGTTCCAAACTCATAAGACTCTCATTCATCTTCAAAACACAAATGAAGATATTTTCTCATAATTGTTGCCCATACAACCAAAAATTTTACAGAACAAAAAGTACAAAAAGACATGGTAAAAGTAATCCACGATTTGAGTGATTTAATTAAAGTCTTATGATATGATATACAGAATTAATTTAGTTCTCTATTCATATATAAACATTGATCAATATACATGCATAGAGCTTGTCAGATGTGGTAAAAGCAAGGAAGCTAATTGTATTTGTTTGACGTGCGGAAATCCGGGTTTGTTTTCACGTGCCAAGGAAGTATGGATGACCTTGAGATTACTTTCTGAAAGTTGTGGTTTCATTGACTTTCAAATACTATTAATACTATTGGATGAGAATACAAATAATACTGAATTGAGCTGGATAATGACACTTGTATTCTGTAGAGCTGCTTATTGCTGAAATAGAATTTTTCTTAATTGATGAACTTTGCAACATTAACACTGTTATTTTCCTGTTTATTCCTTTTAAGCTGCTTTGACACAATCTGAACTGTATAAATCTCTATATAAATAAATGTGATTTGGCATTACTTTTGGGTGAACTGTTTCTTTAAAATACACTTGTCTTGCATTTTGTTTAATTTTTTGTTTTGCAAATTTTTCAGATCCACCAGGCAAGCCGGTATCAACAGGATGGGGTATGAACCAGTGGAACTCGCCCTCTGAGGAACATATCAAGACTCTCCCTCCATCATCTGAGGCCATTACTAAGCCTGTCACAAGGACCGTGGTTGATGAATCGGAGGACTTCTTTAGTGCCTTTCTGCCTCATGGGGATATACAAACTGTAAGCAACACTAAAGTGGTGTCTGTGCCACCTGCCAAGTCGAACCGCAGGCTACGGGAAAAGGCAGACAAGGAGAAGGAGCTGGAAGTCAGTGATTCACAAGGTCAGACAGACCTCAGTAAATGCGGCAGCCAGGAAAGTATTGAGATAAAGCCAACTGAGACGGAGCTTTTGGAGCAAAATTCATCCTCGGCTGATGAGCAGTCACAACCAGAACTGGTTGTTCCTGCTTCAGTCGTTGCACCGGAAGAAGCTGCCGAACAGGAAACCAGCGAGGACAGGACAGAGTCAGATGGCTTGGTTATAACTTCAGATGTCACACTCACAAATGTACCTTTATCCTCCTCAGAGGCCGAATCTGTTGGTGTGTTTGAACCAGCTTTGACCGAGACCAAAAATCCAGTAAAAACCTCGCCTGTTCCTTCTAAAGAAATCCTGTTAGAATCCAAAGACGCTAAATCAGAGGACAGACAAAGCAACACCCCGTCTCCCCCTGTTAGTGCCTTCTCTTCTGGTACTTCCACTACCAGTGACATAGAGGTTTTGGACCACGAGAGTGTGCTAAGCGAGAGCTCGGCCAGCTCCAGACAGGAGACCGCAGAGGCTAAAGCTGGTCTGCACCTAATGCAAGGCTCTTTCCAACTGCTCTCTGCCTCAACGTGCAGCGACTTCCCTCGTTTGGATGAATACCCAAAACTCACAGAAAGCTGCGGCTCCTCGTCTGACGCCTTTGAGCGTATTGACTCGTTTAGCGTGCAGTCACTGGACAGCCGCAGTGTCAGCGAAGTGAATTCCGATGACGAGATCCCAGGCAACCGCACGTTAGCCTCTATCACAGCCGGACCTTTGCCTGCTCCTGCTCAGTCAGCACCAGAGACTAAACAGGATGAAGAGGAGGGTATGACCGAGTCAATGAATGACCAATCACTGGATGATAATGAGATGGAGGAGAGCGGCCGCAGTGCAACGCCAGTGAACTGTGAGCAGACGGATGAGCTGCAGGAAGGCGAACAGGAAACTGAATCCGACCTCACACTGACCAACCAAAAAACTGATGTGAACGAAACAGCATTATCACAGAGTACTGATGAGAAACTGGGAGATTCACCCTGTCAGATTTTTGAGCTCCAGAAGGTTGGAATAATACATAAACATTTATAAAAACAATAAATATAATATAATATAATAATCATTACAACAACAAAAAACAATAAAATTGTGAAATATTATTATAATCTAAAGTAACTGTTTTCTATTTTAATGTATTTTAAAATGTAATTTTTCCTGTGATGGTAAAGCTGAATTTTCAGCATCATTACTCCAGTCTTCAGTGTCACATGATCTTTCATAAATCATTCTAATATGCTGATTTGATGCTCAAGAAACATTTCTTATTATTATCAATGTTGAAAACAGTTGTGCTGCTTAATATTTTTGTGGAAACATTTTTGTTATGAATAGAGTTCAAAAGAGCAGCATTTATTTGAAATAGAAATCTTTTGTTACATTACAAATGCCTTTACTGTTACTTTAGATCAATTTAATGCACCCTTGCTGAATAAAAGTACTAATTAAAAAAATCTTACTGAACCCAAATAATTTTTTTAATGTATAGTGTAAATTTTTTATGTGTCATAGAATTAACATTCTGTTATTTTTGTTTTTCCCTAATCTCCCCAGATTATTGAGGAGCTTTCTAGCCGACTAGAGAAGAGAGAATCACAGTTGCTTGTGGTCAGTAAAGACAAGGCCAGACTTGAGGAGGAGTGTGACAATCTCAAAGAGTGAGTTGAGGAACCTGTGCTCCAGAAAACCATCTACTGTTGTGTTTTCTTGAATGATAAATGGTTGCAATAGCTAACTAGGGCATAGAAACGGGTGGAGACAAACACATTTTTACACAGTTTGAGGAAAAGATTTGCTAACAAAACACTTAAATTTGACATGCAGTATGTCAACACCTTACAGCATATACATAGCATAAAAATAGGATTCCAATAATTTCTTATTGTACAGATTATCATATTTAATTCTCTGTAGGTTGGCATGTTTTTAAGGTGTTAATCTTATTTTGTTTAAGACATTTAACCAGAATAAGACTTCTTACATGCCTGTTGAATTAGACTTAAAGGGATAGTTCACCCAAAAATGAAAATTATCCCATGATTTACTCACCCTCAAGCCATCTAAGGTGTATATGACTTTATTTTTTCAGACGAATACAAAATGAGATCTATTTAAAAATATCCTGGCTCTTCCAAACTATATAATCGCAGTGAATGGGGGGCCCGAATTTAGGGACACGGCTCCGTGGGGTTAAAAAAGACCATCTGAAGCGAAGCTATGGGTTTTTGTAAGAAAATATCCATATTTAAACTTTATAATCTAAAATAACTAGTTTCTGGCAGAAGACCGTACACATACTGCTTAAGTCGACTTGCGCCACAACGGGAACCCGTGATGCAATAAATCATGTAGGATGTAGGAGTAGCGTAAGCTTAGACGCCTCTCGCGGTTTAAACAAATAGGGCTGGGCAACAAACTCAGCTCTTCTCTTATATCAAAATCCTCCGACATTTCTCTTTAAAATTTCTCATTTAGACTTCTTATTTGTGACTGTTTTTTTGTTTTGCTCTATCCTCTGCGCCTTCCGCGTTCTTCATTACATCATGCGTTGGGTCAAATGTTACTCTTCCACTGCGAATCGATGCGTACAGCCATCTGCCAGAAGCTAGTTATTATAGTTAATAAAGTTTTAAATATGGATTTATTTATTTATTTTAAACCCATCAGCTTCAGAAGGTGTTTATTAACCCCCCAGAGCCGTGTGGAGTACTTTTACGATGGATGGATGCACTTTTTTGCTTCAAAATCGGGCCCCCCCATTCACTACCATTATAAATTTTGGAAGAGCCAGGATTTTTTTAAATGTATGTCCAATTGTGTTCGTCTGAAAGAAGATACACAGAAGTCATATATACCTAGCATGGCTTGAGGGTGAATAAATCATGGGATCATTTTTATTTTTGGGTGAACTAACCCTTTAACAAGACCTGTGTTTCACAGTGAGATGATCAGCTTGAAGGAAGAAAGCTCTGCTGTTCAGTCTTTAAAAGACGAGTTCACTCAGCGCATAGCTGAAGCTGAAAGGAAAGCTCAACTCGCCTGCAAGGAGAGAGACATAGCTAAAAAGGTGTCCATTTTTTATTGTTGTTTTGAATTTATATGATTCTTACAACCGCAGTCTTGTTTTGCATTGAAATGCATCATATGTCATGATCACAGGAAATTAAGGGCCTCAGAGAAGAACTGGCAAGCAGATTAAACTCAAGTGAGACTTTGGAACTGATAAAAGAGAAAGAGGAACAGATCCGAGAGCTTCTTGAGGAAGGTGAGTGTTCTAGGCTGTTTTACGTGTTCAACGAGACCTTGACTAGGATGATCAAATCGAGATAAAACTTTTACTTTGTGATCCTAGAAGGATCTGGGTATTTGCTAAGGGTGTGTTCGTTTACTTGTTTCTTTCTAATTAGGTGAGAAGCTGTCCAAGCAGCAGTTGCAGCACTCCAACATCATAAAGAAACTGCGTGTGAAAGAGAAAGAGAGTGATGCACAGATCACAAAACAGACCAAAAAACTGAAGGAACTGGAAGAAGATCTAAAACACTTTCAGCAGGTCAGGGACACAACCAAATCCAAAGCTGTATTGTTTATAAAAGAAGCATGTTTACAGTTGTAAAATATATTCAGTGTTCATATCAAACGGCAGCAGAATAAGAATGTTGAGGTTTGTACAATGTTAATTGTAGGTTTTGGACGGTAAGGAGGAAGTAGAAAAGCAGCACAGAGAGAACATTAAGAAGCTGAATGCTGTGGTGGAGCGACAGGAGAAGGAATTGAGTAAACTGCAGACCAGCGACGAGGAGCTTCAGGAGAAGAACCGCAGTTTACAAGCAGCCCTCGACAGCTCCTACAAGTAAATAAATGCCACATTCGCCAATGCCAATTGACTTCATGCTAGTATACAGTACACTTATTCACTGGCCTATTATCACTGCAGTTCTGGTGGTGGTCTCTCCCAGTTTGTTGATTTGATTCATTTTTCACTGTTTAGAGAGTTGGCAGAGTTGCACAAGGCCAATGCCACCAAGGATAGTGAGGCCCAGGAACTGGCGCTGAGCAGAGAGGTGCAGGCGAAAGAAGAGCTGAGTCTGGCTTTGGAGAAGGTCCAAGAAGAGTCCCGCCTACAACAAGAGGCACTGGCCAATCAGGTCATTTATGGTTTTTTAAATTTATTTTGTTTTGTTTTTTTGTTAAAATGCATATTTTTATTTTATGTCATTATCATATTATTTTTAGGGGTTGCACAGACTAGTTGACTTTAATGCTCTGCCATGACACTTTGAGCTTGATGTAGACTAGTTGCTGATCATGGCCTATAAAGGGCGCAACAGGATAAGAAATCTTTGAAGTCCACTTTTATGCTGTTTCCAAACAGTTAAAATCAACATAAATAAATACTCAGAGAGTGCTCCACAAGATATATTTGATTATATCATCTGAATGCTCAAAACTGATCGCCGTTCTAAACTAATGCATGCTGCATTGTAACGGACACACATACAGACAGTTACTCATACATCATGCGCAGTTTGCACACACACAGAATCGTTCAGTAGTGCAGAAATGTATTGTCAACACTGTGATTTATTAATAAAATAGCTCAGAAATTGAAAAGTTCTAGCATATATTTCTTAGTAACTAAAACCTACAGCTTCACTATTAGTGGAGAGATGTTGCCAGGTCAAATTAATTCACACGTAATCTCTCTCATTAATGCATTCATATAAATGTAATCTTTACTGTGCTACTTTATCTGTATCTGATTTAGAAATCTGTGAGAAATATAACGACCCAAAGACAAAAGAACTGATAAAAGTACGCTGTTATGTAGGAGCAGTAGCCTTGTGGGCAGTGCTGTGTCATATGCCATAGCTGTGCACAAAGCAACCCGCGTTCGAATCTCAGCTTGAGGTTCAGGCTTATTTGTTCATTGATGACGTCATCGGCGACTAGTCGACGTCAACTCAACTTTCATCACATAAATGTTGACTTTAAAAAAATCTGAAGTCGTTCAACCCCTAATTATTATTATTATTATTAGTTTAGATTTTACTGGATTTAATTCCTCTTTGCTTTAGCAGTATTTAAATGTTTCAATATTTTGAGGAACTTTTCTGGGGTTACTTATCTAGTTATACATGCTTTACTTTAGTGTCTGATTCTAGCTTTCGTGTCTATGTGACTGTTTTTATTTATTTATTTATTTTTTTATGTTGAGGTGGCGGATTTGAGGCTGGCTTTACAGAGGGCTGAACAGCAGCAGGCCAAGAAGGAAGATTACCTGAGAGAGGAGATCAGTGAGTTACAGCAGGTAACCAGAAGACCTTACATGCAGCTTACAAGAATTATTGCACTATTTATTTCATTTCAGCTATTGTAAACTTCGGCAGCCTACTATAAGCTCAAGACTATTGAATTTTTGTTAAAGGAAGTCTCTTCCTGATTTAAGAAAAAAAAAATACAAGTTCTGTTATCTCTACAAACCCCAGAGGTATAAAAAAATTAAAATAATTAACAATGATTTTTTTCCTGCACATTAAATATGTACAATACCATTCAAACATTTTGAGTCAATAAGATTTTTTATTTAATAAATTAATATTTTTATTCAACAAGAATGGATTAAATTAATCAAAAGTGACAGAAAAGACATTTATAATGTTACAAAAGATTTCTATTTCAAATAAATGCTGTTCTTTTGAACTTTATATTTATCAAAGAATCCTGAAAAAGATATATCACGGTTTTCACAAAAACACTAATCAGCACAACTGTATTTAACATTAATAATAAGAAATGTTTCTTAAGCACCAAATCAGCATATTAGAATAACTTCTGAAGGGATAGTATGATACTGAAGATTTCTATTTTACTTTAAAATAGAAAACAGTTGCTTTAAATGATGATATTTCATAACATTACTGTAGTTTTGATTAAGTAAATGCAGCCTCTGTGAGCATAAGAGACTTCTTTCAAAAAAATCTTACCGACACAAATCTTTTGAACGGCAGTGCAGGTGATGGTTATGCTGTAATTTTTCCTCTTCAACAGAGGTTACAAGAAGCAGAGACCAGAAACCAGGAACTTAGCCAAAGTGTTACATCAGCAACACGGCCCCTCCTGCGGCAGATAGAGAACCTCCAGGCCACACTCGGTGCCCAGACAGCATCATGGGAAAAACTAGAGAAGAACATCTCTGACCGTTTAGGTGAGACTTGCTTGTTTTGAATGAGCATCAGTGGCTTATGTCATTTATTAAATATGATGTTTTCAAACAATAAACCACATGACATTCACCAGTTGTTTTCACTTGTCATTCTCTGCTCTCAGCTGATGCCCAAGCCCAGCTTGCTGTTTCTATAGAGAAAGAGCGTTCAGCTACAGAGGAGCTACTAGCCATCCGAGCACAGATAGCATCTTTAGAATCCCAGGCTTCCTTGTTAAGGCAGGAGAAGGGACGTCTGCAGGGGCAGCTGGATGCAGAAAGGATGCGGCGGGAAAAATTGGAGGATGACTTTAGCAGGTAGGAGATGTGTTTAACCTTGAAAAAGAAGCTGGCATTGTAAGTGCCAGTATTCTCACACTGATTTCTGTATGTGTAGGGAGCGTGTAGAGCTGGAGAATCTTAAAGGGGAACATGCTCGAGTCTCAGAAGAGGCCAAGAAGGAGAAGGTACTGTTTGCTCTTTGAACACTTTAGGCAGAACATATATACAAACAATCATTCTCAATGTCTGTATTATTTGGTCCTTTTCAGTTGCTTCTCACCAACCAACTGGAAATGGAGAAAATGAAAGTGGAACAGGAGAAGAAGAAATGCTACCTTGCACAAGAGGCCCTCAAAGAAAAGGTTTTGCATAAAAAAACTAGACTCTGCTTTTGTATTCTTTCCTTCAAAAATAGTTAAAATAATCATTTCATACAAGGTCCTAAATAAACTTTTTATCACACCACGCAGTTATGACAATAACTGTGGCATAAAATCAACTACTTTCATGAGTCTAAAATGAGGGTCTCTGTGTTTTTGTTTCATCAGGAGAGGAAGTCTTTAAGTCTGTCTGTGACTGATGCTCCAGCATCCTCCACTCCCTCACTGTCCCGCTCCAGTTCTGTTAGTGGGGCTGAGCATGCTGGTTTACCATCCTCCATTTTCTCACAGGTACATTAGTCTCACCCCTCTCCACACCTATTCAGATTTAGTGAAAATATCTCATAGTTTGCCACAATCGCTTGTGTTTTTTTCTAGCAGGAGGATTCTCTCGACCATTCTTTCAGCACTATGACCATGTCCATCAGTGGGACTAACCTATACGAGGCGGCTCGACTGGGTGGTGGATCAAGCATCATTGAGAGCCTGCAGTCTCAGCTCAAACTCAGAGAGGGCGAGATAGCTCAGCTGCAGGTGCACCTTTTAATAGAATAGTCTTTCATCCTGTGCAAAAGATTATAAATTTACTGTAATGTTTAGAATGAGTAATTTACCTTGTGTTAAAAAGCTGAATATTTTATGTACTAATTTGGATTCAATTCTTTTGGTTATCCACAAGATGGAGATTGCTAGTCTAGAGAGAAGTCGCACTGTGATGGCGGAAGAGCTTGTGCGACTGACCAATCAGAATGATGAGATGGAGGATAAAGTAAAGGAAATCCCTAGACTGAAAGTGCAACTGAAGGTGAACACAAGCAAAATTTACCTGCCATCTTTTGGCTACATCTACACTAATCCGGATACATTTGAAAAATTTTTTCTATACGTTTTGGACTTCAGTCCACAGTGAAGCGGCAGTTTTGTCCTTTGAAAACTGAGCTGTTTGAAGAAGCTCTCCCAATTGGAAAAATACGAAAACACAGTTTTTATGTTGTAGCATTGACTGTGAAAATGTAGGTATATTAAATTAAGGTAAATTTACCATACCAGGTGAGTTGATGTCATGGGCCAATTGTGGTTTGGACCATACAATGAGTGGTGATTGAGTGCGACCTGAACACACCAGATTTTGCTAATAAAGTGATCATGCCAGAAGAATAGCTTAAGAACTTTATGTGAGCTTTTATTATGATTGCGCGTGCGCAGTTAGATTATTTAAGCGTCTTCAGACGTTTCAGTATGGATGAAAAACCTTTGGAAAATGCTAGTGGGTGGAGAACATTTTGAAATGAAAATGCAGTTTTCAAATGTATCCGGATAATTGTAGCTGTAGCCTTTGGTACAAGATACATGTGTGTCAACAGTAGGATGACATTAATATATCCGCATTTGGTTTTTATTTCAAATTTTAAACAGAGTGTTTGCATTTAATAATCAAAATAGATATATACCACCGTTCACTGTTTTGGGGTCAATTTTTAATGTTTTTGAATTATGATCACCAAGGCTGCATTTATTTGATCAAAAATACAGCAAAATCAACAATATTGTGAAACATTTTTAAATAACAGTTTTCTGTTTTGTAATGTAATTTATTCCTGTAATGGCAAAGCTGATTTTTCAGCATCATTACTCCATACTTCAGTGTCACGTGATCCTTCAGAAATCATTCTGATATGCTGATTTCTTATTATCATCAATTCTTATATGAATGGAAAGTACACAAGTACATTTATTTAAAATAGAATTTCTTGTAACATTATAAATGTCTTCTTTACTGACACTTTTTTGGTCAATTTAATGTGTTCTTGCTGAATAAAAGTACTGATTTCTTTCAAACGAAAAAACCTACTGACCCCAAACTTTTGAACTGTAGTATAAATGGTTAAATTCTTTTTCCTCATGCCAAGAAAAATTGTTCCCTATTATAGTCACTCCGTATCCTCTAAATATAAACAAAATGTCTTGATTTTTTTATCCTGTTAAAACAATTTCACTATTCCTCATAGAGGATCCTGATAGATGATGTTTGCCTAACAAGCATAGTAGCAGCTATAAGGCTTTAACCTGTTAGTTAAACAGTGACCAACTGTTTGTGTGCATCACAGGATCTTGAACAAAGGCACAACACAATCCTGCAGATGTATGGAGAGAAGGCAGAGGAGGCGGAAGAGCTGCGTCTGGACCTGGAGGATGTGAAGAACATGTACAAAACGCAAATAGATGAACTGTTGAAAAATCAAAAATAATAGGTTCTGCAAAAGGACTGGCTCACACTGAGTGTAAACAGAGCTTTACTGTAGGAGTAATTGTGCTTCACATCTCAGAGCATTGGTAATAATAGACCAAGTAATTTAAATGTATTTTTTTCTGAGAAAATGTTCAACATTTCAAGGGTCATATAGTATATAGTTATTTAAGATATGATTCCTCTCACGGTTGTGGGATTTTATTTGAAGTCATTTTTTTCTCAATAAATAACCATTTTTGGTTTAAGGAATGACATGACTGTCTATCAGTGTATAGGTTTGGTGGTTTCTTAACACTTGAATTTGCACAATAAAGTGGGAGTTTAGACTTTCTCCGTTTGGATTGTAATCATGAATTAATTGCTATATTTTCCTCTGATCTTCATCCTCTGGACTGCACATCTTACTGCTAAGCAGTTGACTTGCTGTTGACTGCCTCTTCACATTGTGAAAACAAGTAAACATGCTTTCCAGATAACTCCAGGGTACCACACGTCTTTCAATAGACTTAAAGTTATTACATTTTGCACTCATTTTTATCCTATGTCAAGCTGATTGAGTTTTAGTGATGAAGGGGTCCAGAGAAAACTTTCACTGTCATATTCTTTGAGATATGATCTCTGTAAATCATACATTACAGTCAAGACTGTCTGATGTCACTGTAAGATCCTCCCAGTGTATCTTCAAGTTTTGCTGCACACATGTAAATAAAGTAAGAGATATGTATTAAGCAGACTCAATTTGTTTTCCAGCCTTGTTAATGTATTAAAGTTTAATAATTACTAATAACTTTTATTTATATAGCAATATATTATTATTAGTGGAATTATTAATAATAATCTCTGCTTTTATTTTTTCCAGCTTTATTATTGTTTTAATGTTTAATAATTACTAAGATATTACTTAGAGTTATAGTAATAAATCATTATTATTAGTAGAAGTATTAATAATAATCTCTGCTTTTATTTTTTCCCAGCTCTATTATTGTTTTAATGTTTAATAATTTCCAAGATATTACTTGGAGTTACATAAGGACTAATAATAATTTCTGCTTTTATTTGTTTTCCAGCTGTATTGTTTTTAATGTTAAATAATTACTAAATAAAATATTATATTAAATTATATTAATTATATTATATTAAAATATTATATTGTAACAATTATTATTATTAATCTCTGCTTCCATTTATTTTCCAGCTGTATTTATGGTTCTGATATTTAATAATTACTAAGGTAATTTTAATTAAATAGTAACAAATGTATTATTATTATTTATCAATGTCTGCTATAATTTTCATGACAAATAATTACACAGATATTATTTTTAGTTATAAAGTAACGAATATATTGTTGTTGTTGATAATTACTACTGAATATTCTTGTGCGCCCTCGTGCGGTTCCTAACAGTAACACATGCCGGTTGATGGTTTCCGGTAGTATGGCGACTGCATCCCTAAATGCGCCCATTGCCTGTCCTTAGTTTCTCCAAGGAGGTAAGCATATAATCATTGTTTTTTTGTTAGCACTGTGACTATTCATTTGAACTTTTTCAGAACTACTAAAAGTCGGAACAAAGTTAATTTCCTCTTGTGGGTATATGTGTTTTAGCGCTGGTACAGGCAGCTGATATAACTGATGGTGGGACAGCTGTAAGAGCTTCTGAACCTGGCAACGTGTCAAGTCTTTTTGGTTGTTGCGGTCCCCACTCCAGCTTGTACTATTATTATTATTGTTATATGTTATTTTGGCATCGTGGTGTGCATCTGGGAATCGCAGCTCTGTAGTTTGACTATTACCTTTAAAAAATAAAAATAAAAAACTTGTGCAGACTTGTGTAGATTTCACTAACTTTTCTCATGTATGGACAGGAATACAGAGTTTGGACAGGAATTCAAGTATGGTACATTTACTCTTCTGTAGGGCATTTGATTGAGCTGCTCCATGAAGCGTATGGGATTGGAATACAGTGCGTCTTTGTTAATCTATTTGATCTGCCCTGTCTAGACAAATCGCATTAGACACTGAATTTAGAAGTGACGAACCTAATAGTTCAACATCGCGTGGTAATCATACAGTTAGCCTACTCAAGCAGTTTTCACTACTGTAAATCATAAGTAATTAAAAATGCTTTTAACTGATACCAGGAGTTTGTCAGAATTGTTCTGTCATTGTGTTAAACATATTTTTATTGTAGTTTTTTGGCGTAAACTATAATTGTCGTGGTGATTTATGCAAAGATTGCTCAATTAATAGGTTCATTTGGAGTTCTCCGGTCACATTTGCACACTATGGGCGTGTTTTTTCCCACGGTTTTTAATTATGTAATAATCTGTAATTACATTGTCATAATTACAAGGCAACACAGGAAAGCAGTTAGTCATTTCCCCAAAAAAATCACCACAGCTTCTACCTAAATATCATACTTAAAGATAAAATATTTGTTTTTATTAGTAGGCATAGCCTGTGTTAATTTATTAACGTTGACAGATCACTTTAGCTAATGGCACATTCGATTTTAATGTCCCATTAAAGTCACAAACTGTATGTTTATGTTGTGATTTTGATTATTTGCTAAACTATTATCTAATATAAAATTATCTACCATGAAAAGAAAGTAGTTTAAAACATCAAATGGTTGGCCTGTCCCAAATTAGAGGTTTTGATCGGTTTCGACTGTATCCAACAGTTAAAATAATAGAACAATGTAACTCATTTTTGTACAAGAAGTAGTAACATCCTATGAACCCTTTCTACAGAGTGGTAGGAAACAAATCTGATTACATTTTAGTAAATTTTACAGAAACTGTAGCATTGACTGGCTCAAACATTCAAAATTGTTGTATAAGAAAATGATCAAACAACATTTTTTTTTATGTATAGAAAAAATAGAAAAATCAATAACTACAAACCAATACAGTAACAGTTTAATTTATAGGTTTATTTTATTTTTTATTTATTTAAATATAAATTTAAATGTATTTTGGCTGATTCCATTCAGGTACATTGCAGAAATGCTATGAAAAATAATAACAAACCGAGGCAGGCATTATGATTGAGTAGAAATAGTTCATGATCTTTTATTCATCTTATCAGAAAATAGAATTTTATAATGATTTTATATAGAAATCCCCACAGTTATGGTTCAAAATTAGTTATCAACCCATATCAGAGCACATACATGACCATCATTTCTGTAGAATGTTCACTTGTTTTTCTATTAATTTTCCTCAATCCTGGCCTTATTGCTTAAACAATTGAAGGAAAAAGGTCACTAATATTTCCTGTGGTAGGAGTTTCACATGGAGTAAGATCCGTTCATTTGCAGGTTCCCACACTGTTGTTACTTCCAGAGCTTTGGTGTTCGTCCTCCCCTGTAAACCATTAGTTTTCTTTCTCTAAACACTCTTGTACTCTCTCTCTCTCTCTCTCTCTCTCTCTCTTTCTCTTTCTCTCTGTCTTTCTCATAAATGATTGTTGGTGGTGAGAGCCAGTGTGGTTCCTTCCATGTGGCTTGAGGGACTATGCTGCTGCTGGTAGCTCTGTGCCTGGTCTGCACTTATAAAACCATCTCCGCCACAGACAGCGTCCAGAACAGCAGCCGCACACCACAGCTGGACTACAGCAGCCTGGCGCTGCCTCAGCAGCATATTCCATTCTTTCTGCACAACAACAAACCATTGGCCAAACTCTGCAAGGAGGACCCGCTTTGCCCTTTTAAAGTAAGCTATTTCCTCTTGTTTCTTATGTAATGTCTGCTAAAGTTGGGTTAGAAGTAAGTGGGATATTTTTCCAAAGACATTGTCACACTTTTTTTTTTTTTTTTTAGGTATAGCTTTATCACTAATTTCTTGTGTTGTGTATATGCTTTACTATCATTAGATGATTATAAACGAGATGTTCTCTTAGCTCTGCGTCTCTGTTGGCTGTGACAGGATGCTCTGTTGCTCAAGAAGGCCTGCTGGGGGTATGAAAAGAGCTGCTCCGCTGAGCACAGATTCAGCTATCCTGTGTGCACCAGTCTTGACTCAGGATGGTACGCTTCTTTCTTCGCTGACCTACACTATTCATAACCATCTAATTACCCAAGACAGTTCATTGAAAAATGACAACTGTCATCATTTACTCACCCTCAAAGCTACTGAAAGATCAGAATTTGTGTGGAACACTTTTAAGACTTTTTTGCCAAGGTAGCCTTTGATCACAGTCTGTTTTTATTGTATGGAAAAGAGCAGCATGAACCATTTTCAAAATATCTTCTTTTGTGGATGACAAACATTTGGAATGACATCGACATGAGACTAGTAAGTGTTGACACATATTATATTTTTGGTTGAGTATCAAGCAGTATTAGCAGATATTTGCTACTGTTCAAAATCTTAGGGTTGATAAGATTGTTTAAGGTTTTTAAAATAATCCTCTTTTGCGCACCAAGGCATTTATTTGATAAAAAAATACAGTAAAAACAGTAATTATTTAATTACTTTTTATTTTTTTATTTTATAATTTAAAAAAAACTTTTATATTTTAATATTTTAAAATGTAATTTATTCCTGTGATGGCAAAGCTGAATTTTTAGCATTACTCCAATCTTTAGTGTCACCATGATCCTTCAGAAATCATTCTAATATGCTGATTTGGTGCTCAAGAAACAATTCTTATTATTATCAATGTTGAAAACACTTTCACTTCTGAATATATTTTTTCAGGATTCAGTGATCAATATAAAGTTCAAAAGAACAGCATTGATTTTTAAATAGAAATCTTTTGTAACATTGTAAATGTCTATACTCTAACTTTTGATCAATTTATAGTGTCTTTGCTGAATAAAACGATTAATTTCTTTACAAATCCTGATGCTGTTTTTCACATTTTTTCATTAAAATATAATTAATTGACTCCAATATGTATGATAATTACACATGTAACATTTTCAATCATTAATAATTACTACATGAAATACGCCTATCATGAACTAACAATGAAGACATTTTTTTACAGTATATATGAATCTAGGTTAATGTTAATTTATAAATATACTGCTGGTTATTCATTGTCAATTCATATTTATTCATAATGCATTAATTTCCCCCTAATTCATAATTTCCCCCTGTGTCACTCAAGCATTTCAAGGAGCACTTCTTATGACTTCATCTTCAGTACAAAGACTACTTTTTGCTACTCTAAACAGTGCTACTGTGTGTCTTCTTTCTTTAGGGTGAGCTCTATTCAGGCTGCCCAGGAACTGTTCTGGAAACAGGCAGATTTTGGCTATGTGAGGGAGCGTCTCAGTGAGATGAAGACATTATGCAAGCCGTCAAGTCCTGTGAGTTTCCCTCTTCTACCTCACCTTCCTTTGTGCTTTTTGTTCACCAAGTCAACTCATTTGCTCCGTCTTTACCGTGGTAAAATTCTTGGCTCACCTCCAGAGCTTTGAGCTTGAACACTGAGCTTAAGACATAAGGGCTGTTTTAAATGTTACTGCTTCAACATGTCCAAACAATACTGGGAACAAACTTGCAAATACAAGTTTGAAACTTTTTTAAAGGGCGATTCCTCTCTGAAGTGCTCCAGTCATATGCGGTTCTGCAGGGCCACAAATCTGTACCTGGACCTGAGGAGTCCCCGAAGGGGTCATGAGAGGTCAGTGACCCCCTCTAGGGTCATTGGAGAATGAAAAACTCTGTGAAATTGTTTTCTCTCTGGAAGAACTGTGAGAACTTCCTGTCTAAATGTGTTCTTTTTCTTTCTCTCTCTCTCCATCTCTCTTCCTCTATGTCACTGCAGGTATAAAGAGG
Organism: Elopichthys bambusa; assembly: GCA_037101425.1. NCBI lineage: Eukaryota > Metazoa > Chordata > Actinopteri > Cypriniformes > Xenocyprididae > Elopichthys > Elopichthys bambusa. The sequence goes on along the minus strand of CM074452.1, from coordinate 12,783,761 downwards.
ATTTCCTGGAACAGGGTGAGATTGGTGGTCACTGCAGCCTTAATAGTAAAGCACTAGATGCAGAAGGGACACACAAGAGTCCTCTTCAGTCTTGGTAAATAACTCATGTTCAAAATAAAAAACTTTATGGACATTTATTGCATTAATATACTATATTACTTTACCTGTGTTGCAAAACATTTAGCAACTTAGATTGATAAACTCAAGTTCAAAAGTTTGGGGTCAGTAAGATTTTCTCTCTTTTTTTTTTTATTATTTATTATTTATTGTTTTACTTTTATAGATGTATTAAATTGCACAAAAGTGACATTAAAAATTATAATGTTACAAAATATTTTTATTTAAAAAAATGCTGTTCTTTTGAACTTTATGGTCATCAAAAAATCATTCTGTCATGGTCTCCACAGAATTGCTGAGAAATGGAACTGTTTTCAACATGAATAATAATAATAAATGTTTCTTGAGCAGCAAATCAGCATATTATTATGATTTCTGAAGAATCACGTGACATTCAAGACTGAAGTAATGATGCTAAAAATTCAGCTTTGCATCACAGGAATAAATTACATTTTAAAATATATTAAAATAGAAAGCAGTTATTTTAAATAAGTATTTTTCACAGTTTATTGTGTTTTTGATCAAATAAATTCAGTCTTGGTCAGCATAAAAGGCTTCTTTCAAAAATCTTGCTGATTTCAGACATTTGAACAGTGAAATATATCTGCTAATGTCTCTCGACATTCACCCAAAATATAATTTCTGTCATCATTTACTCACCTTATGCCATTTAAAACTGTTTGTCATTCACAAAAGGATATATTTAAAAAAAATGTTCATGCTGCTCTTTTCCATAAAACAGATTGTGATCAATGGCTGCCTCCTCCAAAAAGTGGCATAAAATTGCCCCATATGACTTGTGAGCTATATTCCTATTTTTTTTTAAAAAATCCATTCAATAGTTTTAAGGAGCGAGTAAATGATGACAAAGTTGTAATTTTTAGATGAACTATCCTGCTTATTTGCAGGAAAATGTACCCTTTTCACAGACTGTGATAGCATATCGGACATCTTTCTCTCTTCTGACCAACATAATCAGTGTGAAAAGGGTCTGTATAAAAACAGACTTTTATGTTTATGTCAAGACAACTTCTTGTTTTTCCTCTCTCAGGTTTGCTGAATTGCAGACATACTCAGAGTTTGACTTCCACCCCCTGGACGATGGCCATTGTGATGTTATAATTGATAGACCAACCGTCTTCATGAAGCTTGATGCAGGTAATCTTTTTGTGTGAAAAAAGGAGCTTTTTGTTTAGTCTCCACAAAGGCTAAAGTTTTTAAAAAAAAAACATGCATGCTTCACTTGTCTTTTTCTAGGAGTGAACATGTACCATCATTTTTGTGACTTTGTTAACCTCTACATCTCGCAACACCTCAACAATTCCTTCAGCCGCGACATAAACATCGTCATGTGGGACACAGTAAGTGTACATCTCTCTTAAACACATTGTTTGCTTCTAATATGTCATCCAGAAAATCATCAATCAGGGTTTAGAGAGAATTTCTCACAAACACCCACAGAAGGTTTGTTGTTTAAACCATCTGCCAGTTTGAGGAGGTGTGCGGTTCCTAAAAGAGAGAGATAAAAAGGAAACAGTGGGCTGAAAATAAAGTGACTTACGAGAAAACATTATCCTGCCTATTGTTCAGATGCTGGTATTTTAAGGGTGCGGAAGAGGGAAAATGAAGGGATGTGGAGAAAGAGGGAGACTTTTTTTGTATGAAACAATGTGAATGAATGACAATGCAAAATAAAATCCACCTTGTAATATTATTATATATGTGTGTACTTCAGAATTAAGTCTGTAACTGTGTCTAAATCTATGTTCACACTGTCAGTTTTTGGGACTGACAACTGCATTTACATAAAGGTGTGAGTCTTAAATGTCCCATTCACACAGCAACTTACAATAGCGTTTCAAATACTGTCTGTATGAACCGGCAACAGCGGTTGTATTCTCAACGATAGCGACAGTGACCAACGTAATATTAAAGACTGAAAAGTCTTATCACTATTGACACGACAAGAGTCCAATCGAGTCGCGAGTGCATCCATCAAATCTTTACAGCAGCGTTTATTTTTGTGTGAAGAGTGAAGCATTTGAGTCGCGTATAGAACAAAACCGATGTAAACAGCTTCTGCATCTAAAACCTTCAGATGACACACAGCATCTCTAAGTTACCGATACCACACATGAAAACCCACAACACATGGCAGACAAGTGTTTGTGCAGCGCAGAGCGGCTCTCTTTTGTACTGTATGACGCCACAGGCAACTAGTAGTTTGCTTCCGTTTATTTTTTATATACATTTTATTTTCCTGTTATCACTGTAAAGCTGCTTTGACACAATCTGCATGGTAAAAAGCACTATATAAAAGAGAGTGACTTGACTTAAAGGTGACGTGTGAGTTCTAGCCAATTGCGTTCATGCAACAATGGAAAGTAATGCGATTGGCGTTACAGAATGCGGTTGTCATCCTGTAAATAACTGATCTGTGTGTGAACCATATTAAGGACTCAAATACAGGAGTGACAGCTGTGTTCTGTTGCTGTGTTAACGTGTGTCTAGACTTTGCATGGTCCTTTTGGGTTTTAGATTCAATAGTAGATTAAGAGAGATTAGGAAAATAAGGATTAGAATCTGTAATCCAATCCAGTTCAGAAGATAAATTTAGGTAAGGTAATGACTTTTAATTCCTATTTGAATGAATTCATTGGATATTACATGTCTTTTGACAAAACATGGTGGCTATTTTGAATATGCAGAAGGGTAAATGATATTTGGTTTCACAAAGCTATCATACAGTACTGGTTAAAAGTTTAGGGTCAATAATATTTTTTTAAAAAGAAATGAATGATTTATTTAGCAAGGACACATTAAATTGATTAAAATTGAAAGTAAAGACATTTATAATTTTACAAAAGATTTTTCATATATATTGATGTTTCTTCAGCAGCAAATCAGCATATCAGAATGATTTCTGAAGAATCATGTGACACTGAAGACTGGAGTAATGACTGATGAAAATTCAGCTTTGCCATCACAGGAATATATTACATTTTAAAATATATTAAAATAGAAAATAGAAGGCATTTTGCAATTTCACTGTATTTTTGACATTTTGCAATTTCACTGTATTTTTGATAGTGTACGTCTTCGGAAATACTTAAGATTTGGTGCACAAGTCACATGGATTACTTTCATGATACTTAATTAGTATTTTTTATCCATTTTGGAGCTTGACAATGTCAATTTTGTGTTCACCTGGAAATCTTTTTATTTTAACTTTTTAATATGGAAGTATCTTCAATAAACAGACTATATACAGTTATAATTACTACTACATTTTAAAGACCCCTGTGGTCTTTATATATCTAGGTGGTGTACAATTATATACAGTATGTACATACTTTATATATACTTTAAGACAAACCATGTGGAAATTCATCAGTCAATACCAAAGGTCCAAAGGTTCAATGTTACATATGGCTAAATGAAACCAATATTTCCACTTACCATCGTGTAGCGTTTGCTAGAGTTGACCGAGTGGATCAGGTATTCTGAGCTGGTGTGATTGAGTGAAGGCGGGGACTAATATGTATATTAATGAAATCGCGTATACTAAATGAAGCAAGGGTGTAGACGAGTTACATTCAAGTTATTTTAAGGCATGAAGAAGTTATTTTTTAAAGGAAAAAAATGTATGTCATAAAAAGAGATACGTTTTAAAGGGTTAGTTCACCCAAAAATGAAAATTCTGTCATAAATGACTCACCCTCATGTCGTTCCACACCCGTAAGACCTTCGTTCATCTTCAGAACACAAATTAAGATATTTTTGATAAAATTCGATGGCTCAGTGAGGCCTCCATTGACAGCAAGATAATTAACACTTTCAGATGCCCAGAAAGCTACTAAAGAGCACGTATCAAACTGCTAAAGTCATGTGATTTCAGTAAACGAGGCTTTGTTACATCATGTAGTGTTTCGAAATTTCAATGGTTCATGTGACTTTGGCAGTTTGATACACAATCCGAACTACTGATTTGAAACAAAAGATTCATAAAGCTTCGAAGCTTCATGAAGCAGTGTTTTGTAATCGCTCATCACTAGGTATTGTTGAATAAAGTCGTTATTTAGTTTTTTTGCCACACAAAAAGTATTCTTGTCACTTCATAACATTAAGGTTGAACCACTGTAGTCAGATGAACTGTTTTAAATATGTCTTTAGTAGCTTTCTGGGCATCTGAAAGTGTTAATTTTCTTGATGGCAATAGAGGCTTCACTGAGCCATTGGATTTGATTAAAGATGTCTTAATTTGCGTTCTATGGGTGTAGAACAACATGAGAGTGAGTAATTAATTACATAATTTTCATTTTTGGGTTAACTAACCCTTTAAGGGACAAAATTATTGAATGCAGGGGAAAAAAAAAAACTTTAATCCATTAATTGAGTTGTTTTGTCTGTCAGAGTGTGTATGGATATGGAGACCTGTTCAGTGAAACGTGGCGGGCTTTCACAGATTATGACATCATTCACCTCAAAAACTTTGACTCCAAAAGGGTAAAATACTTTTACTCCAAATCACTAGTTTACACTTTTATCAGCATCTGAGTGTTTTGGTGCTATTTAAAAGTTTGTGTTTTTCACAGGTGTGTTTTAGAGACGCATTTTTCTCTCTCCTTCCAAGAATGCGATATGGCCTTTTCTACAACACCCCTCTTGTATGTATCCTCTGTTTCTTTTTTCGTCATGTAGCATTTGTTAATCTTATGATGTTCATCTGCTGTCTTCTTGTCTATGTTAATGCATCTCTGTGTAACATCTGTGGATGCTGTGCATGTGATATAGAATATTTGCCTTGTGTGAGACTGAACTCATCTGGTGCTGTTGCTCAAATCATCCTCATATTAATGATTGTGTGCCTCTGTCCTCTGTGTGCAAATGACGTGTAGAGAAGATTTAACTGACAGATGTTTGTAATTTGATAGATCTCTGACTGCCACAGCGAGGGGCTGTTCAAGGCGTTTTCCCAGCATGTCCTTTATCGACTCAATATCCCACAAGATGGGCCGAAGGTAAACATGCTTGAACTCACACACACACACATGTACAAATACTGGTTATGATTTGATTCCTTTATTCTAATAATAGAGAGACAGTCATATTCTCTGAATGAAGTGCTAATATATCTATATGTGTTTGATAATGTCAGGAAAACAAAAAGAGATTTGTGAAAGAATTAAAAAAAGAGATTGTTATGTGATGTTATGCATATAACAATTTCAAAATATGCACAGGAAACAGTTTATATAGTGCGTAAATTGTTTATATATATTGTTTATATAATTTATGCACTATCTAAACTTTCCTGCGCTAATTTTGAAATTGTTATACTCATAAAATCACATAACCTCCTTGTGATATTCCTCTTTCAAATATTTTTTTGTCTTCCTGACATTATCAAACACATATAGAAGATAAAAAAGATTTTTAAATATTTTTAAGTTTTATAAGTTTCAATAAATAATTATTTAATTGAATGCATTATTATTTATAAATTCTTATCAATTTGAATAAATAATTATTTAAATTTTAATTTAATATTTTTTATTTTATTTTAAATATAAAATTTATTTTAATTCTCATACTTCTAAATAAATAAGTAAATTAAAAATGTTAAATTACAATTTAATTTTATAATATATTATTTATTATTGCATTTTAAATATTAGATTAGTTTATTTCTTATCAATTTAAATAAATAATTAAATTATAATTTTATATAATAATAATTTTGTTTTATTTTAAATATTTAAATAGATTAATTCGATCTATTGTTCATGTAAATAAAACATTATTTTATCATTTGTATTATCATGTATTGTTTTATTATAAATAATATAAAATAATATATTAAAATAAATATGTAAAATACTAAATTCATTTTAATCCTTATACTTTTAAATAAATAAATTATAATATTATAATATAATATTATAGCCATAGTTTCAATATTTTTTTGCCGCATGCTTTTGTGTAGGAAGATTAGCAAAAATGTTTAGATTAAATTCACACTTATAATAATTTATTCATTGTCATGATTATAACATCTACCACTAGATGGCACTGTTGTACAATTTATTCCTTCACATAGTCTCTGTCAATGAGGGAGCCCACTTCTTTCTTATCACACATATTATGTACATTACATTACATTAAATTATACATTCTCATGTCTGAATGTATTTTTTAAATGAATTATATGTGTTACAAAATATTTAGCTTATGATATAAATGTGTGTTGAAATATGTATGAAATCTGTGATGTCCTTTTGCCCTGTCAGGAGCGCCAAGTCCGTGTCACTCTGTTGGCAAGAAGCACTGAGTACCGTAGGATAATAAACCAGCAGGAGGTGAATGCTCTCTCTCTCTTTGCTCATCATTGATTTATCACTCTGCTTCCTTAACTGCCCATTTAAACTCTTATTTGCTGGAGACCCCTGCTTGGTAAAAAGCCTCGATTTACTTGGCCTCTGTCCACATGAGTGTGAGGTCTCGTTAATCACCCTCTGAATCCCTGCTGTGTGTGTGTGTGCAGCTTATCAATGCCCTGAAGACTGTGCCTTTATTCGAGGTCAAGCTGGTGGATTACAAATTCAAGTCAGTTATTCACTCTTTGTTGTTTTTAAGTGTATTGATTTCTTTGGTGTTTGCGTGATTGAAAAGTGGTGTGTATTCTTAGAGAGATGCCGTTTCTGGAGCAGATCCACGTCACACACAACTCTGATATCTTCATTGGGATGCATGGAGCCGGACTGACCCACCTCCTCTTTCTTCCCGACTGGGCTGTCATATTTGAATTGTATGTAACTCTGTGCTTTCCAAGTGATCTGTGTGGCTAGCGATGCTGTACTGTAGAGCTGTCAGTCTGAGGAATGTGAATACTTCACTCCACTTTTAAGTTTTAGAGGCACTTTAAAACCCTGAGAGTTTATATAAACAGTTATTGGTGACAGTCTGCAGTGTTTAATAATGTTTATACCATTTGCAGAAGTCATACTTTTTGAACATGATTGTGACCAAAAAGGTTAAAAGTTAGAAACAATTTATAGAAAACAACACTGAAACATGTATTTTGAGTTATAAATGTGAGAGGCATTAGCATAGACATTAGCATGGTTGACGGAAGTCCTAAGAAGAAATGCAGCATTATTTGTTCTGTGTTTTCTTGTTAGCTTGACTTAATTTTGACTTTAATTTTTTACTTAAAAAAGTTGATTATCCATGATGCAGCAGAATAAAATAAAGCTCATAAATGGCTTTTGTTACCTCCAGACCAAGAAAAACCTCTAGATATTTCAATTGTGATTGTGAGAAAACTATTATTTTGAGAAAATTATGTTGCGATTATGACAAAGCAACAAAAAGCTAAATGAATGCTAAATAAATACTTTTAAAACATTACTGTTCAAACGATTTTTTTTAATGTTTTCGTAAGAAGTCTCTTATGCTCATCAAGGCTGCATTAATTTGATCAAAATACAGTAAAAGATTAATATTGTGAAATATTATTACAATTTAAAACAATACTTTATGTACTTTAATATGTTAAGTTAATATGTTAACTTACTTTAATAAGTATAGTTTATTCCTGTGATGACAAAGCTGAATTATCAGTCTTCAGAGTCACATGATCCTTCAGAAATCATTCTAATATGCTGATTTGCTGCTTAAGAAACATTTCTTATTATTATTAATGTTGAAAACAGTTGTGCTGCCTAATATTTTTCAGGAAACCATGATACTTTGATGAATGGAAAGTTTAAAAGAACAGCATTTATTTGAAATAGAAACATTATAAATGCCTTTACTTTCCTTATACTGTCCTTATTCCTTATTCAGCAGAAATATTTCCTTATTCAGCAAGGACATATACTGTCCTTGCTGAATAAAAGTATTAACTTCTTTCAAAAAACAAAAATCTTACTGATCTCAAACATGTGAATGGTAGCTTAAAAAAAGAGCTTAAAACAAGGACCATCAGCGCCATACACATCGAAGCGGAAACAGCAAAGTGGTCGATCAATATAGGTTTTCCAATTACTTAAAATTGTTAAAATTTTATCTTTAGATCTTTTTTTTTTTTTATCTTTATCTTAGCCCTTGATAACCACCAATCTTGGACATTTGGTTGCATTCTTGCTTTAAAAAAGATTCTTTCCTCTTCACTACTGATAAATGAATACATCACAGCTCACTTCAGAGCGCTGTTTTTCCGTGACACCTATCTGGATATGTTAAGACATATTCCCCAGTGTGCATCTGTGCATCTGACACCCATGTCATGTTATACATCTACCCAACACTCATGTGGATGCAGTCAAGCTTCTGTTCCGTACAATGTACTTTTTAATGTGTGTTATGGAGATGGGAAGCATCTGACTGTGTCTGTATGTGTGACAGTGAAATACAGCCTAATTAAACAGTTATCCATCAAATGGAGTCTGCGGAGGCTTTGTGGGCCACTGCATGCTAAGTTTGGGACATAAAACATCCCTCTTTCTGTATTCCACAGGTACAACTGTCAAGATGAGAGCTGCTACCGTGATCTGGCCCGACTGAGGGGAGTCCATTACATGACTTGGCAGAAAAGGGACAAAGTGTTCCCCCAGGATAAGGTGAAAAGAGCCTTATCACAAACACACACACACACACACACACACACACACACACACACACACACACACACACACACACACACACACACACACACACACACACACAGTCAAACCTGTACACTGCTGCCTGGATTTATTCCAGTTTATATCATTTCATTCCAGTATTCTTATACAGTACCAAAATCACATTCGGTGTGAGTGATGTTAGTACCTCCTAGTAGAAAATTTTAATATATTTAATTTCTTAAAAAAAGAAATCTATATATATATACATACACACACACACACACACACACACACACCGGCCATTTTATTAGGTACACCTTTGTAGCTGATTGGACCCTCTTTTGCCTTAACTGCCTCAATTCTTTGTGGCATTGATTTAACAAGGTGCTGGAAACAGTGATCTAAGATCATGCAGTTGCTGCAGATTTATCAGCTGCACATTCATGTTATAAATTTCCCATTCCACCACATCCCAAAGATGCTCTAGTGGATTGAGATCTGGTGACTGTGGAGGCCATTTGAGCATAGTGAACTCATTGTTATGTTCAGGAAACCAGTTAAAGATGATTTGAGCTTTGTGACATGGTGTGTTATCCTGCTGGAAGTAACCATCAGAAGGGGCCCAAAGTTTGCCAAGAAAATATCCCCCACACCATTACACCACCACCAGTATGAACCATTGATACAAGACGGGATGGATGCTTGCTACCATGTTTTTTATGCCAAATTCTGACCCTACCATCTGAATGTTGCGGCAATAATTGAGACTCATCAGACCAGGCAATGTTTTTCTGATCATCTATTATTCATCTATATATCAATTTTGGTGAGTTTTGCAAATTGTAGCTTCAGTTTCCTGTTCTCAGCTGACAGGAGTGGCACCCGGTGTGATCTTCTGCTCCTGTAGCCCATCTGCTGCAAGGTTTGACGTGTTGTGCGTTCAGAGATGCTCTTCTGCAGAACTCATTTGTAACAAGTGGTTATTTGAGTTACTATCAGCTCAAACCGGTCTAGCCATTCTCCTCTGACCTCTGCCATCAACAAGGCATTTTCAGCCACAGAACTGCCGCTCATTGGATATTTTCTCGTTTTCAGACCATTCTCTGTATACCCTAGAGATGGTTGTGCATGAAAATCCCAGCAGATCAGCAGTTTCTGAAATACTCAGACCAGCCCGTCTAGCACCAACAACCATGCCACGTTCAAAGTCACTTAAATCACCTTTCTTCCCTATTCTAATGCTCAATTTGAAATTCAGCAGTTGCTGTCATGTGATTTGCTGATTAGATATCTGCATTATTGAGCAGTTTAACAGGTGTACCTAATAAAGTGGCCGGTGAAAGTGTATATATTTCAATCATGACAACTCTCTGAAGATTTTTAGCATGGTAATGGATATGACAATGTTAATGTATTTGGTCTGCTGAATTGCTTCTGCTGTAGATTATTACTGTTGTAGAGCAAATACAGGAACTTGCTAGTGCCAATACATACGCCGATACACTGCTGCGAGTAAGACGTACTGCTGCTGCACAAATAGCATATATCAATAACCCATAGCAGATCTATACAGGTTGAGCTGGGGAAGGTGGAGGGTTTTAGAGGACCTCTGAAGTGTGCTGCAAACTGCTATATTGAATGTAACCAACCATTTAAATGTGTGAGCAACACGCTCATTGGCTGCAGAAGTGACATGGACCAATCAGCTTGTGCCAAGTAGTTAATGCTGTAATTATCCACAGCTTGCGTAAAGACAAATTAGCCTGTGCCATCTAGAGTTTCATGACTGAACTATGAATATATATGTATGTATGTATAAAATGAAATCTATTATAATTTACTAGTATATATATATATATATATATATATATATATATATTTATATATATTATTATTAAAAATCAAAAGTTGTATCTGACCTGTTAGTATTATTTCATGGATCTGATCAAATATGAACTAACAATGAACATTTGTAACATTACAAAGACTGTAACAAATGTAGTGATCTTTGTTTGTAAATATTAGTTGATATAGTATGTGTGTGTTTATTATATTATATTATTTACTAATATTCTGTTCTGTCTCAGGGTCATCACCCTACTCTTGGGGAACATCCTAAGTTTACCAACTACACTTTTGACGTAGAGGAGTTCATGCGGTTAGTCCTTCTAGCGGCCGAACATGTGACCCGGCACCCGAAGTGGCACGCAAAAAAACCCCGAGATGAACTGTAGCCTGTAAAACATGGAACATCTTCTGCAAGGAGATAGATGAACACACTCCTACAAACTCTCTGCACTCTTATACTCCTATAGCTATGCTAACGAAAAGCAAATGGCTAATATGTAAAAGCACATTTTACTTTCAGAAAAAAGCATCTGCTCTGATCATGTTACATTCTGAAGCTGTTACATTCTGCACATAGAGGTGCTGAGTATGTTGTTAAAAGACTCACACTTCAGTAAAAGATGTATTGTTTTGATGCATTTTGTGTGGTTTGTACCTACCCTCAGGTATATGTGGGCTTTTTATAGAGACTACACTTTTACACCTGATTTAAATGCAGCTTTGTGATTTATTTCAAAATTGCTATGGGTTGAATTTCAATACAGTTTATAAGACACCTTTAGACAGCACTCCCCCCCTTTGGGTACTGAACTAATGTTAAGTCCACCCACATAGATTGGTAGCATTTTTTATGACAGTCAAACCACATTTAAAGCATTTTTATTTTGCTTTTAAATGCATTAAGGCAAGGGAGATGACTTCAGCTTCATATTTATTACAATCTCAGTTACTTTTTTATTTGTGGTCATTTTGTAAATGCAAAACACTCCAGTCCTGTTGCACTCACTAGAGTGTTCTGTATTGCTTAATTTTATAAAGTATTTTTATCAGTATTAAAATGTGTCTGAACATTTCAAAAGTTGCTGGAAAGGGTGTGAATGTTAAGTTCTGATTTGAGTCAAAGTATTTAATGAAATCCTATCATGATATTTAATATTTTTTTTAATTTTTTTATTAGGACTCAAGTGTTTTTGAAAACATCTGTTTTGTATTTGTATGCATTTAGAAACTGAAATGAAGCTATTTAAAACATTTTTTGTCTGTGATATTTCATCATTCTCACATTGAGACATAATGACATACATGAAATGTTATTTACGGATATCACTATATTTAACATCAGTCATTACAAGAATGGTATTCAGTGGTTTTGCACTTGACATATTTCTGCTGTTCTCTCTGTGTTTCATAATGTAAGACTCTATATGACAGCAAAAGTGCACTGGTTTGAGATGTGCTGTCACTGTCATTAATCTCTGTGACCTCAAAGCTCAAATAGGTGACGCAAGGACACCTATGAAATTATTACCAGTTAAAACAATATTTCATTTAGAACATTTTAATTAGAAAAACTGGAATATTTCTTAATAAATTGCCAGCTTTTCTTGTTATATATAGCACCCAGAAGACATAAAAAAAAAAAAAAATTAAATAAAAAAAACATTTATTTACAAAACACCCTCATTTTTATTTAAATGTGATCAAATAAAATAATTTCCATCTTTAAAAAATGTGAGTGTAATAATTTATCCATTATGTTAAAATTAATATTATATGATGGAGATGGAGACATGAAAAAATGTAACGAATAACAGAATAATCACATTGACACGCTCTTGCACTTGTATATTATGGCCGCTAGATGGCGGTATAACACCATTAATGATTCTGCATCATCTGATTTAAGTGTCCACCAGGCGCTGATGTCCCTTCTCATTCCCACACGCTGCATTCATCCTAACTGTAAGATGATTAACTCTGTAAAGTTTGTGAAATCCATCCATGGCGTTATATATAATTTTAGTACAATAATTTCTATAGTTTAACACTTTAGATATGCTCGTCTTTCTCACACCGAGTTTTCCACAGTCTTGTACCTTGTACGCACTGTTTTATCAGAGGTAAATGATAAAGTAACGTTGCTTTCATTGTCTCTCGGTTGTTATAGAGAGGCTAAATGAGTATGTGCTCGAACACAGACAGTTTATTACAAACGGCGGGCTGCACTTGCTCTGTAATTACTGCTAGTAACAGGAGAGCTATAGTCGCTCGCGTGAAGGATTATGCTCCGTCTCACTGCTTTCTAATGATGAGCCCTACACAGCTAATAACGCCAGCCTTTTCCCTTCATGTCTTATTCAGTGAATTCTTTCTCCGCGCGCGGGTGGCCTTATTTTGTCGTGTTTAAAGTAATGGGATGTCACTGGTGGAATTGTTTGGGAGTGAGCAATTATTACCGCCCTCCTTCCCCTCACTTCTGCTGAAGAAATGTGCTCCCCAAACTCTATATCCTCTCTACACACACTGCATCATGTAAATAAGCGTTACTTCAGCAGGTATGGAGAAGAAGCTTAATGATTATAGTTGTCGTTCCTCGAAATGTATGCATTTTCTGTTTCGGAAAGGTAACTTCTGAAGTACATTTCCTAATTTACATGATTATTTTATTATTATAAAATGTTAATAAATTACATGGTGTCGTCTCAGGCTAAATTTGAATGTTTTTAAATGTATGTAGCTGTGCCTTTAAGTAACAGGGTTGACAGCTTTAGTTCATTAAGTCTTAAAAACCGTATCTAATAACTTTTATTTCTCTATATTTTTTCTATTTATACAAATATCTAACTTTCAGTAGTAAGTTATAAAAAATTATATGATCAGTAAGTAATGGCAACTTATGTTTTTACATTAATTATAAATATAGACAGATAAATACTTATAGATATAAAATTACAAAATAAGCAATTTTATGAGAGATTATAAGATTATAAGAGATTCAAGTTGGTTTAATATAATTTAAGTTGCAATGACTTGTACAACTAAGTTGATTATACTTAAAAACTTAAGTTCAGTTGCTGCCTTTAATTTCTAAGTTAAAATAGGTGGAAATTTTTTACAGTGTACAAACTTGTGCTGGAAAAACATAAAACACATACAGAGTGACAAAAAAAAGGAAACACGTGTCTTTGAAGAGTTTTTTTTTAATCATTTTATTAAGCAGTACTTATGGTATTACTGAAAAATGTAACCTAAAAACTGTAACATCTAAATTAACTGATTTTATTCAAGTCAGAAATATTAGTCAACATCCCTTAATCTAACTAAATATATTTATTTATACCAACAAAGCAAATTGTATGCATTAAGTCATGTAGAAATAGACCTTTAAGGAAGTTACCACTGTTTACAGTGTAAGAGGATCAATGTGTAACATTTTTAAAATAAAATATGTGAAATAAAATCTAAACTTATACAGAGACAAATTACAAATATAAATACTAGCTTTTAAAATGTAATATATTCATACAAATTACTATTTTTATTTCCGTATTATTTAATTAAAATGTAATAAATAAATACAAATTAAATACAAAATTAAAATAAAGTTATTATTATTTTATTTATTTATTTTCTTTTTTTTTTGCTGATGCCTTTAGTAACAGTAAAAGTTGGTGTTCGCTTTTCATTGTCACTATTTTCACATTTGTTCATTAGAGACATTTTTAATGGAATGTCCCAAAAAACGCAGTGCGTGATTTAATGAAAAAGGAATATTTATTATTGCCAAAATCTGTCTGGTTGTTTGTGGGCCCAACTTTCCTGTTTGGCCCTGCTGTCTTTTGGCTCTATATGACGCCCAGTCTCTTTTATCCTTCTTCCCTGAGTGTCAATATTTCAGGAAATGAATTTTCGCTCTGACTTTCGACAGAGTGCTACACAATGATCATTCGGCAGCACTGTTCAGTTAAGATTCTCCCGTTCTTGCCTGCTTTGGAACCTAGATTAGATTTGTTTGTTATCATCCATCACCCATTCCCATTGTCTTCATGCATAATATCCATTATCCTGCGTGTATCAACGTGGCTTAATCTGATTCATCTCATGAAGAAAAAAAAATTTCTCACCACTGAACAGAAATAAATCAATTACCAACAGCTCATCTTACATACCCACTTCTACAGGCGTCCCACAAAGCAAGAAAACATTCTCTTTCAGAGGATAAATGTGGAAATATTGATTGTGTTGGAAGAAATATTCCTCAAGTTATGATCAGACATTTCCATAATGCTCAGTCCTCTGAGAGAACAATCTCAGAAGGAAGAAGTCTCAGCGGGGATCCTATAACACCAAGCTCTCTGATAAAAGACATTTGTGCCCTTTCCTCCAATTCGACTCTGTCAGCATTATTACGACTTGTATTCTCTCATGTGCCAGTTGTACATTAAATGCTGTTAGCCATATGCAAAACATTCATTCTTGGGGCTGTGGGAAAGTCAGTCTGAAGCATCCAACTTACTTAACTAAGGAAAGGAAGTTCATTTTTTAAAAAGCAAGGTGTGCTGTCCATGGTGCTGAAATGAACTCCATAACATCCAATTGTAGTCGCTGCCTTGTTGTTTTGTAGATTAGGCTAAATTTGTATTTATCCTTTCCTCATAAAGATGTAAATTACAGAATATTATGCAATGACAAGTGCAATAAAGTGCAGAAATCATCAATTCCCTGTTACATGCACTTCATATATGGATTAGGTACGAGACTTATTCATTGATATATCTTTTGAACTGGTCGAACAGTCATGATTGGATGGTCAGATCAGCCAAGACTGGTGCTTCTCACTTTATCACTTCTACACTAGCCTAACCACATCTAAATATTCTGCGCATGGCGCCACAACATGTGATGACTCCATACATTCTCTCTGCAAAAGTGCAATTGGCCAGCAATTTTGCCCGAGGTCCGTGAAAACAAGTAGTGAACATCTAGAAAGCTTCACAAGGTTGTTTGTGGTTAATATTTTATTAGCTAAATGTCCGGGCCAAAGAGGATGTTCAATGTTGAAAATAAATAGCATGGAATATTGAGTGCAATGGCAGTACTTTTAAATTGAGGATTCAAATGGGTTATATTTCTTGTTGTACCGAATACCCCTTTCATCTCTCTTTTTTTTTTTATACCTGGAGGAGACAAAGATTCCAATTTCCTAGCCGAGACGACCAGGATTGGAGATGCATATCAAAGGGTAGTTTTTGTGTAGCTTAACACAGGACTTTTATATCCCTCCTTAAGTCAGACACCAGTGTAATGAGGAAAAAATACGGAGTGTCAGATGTTAAACCTCTAAACTACATATGACCTTTTGGTGTAGGATATGGTAGGGGAATCCAGAACCCTTAATGGAGATTTCATTTCACCTGCCAGGCTCAACCTTGAGGGGTGTCAGGCTGTGATTGGCTATTGATAACATAATTTGCCACATGATAGAAATCTAAAGAGTCTCCGGCTATGAGAAATAGACAAAATCGATCTTTAAAGGATTATCCTGTTTGAGCGCGTGGTTTAAACCCGAGGCAGGCAGGATGAGGGGTAAAAATTAGAAACCTTTTCACTCACTTTTTGCCAGGCTGTCGTTATAGTACAGCCGTTCACTTCAACACTTGCTATGACATCAGTTAGCGTGGCTACTTGAAAGATCGCGCGCGAGGGGCGGGGGTGCAGCCGACGCACGTGCGCGGAATAAGCAAGGCAAGTTCGCAGTTCTCTTGTCAAATCGATCGCAGCTCGGGAGGAGTGTGCGAGGCGCAGTTATCATCGCAGACTTCCTCATCACTCACAGTCCCAGCGGTTCCGCAGGAAGACAGCTGTTAATAACCTAACAAGCATGCCTGGAACATTATAAGGCCATTAGTCTACTAACCCCCATATGGATTTACGCACTTCTTTTCTGAGATTCAACCGCTGACGGTGCTTTTTCTTTTTCGTCCTCTCTCATTCATCCCGTCGGTGATGTTTGGCGAAGAGATTCGCAAAATAATGGGCAAATTCGGTTTGTGAACTGTCCGTTTCGCTCTCCGTGTGTTGGACAGGCGGCTATTGAGTTCGAGCTTTAGCTGGAGTGAGTAGAAAGTAAGCTCGTTTAAAACAAACATCAGTCTTCAGGACTCCTGTCACATTTGAAGCAAGGAGAATGCCCTCGCTTTCATAAACGGAGGTAAACTGCTTCTCATTCTCTCTTTTGGGTCGCTCTTCAGCTTAAACAGTGGCATTGATTAGTTGTTGGCTGCAAATTGATATTGGCTGGGTTTTCAGAAGCGCTAAGTAGAGCGTTAGTCGCGCGTAAGTACTGCGCTTTCCCAAAAGCATTGTTATCTGTAACACGTAAAAACGTCCGTAAATTGCGTGCAACTTAAACTTATTTTTTTTTGTATTTGTTTTTGCAGTATATCCGAGTCAAATGATATTTAATAAATAGAATGCAGTTTGATCAGTACAATGCTACTGTACACGAACTGAATTGATAAAAATCGCATTTAAAACGACACTCTGCAGTCTGCGCATGCCACGTGACAAGCTTAATTTGAACAGGCAGAACTTTTATGTGGGCCTACTTTGATAAACAAACATTAATTGCAAAAGAGATATTCTAATTCGTTCTTAATAACATTTAATAACATTTATTTTCACTAGAAAACATTATAAATAAAAAATATTCTTAACAAAAGATTTGACTGACAGTGTGCTAAATGAGCGCCTCCCACTCTTTCTTCCTCATCCTCCTCTTCTTTCAATGGCAGGTTCACATGTTGCATGGTGGCAGTGCATGTGATTATACCTCAAACCAGATATGAATACACAATACATATTCATTGCAATGCTTTCCTTCATAGGAGCACAACAAATAAGTGAGAGCGACATAGATTATCCACATAACGCGCGCTGCCATTTATTGTTCAGAAATGTTTAATAACTTTTAGCTCATCGACAAGATGATGCGCAATTTCAATGTTCCAATCTTCTGAGCATATTGGACATAATTTCGGCCTTTGTTCAGCATCTTTGGACCTTAAACCTCCCGTAACGACGAACTTAAAAGTTCTACTTGATAAGGAACGGTCTAAGTCTCAGTTAAAGAAAAAGTAGCATATTTTTTTTTCCACACATGTGTATAGCATATAGATTTCAACAAGGATTTTAAAATATTTAAGTAATAATAAAAGTTAGATCACAAGTTAGCCAGAGTACGTATTCCACCTTTCGTCAATCAGACGCAAACGAACAGAAGTCGCGTTCGCCAGAGGAGGTAACCATAACAACACCGCGCTCACGCAGTTTCCATCGCGATCAGTTTTCTAGGCTGTACATAAAACGTAATATGACTTTATCATAGATTTGCATATCATAAGTAAACTTTTAAAAATTATTTTAGATAATTGACGCCGCGTTAGTAGCTATTACAGTTTGCGCAGCGCGAGATAAACCTCGACAGATTGCGCACGAAAAATACATTTAAATTAATTAATAATTTACTTGAATTCTTTATAATAGTCGCCCCACCTTGAAGCCATTGTATTCGCACACTGTATGAAACGCTTTAGTACGGGGTTAGTTGGGGTGTCTGAGCTGCTTAGCACCTTTCGAAACAGCGAATCATGAGCGATTCGCTGATCTGGCGATTTAAATGGTCTCTCAATGGAGAAGGAATAGAGCTGCGCGGCTGAAGCGCGATGTACTGACAGCGCGTGCCGCCTGGACTAAACGCACCAACCTCCTCACATCATGTAGTAATTGCTCTTCATTTTCATCTCCACCCCTTTCCCGCTTCCCTGCCATTTGTTCTGTCCAATAAGTATTGAGAGCGAGTAATTATCCCCCCTTTGTTTCGCGTCCTCCGCGGCGCGCTGCAGAGACAGTCGTGTCATTAGTTCAGCTGAGGTTGGGCGAGAAATGTAAAGCGACTTAATTGTCATCGACACTCACATTAACGGCCAAACAGCACAGCTGAGCCCAGCGGAGATTGCTCAGTGAAACCTGTGCGTAAGAAGAGCTACACATGTATTTTTCCAACTCTGTCACACACACAGTCATCCCTTTCATTTGGGCCTTGAATCACAGTGTTCCCTTTGAGAGAGATGTAGGAGAAAAAGAGGGTGAGAGAGAGAGCATGTGCACTGTGGAAGAGCACATCTGGGCGGCTGCCTGCAGTCGATTGGTTTCCCCTCTTGATGTCAGTTCTGTGTTTCAGCATTAACTCGTAACCTGCATCGCTATTTTCTTTTCTTTTCTTTTCTTTTCTTTTCTTTTCTTTTCTTTTCTTTTCTTTTCTTTTGTGTTTTATGGTTTTCTTGTCACATGACAACACAATGACTTCCACCATTGACTTAAGGAAAATGATATGGTGTCCTTTATGATGATTCATTCATTCATTCATTCTAAATCTTTTTTCATTTATTCTAAATTTATTAATAGATTGACCCACATTATAAATTATAAAACACATTATAAGGCATATTTCTGTATAATACCTTATAGTATAAGTATATACACTGTAAAACATATTTTTGCAATTTAGTTATTTCAACTTATGCGTTGAATTTTGGTGTAGAGATAACTAGATTAGACCTAGATTAGATTCTTGACCTCAACTACATTGAAAGTTGAATGAAAAAGTCTAATTGTTGTTTTAACTCAAAAACGTATGTTGAAACAACTGCTCTAGATTTTTTGTTAAATGAACAAGTGTAATTATTGTTTTACTAAACTAAACTAAACTTGTACAACTGATTTTTACAACACATTTTGGTTTGACTGTAACACATTTTAATTGGTTTATATATATATATATATATATATATATATATATATATATATATATATATAAAACCAATTAAAATGTGTTACAGTCAAACCAAACATTATTCAGACATTTTTTATATTTTGGTATATTTTTACTAGTGGGTGCAGGACACTATAGTTCATTTATGTAAGTGAGGATAACAAAATAGAGTAAACTGTGACATATTATACCCTAAAATTCTTCATACATACCAGTAAAACTGATAAAAATTTGTAACCAAAAATTATTCAGACACTTTGACCTGACCATGTTTTGCTTAAGTGTTATCTGACATAATTAAGATAAATTTTTTCTGACACAGTTTAACTCTGTGATCTTGTCATATTTTATTACCATTTTTTTAAACTATAGTGAATAAACTGTATTAATGAATGAAATGTTCAAGGTGTCTGAATAAATTTTGGTTTGACTATATATATATATATATATATATATATATGAAATACATCTTGTAAATGAGATATATTGGGGACGAGTCATGTTCATACAAGGGAGGGAGGGGTGTGGTGGGATGGAGAGGGGGAACGAGGGACGCTCGGGGGGATCTCTGATAGATAAGGCACGGATTGTGAGCAGCTCAGCTGGTCAGATCTGCTCTCTGAGCTCTGAGCTGGCATTAGCCGATCCACTCTGTGCTGCCGTGATGGATGGATGCTCTTAGAATGGACAAGGACCGGGGAGAGAGAGGCAGAGT
Source organism: Elopichthys bambusa (assembly GCA_037101425.1). Taxonomy (NCBI): domain Eukaryota; kingdom Metazoa; phylum Chordata; class Actinopteri; order Cypriniformes; family Xenocyprididae; genus Elopichthys; species Elopichthys bambusa. The sequence goes on along the minus strand of CM074452.1, from coordinate 12,763,618 downwards.
GAGAGAGCATCACACAAAGAGAGATGGTGGGAGGGTCATTAAAGAGAAGGAGGGAATGATATAAATCGAAAGGGGTGAGAAAGAATTAATGATAGAGGGAGAGACAGAGTGAGAGATTCACGAGGAACAGAAGGCAGTGATGGGAAAGTCTCTCATCTGTAAATGAGATTGTCCCTGATGGCCATTTTCTCCCCCAGTTCGCTCATTCTTCTTTCCCTCACAAACCTCAATGCTCCACTGGACGCAGGTCTCAATACCGGGCTCCGTGAGTGCTGACAGTGAAAAACAGAGACACTGGAGGGAGTCGGGCCTCGGGAGACTCTTTCGTATTTTCCTCTGTCTCACATAGTCACTTCATGCCACTTGGCCCTGAAACCTTAAAAACAAAAGAGGTCTGAGAGGGCACATTAGTCAACAAAAAAGTTTAAGGGAAATAGAGTTGAAAGCGCAAAAATACATCAGAGCTATAAAATACTAAAGACAGCACACAAAGAAATACACAAAGAAATAAATTGTGGGGAAACAGTTTTGATTACACAGCTATCTGGTGTACCTGATTCCAATTGGCAAATCGCACATCTCAGTGGTCAGATATTTCCAAAAATTCACTATCTTTTATATCAACTCTGCATCACACTGCTCATCCGGGTAACTAAAACCAGTGCTACTTTCATGTTCTCATATCACACCGCAGACTCACTCTTTCTTGTTTCATACAAATGCAACTGGCAGCATCTTGCATCTCAGTTATTGATTGCAGTAAAAATCACCTCAGATGACTATTAATATTACTGTAATACTGTGCGATGTTCGTGTTGTTGCTTGGTTGATTGTTTTGCTCATTGTATTGGTAATACTAAAATTAAACAATAATATATATATATTTTAACTCAAATTATTTTTATTTCTATTTATTAATGTATTTATTTAGCGAGTAGCTGTGCAATATGCAGGGTAATTCTTAAACAACTCAATATTTTTTATATATATATATTTCTTATATTTTTCTTTATATATTTCTTTTCTTAAACAATTCAATAGTTTTGTCATTTTTTTCAGGAAAGCATCTCATGGTATATATATATATATAGTATATGGAATATCCCTTACATAATGACCTCACCATAATGACAAAACTGTATATTTGACCGCTGTCCCTGCATGCAGCTGATCTTTTGTACTATTTTTTTGGTCTATTTATTAACTAATTAAGCAGGATGATATAGCCAATCAATCATCACAAAATAACTAAAAAAACACAATAAAATATCTTCCTAATATTTAAAAAAGCCTTAGTTAATAGTACATAACATACACATTTCCTTGGAATTATAAGGTTCTATCTGCATTCCGAGCAGTTTTTAGATTTTTCGTTTCCAGATTTTTTGCATTCCGTACTCCTTTTTAGATAGAACCTTTGTGTTTTCTAGAAAAGACCCATTATGTGATGTTAAAAAAATCATCACATAATGTAAATAAGTTGTCACAGAAATTTTGTCTCAATTTTGACAAAAAAGTCCATGATTTTTAGACATGTATCATGATATTCTTTGAAATACATTGCAGTACCACACACATACTATATGAATATGGTTCTCATTCAGTAACATGGTCTATATCAAAGTACCATCTAACTTTACCATGGTACTTCACTTTTTTTGTAAGGGTCTTGGCTCATATTCCTATCCATTATCTTTTCTGTCATATTTTTTTTCCCTTTGACATAGCTTTACAATTTTTACACTCTGTCCTGGTGGTATTAAATAGCGCTGGAGCCCCCCTGCTTTCTGCAGTGAGTGGCGGTTTGGATTGGTTTATTCCACTCAGAATGGATGACACCCATTTCAATGGGATTTGCTTTAAATAACAGGCTAAAGGAAAAAGCTCTTTGGCTTTAGCATGGGATACATCGAACAGGCACGCACTTCAGTCTGATCTGAGCAGTGTCAGTGAGAGCTGTCAGATTTAAATTAAAATATGTTGAGGTGTTGCCACACCAGAAGCCAGCGCTATTGTGTTAAGAAAAAGACACACACAGACACACAAACACAATACACACAATAACTCCGCAGAACAATATAACCCCAAACCATAGGTTGCACTTCTTAGTGGATTGGGTTGCTTTGGCATAAGGTAAAGCAATGCCTTCAGTATTCAGGTTACAACTCTGAACGAAAAGAATAAGCTATTAAATGTGCATCAGTTTTGTGGGTGGCTTTAAGTGCTTTTGTGGCCCAAGCAAATGGAACCGAAATGTTTCTTTTCAATTGTAGAGATTCTCAGTCAGCTCACAACAATCTCTATCGATAAACCCGTTTTGTCTTTTCAGTGGCTCATATGAGCTTTCAAACCTATTGTGGGGATTGAAATCTCAAGAGGTGGAGAGTCTATAAACTGCATGTGTCTAGGCTTCTACACACACCTGCTGACAAATACTGTTTTGTTGAAAATACATGGTCAAAATCATCTGACACATGCATTCGTCACCTGAGTAGAGACCTTGAGCCATTCAAGCTGTATTAAAATGTGCTTGAATACATAACAATTCAGGTGCGTCATGCACTTTTATGAAAAGGCACAAAAGACATGGCCAAACAAAAACATTTAACAAATGATCCCCCTTTATATTGTGTCTAACTAACATTTAAACAAATTATTTGATACAATTATTGTGTACACATATGTTTTTGCATTGTACTTATATTTAAAAAATACCTGTTTGTAATTACAGCTGTAATTAATTTGGCCCTTATCATTGGCCCTTCCTGTACACCTTAACCCCACCCTTAAACCTAGTCATTCCACCAAACCTGTCTCTAACTATACCCATATCCCATCTCAATAGTAGGAAAAGTGTTTTGCAATACAACATGAACACAATAAGTACATTGTACTTAACAATTATTTTTGGTAACACTTTCGTTTAGGGTCCAATTCTCACTATTAACTAGTTGCTTATATTACTAGGATATTGGCTGTTTATTAGTACTTATAAAGCACATAATAATGCTTTAAAACTGTTTGCATTTGCGAGTGCGAGTTAACACATCTTTGTATGTCTGATGTGCACGTTTGTAATGATTATGGTTAATCTGAATGACGGATGGCATTATTGTCTGTGTGATTAACTAGAGCTCACATGCACTGGTTTGCTCACTGTAGTCGAGTGAGAGCATCTCTGTGCAGGCATTAAGGCATTAAGGCTGATTTTTAAAGCAATAAGCCACTCAAGGCTATGCATTACAGTAATTTTACTATGGCTAAGGGACGTTCTTAGGATAAAAATGAGTGCTTAAAGAGTTAGTTCACCCAAAAATAAAAATTACTCACCCTCATGTCATTCCACAGCAATAAGACAATTTGTTCATCTTCAGAACACAAATTAATATCTTTTTGATGAAATCCGAGGGTATCTGAACCACACCTAGGCAGCAACATTATTGCACCTTTTGAGGTCCAGAAAGGTAAAAACATGGTTAAAATAGTCAATGTGACTATATCAACCCTAATTTAAATGAAGTGACGAGAATACTTTTTGTGCACAAAAACAAAAATAAAGACTTTATTCAACATTTTGAATCGTTGTCATACGTAGTTGATGTAGTGAACTTAGTGCAGGCTTCCTTGTTTACGTTCGAACACCGACTCAGTATTGGCCGAAGCTGAACATGTGAGCAGCACGACGCATGCATGTGATGCTGACGCAGGAGCTGGCCAATAATGATTTGGCGTTCGGACGTGAACAAGGAAGCCTGGACTGAGTTTACTACGTCAACTACATATGACAATGGTTCAAATTCTTTGCGCACAAAAAGTATTGTTGTCGCTTCATAACATTAAGGTTGAACCATTGTAGTCACGTTGACTATTTTAACCATGTTTTTACTACCTTCTGGACCTCAAAAGGTGCAATGATGTTGCTGCCTATATGTGTGGTTCAGATACCCTCGGATTTAATCAAAAATAGCTTAATTTGTGTTCTGAAGATGAACAAAGGTCTTACAGGTTTGAAACGACATGAGGTGAACCCTTTTAAACCTCCTTAAACAGTAAAATCCCTGTAACGCACAGCCTCAAGTGGCTTATTGTGTTAAAAAAATGGTTCCAGCAGCAAAATGATAAAGATGCCCATATCCGAATTAATTAGTCACTGGGGTTTTGGGGTTTATGCTAGTCTGTGCTAATCTATATTCTTTCTGTTTTTTTTTTTTTGTTTGTTTCTTTGCTCATCTTTGCTTGGTTCCCAGTTTTGATTCATTCAAACATCAACTTTGTTTCTGATGTTTTTTTCTTTGAAGAGAAACTGGAGGAGCAGGTCTTGCACTTTTCTGTCCGTTTAACTTTTTTGCTGTCTAGCAGAACCAATTAAGATATTAATGAGATCTTGCTTATAATTTTATTTTCCTAATGTCATGAAGTCTTGAAGATTTTGAATCAAAATCTTTAAAAAGTACTTTAAAAAAACTGTGCCAGCAGCAAAATGATAAAGACGCCAATATCCCAATGAATTAGAGTCATTGGGGTTTTCAGTTTTATACAAGTCTGTGTATGAGCATATGTAAATCCAACGATTTTTCACTGTGCTGAGTAACTTGGGAGTTTGGATTGAGTGTGAGTGTGTGTCTTGATGTGTATAAAAGCCAGTGTGTGTAAAAGGGAGAATAAGTACGAGAGGTTAGACGGCCGTGCTCCTGAGGGAACACAGCAATACGGTGTTACACTCCAGAGCCCCACAGACAAATTAATTCACTTATTGACACCGCTGACACATCTCAGTGACTTTGTAAAATTAACAATTGATCACACTCACTTGCTCTTTCTCTCCTTTTTTCTTTTCCCGTCTCCGTTCCCCCTTTCTCCTTCGGCCGGTCTCTTTGCACGCCTGGCACGTTTAGTCATTATTATAATTACGCCGGCAGCCTGCGGGAGTCTGGTCATTAGCGATAGAGGGGTGTGAGATAATCGGGACAGTGGCCGGCCTCAGCACGCCTTTGCAGGGATGAGGGCAAGGAGAAAGACCCTGGCTCCGACAGCAGCGGACCACTCTCATTGATTGTCCAAATCCACATCCAAACAGGACATAGTGGCAGGGTCACAAAACACAGGGACAATAAAAAAGAGCAGTGCATTTATCACAGAGAGAAAGAGAAAGAGAAAGAGGACACAAGCAGAATATGGTGACAGGCTGTTTGGTTTTACTGCTGCACACTTTCTGACATTTGTTTGATTTAATGTATGAAACATAGATCAGATCCGTGATCCACAGATCCACAGATCCGTGAATGGTTTTGTGTTTTGGTTGTGGGTCAAGTCTTTATCCTGTATTGACATTCGGCTATTGTGATTCCCAGTGTCCCCGGGAACATTTTTTATTTGCTCAGCGGTTACTTGGTTCCCAGTTTTGATTCATTCAAGCATCATCTTGTCTCAGATGTTTCTCCTAAAATTTCATACAAATAAAACAAAAATAGAAACAAATTTGACCATTTTTGACATAATAATAGAAGTTTAGTTAAGTTTAAAAAAAATAAATTTTACATTTTGATTTTGAAAGAATATGAGGAGAAATATTCAAGTTATTAAAGCTTATAATTTTCCCCCTAATGGTCATGATGAAGTCTAATTTACAAAATTTCAAACACTGTAAAGTAAAATGTTTCAAAGATGATTTTTTGTTGTGTGCTGAACTGATTGGAAGGCATTTTAGAGTCTGACAGATGGCTGAGAGATGTTGCACAATGCTGTCAAGTGGTAAATGGTGTGATTGCAAAAAAAAAAAAAAAAAAACGGACATATTTTTGTGCTTATGTCTGTAATATGTTTGAGAGAAGTCTAGTAATGTAACAGATTGTACTGCTTTGGGGCAGAAAGTTTATTAGCCAGTAAGTGCTATAGTTACTCTATACCTTCATAAAGCACACAGGAACCTGCTGTCTAGATTTATCATTTAACACACACACTGAAATCTGATGGAGGACCGTTTTAATACAGACCTTATAAAAGACATTTTTAGAAATGAATGAAGAAATTATTTAGTTTTTTATGAATGTCTGAGGACATTTTTCAGTAATTTTTGCCACCAAAAGTAATCAAAAGCACAAGCAGTCATACATACAAATTAAACAATTGGGTGTCATTTGTTTAAAAATGAATATATGGACTAAATACAAAAGACACAGCTTGTAAATTAACAAATGAAGCAGTGAAGCATCTCATTGTGTTAAAATGAGGTCATCCTGCTGAACTTCATGGAGCTTGTACATCAGAGCAAAACTAATTGGACAGTTAAGAGCGTCTGGGCTGTCTCAAGATACTGCCGTGAGAAGCAGCACCTCAGAACTTCAGCTTAGTACTAACTCCACATCTAATTCTGAGGGTTTAAATGTGATGTGTTGAAGACACACAGGTGCTTTTTTTAAAGTTATAAGGCAAGCATGTACGCACACACATAAAGCCCTGGAAGGAAAGACTCTGGTTACAGATATTTCTTTTTGCTGGGTCTGTGAGGAAATGGAAGAGTCTGGTGGAGTCATTGGATCTTGGGGACTGTGACTCCCGTCTGAGCAACAGGCTTTGGATGGGACTTAAGTGCAATGAAGATCAATTCTTCTGTAACTTTAACTCAGTACCCTTGTAATCATATTACCCTTGGACTTGATACAAAAGAGAAAAAAATTGAATGAAGAATGAAGACAGTATAGAGATTTGCTTAGATAGATTTTTATACCTTAAGCACACCTGCTTACAAATACTGTTTTGGTGCAAATACTGTACATGGTGAAATATGTGAAAATCTTGTCTGTTCTTTTTTGTATTTTGTATTAATCCACCTTATTCCTGACGAGCCTACTGCGTTTTGAAATATGGGTGGCACGTCCGGTTTGAGGAACTTCCATCCAAAAAGACTGAAATGAATCATTTCAAATCATAAGGTTGCCCTACAAATAAAGCTTATCCGTCAGTTTGACTGAATGAGCTGTCAATTTTCAGACATCATGAGAATAACGTAAAGCTTGGTATTTTAATGTGACGTTATAACAAGAATATCTATGGCAAGAGCTCTTTTCAGTCGCTGCATTTTTTTCCTCATGATTATTTTCTTTCTTTCCCATTGCATTCCGCTGTAATAGTATGAAAAAGGACAACATATACTGCACAATTGTGGTCTGTTCTCCTGATTTAATTTACAATATATCTCATTAATAATTCACTGGAATGCACAAAGAACCTCTTGTTTTTCTCCTCAAATCCTCACGTCTCTTTCCAGGTTTGTTTTCACAGGTAAATACAATTCATTATCTGTCAAAAACGTTATTGCTGTGGAAAAAAAATGCGCTTTTTGGGGTTATTTATGGTCTGCTGAAAGTACCTTGTCGATGCTTTTACACTTTTAAATGTCCTTTTAATGTTCAATGGTTGAAGGGTAAGCAGAATGATGTCATCTTATTGTACCCAGTTTAAACAAAATGTATTATTGTGTTCATAGAGCGAGCCTTTCACTGATTGTTTATAGCTTAATGGAAGTTACACCTACAATTTGCGCAAAAGCGTAATGAGGCATAGGAATAAGGTGGATATGTTTTTACAAATCAGTGAAGTCATGCATGTTACCCTCAAGCCATCCTAGGTGTATATGACTTTCTTCTTTCTGATGAACATAATCGGAAAAATAATAATAAATATCCTGACACATCCGAGCTTTATAATGGCAGTGAATAGGGGTCACGAGTATGAGCTGAAGAAAGTGCTTCCATCCACATCCATCCATCATAAACGTGTACTCCACACTGCTCTGGGGGGTTAATAAAGGCCTTCTGAAGCAAAGCAATGCATTTGTGTAAAAAAAATATATTTTTTAAGTTATAAAGTAAAATATTCCACCAGACGATAAAAAAAGCAACTGATGTTGTGTCAGTTAAGCTTTTTCCATAAGTTGAATAGGGAAGGCGTAGGATGTAGCGTAAGCATTTTGAACTGCGAGTTTTACACTTTCTTTGTAAGTTGAATACAGAAGGCGGTCTGGCGGAAGCTTGAGGGTGAGTAAAGCTTATTTTCATTTGAAAGTGAACTAATTCTTTAAATAACTAATTTTGCGACTAAAATATTGAGTTTTACTTTAATGGAAATACTAATTTGCTATATATATATCCAACCTACCTCTGTTCCATGAAAGTTATTAAGCATCCCTCCACCACGCTAACTCCTCATTCTTAACTGTTTCCTATCCCAACCAGGGATGGGGGAGTACTCTTGAAGCCCTCCCTTCAGACAGCATGCCAAATATGCATACTTTTTTACTATATCTGATTATATGTAAGGGTCAACTCGTGAAATATTTTTTTTGGATGTTGCATTCAAAATCTGAGTGGGCAATTTGCATAGGCATGATGTTTCTTCTAGATGTGTGTGTGTTTTTGTGTGAGAAAGGGTAAATGTGTTAATGTGTTAACGTTAAATTGTAAAGGTAAATGTATATAGCCTTGTGTCATTTTGTAGATTAAATTTAGAGGGAAAATCTCTCAATGCTCCACTACTCCAGTATTCTCTAAAATAATCACAAACACACACACACACAAACACACACACACATACACAAACTTGTAAATACATATTGAAATGAGATGCGGTATAGTGCAGGGTGGTGAAATTGCCTGCTTATCTCCAGTAATATCGGCTGAGTGAGAGCTGATGTACTCATCTGCAAGCACACTGATACGGCAGGGTCAGCAGTGCGGAAACTCGCCGTGTCGGTTCGGATTGGCTGTCGGAGCTTTACGGCGAGCTTCCCCGCAGATGCTTGTGCACATAAACGCATGCACCGATATTGCCTGGAGACGTGGGAATGCAGTAGGCTGGAAATGTTTCAATGAAAAGCCAGATAAATGCACCGGAGGCCTCGGCCTCCCACCGCATTTCAATATTGTGCATTTCTGTGCATCACTTCTGCTGGCTCTCACGCCGTTTGGGCTCATTTTTGGTGGGGCCTCTCGTCGGAAAGATAGAGTTGTTTTGCAGGGATTCATTTTTCTGCTCTGTTTGAGCCCCGGAGCATGAAATGGCATATTTAGGATCAAGTCTGTTGTTGCAAATGGCTTGCATGCGTGTGTGTGTGTGTGTTTGTGAAAGAGGGAGAGCAAAAATGAGCGAGAGAGTGACAGGGCACAAGAAAGTTGACAGAACGGCAGGAAGTTCATTACTTTTTTTGAACACATTGTGTCTCCAGGTTTAACTTACACATGTACAGTATTACATATTGGGATAAAATTAGATAATATAATGGAAAGTCTAGCATAATCTTAATCCGCTTACATATGTACATTGTTCCCTTGGGTACAGGAAAATTTTACACTTGGATGATGGTTAAAAATAATATTAAAATAGTAGATTATAATATCTGTTTAAAGTGGGTCAAAAAGTCAATTAAAGTCAAAGAGTGTAATACTTTATTCTATACAGAATAAAAAATAGTTCACTCAAAAAAGAAAATTCTGTCTTTATTTGCTTATTCTCTTATTATTTATTCTGCACATGAAAGGAGGTCATTTATTAAATATTTACTTAAAAAAACAATGTGTGCTTTATACACCTGTCCAGTAGGTGGCAGAAATGGAAGAACATTTTACTTGCTTCTTCTGCTGTTTTAAAGGCTGTTGCAAACTAATGTAAAAGGTGCATTTTTGCTACCTACTGTAATGGAGTGTAAAGAGCTGGCTGGCCCACAGCAGAGCAATGGCAGCTGCCATGATTTCACTGTACAACTGTTTAAATATCCCTTATTTTTCACTAAAAATCATTGAAGCAGTTTGAAAATGATCTATCAGCCACATACAAAAACTGTAAACAAAGCTGCTCTATTGACCATTTAAGAGCAGACGATAGTTACAGTATCTCACAGAAGTGAGTACACCCCTCACATTTTTGTAAATATTTTATTATATCTTTTCATGTGACAACACTGAAGAAATTACATTTTGCTACAATGTAAAGTAGTGAGTGTACAGCTTGTATAACAGTGTAAATTTGCTGTCCCCTCAAAATAACTCAACACACAGCCATTAATGTCTAAACTGTTGGCCACAAAAGTGAGTGAAAATGTCCAAATTGGACCCAAATTGTCAATATTCTGTGTAGCCACCATTATTTTCCAGCACTGCCCTAACCCTCTTGGGCATGGAGTTCACTAGAGTTTCACAGGTTGCCCCTGGAGTCCTCTTCCACTCCTCCATGACGACATCACAGAGATGGTGGATGTTAGAGACCTTGCGCTCCTCCACCTTCCATTTAAGGATGCCCCACAGATGCTCAGTCTCCGAAGGGAGGGGATCATGCTCTGCTGGCATTCATGGTTCCCTCAATGAACTGTAGCTCCCCAGTGCTGGCAGCACTCATGCAGCCCCAGACCATGACACTCCCACCACCATGCTTGACTGTAGGCAAAACACACTTGTCTTTGTACTCCTCACTTGGTTGCCGCCACACAAGCTTGACACCATCTGAACCAAATAAGTTTATCTTTGTCTCATCAGACCACAAGACATGGTTCCAGTAATCCATGTCCTAAGTCTGCTTGTCTTCAGCAAACTGTTTTCTTGTGCATCATCTGACATTGAGCACTGACAGGCTGACCCCCCCCCCCCCCACCCCCCCCCCCCCACCCCCCCACCCCTTCAACCTCTGCAGCAATGCTGGCAGCACTCATACGTCTATTTCCCAAACTCACTTCTGTGAGATACCGTACGTCAATAGCAGCTGCACACGCATTGTGGTTGAGCCTTTGGATGTCAGAATCGGAATGCAAAAAAAAGATGGTATTCATTTTTTTTTGTTTAGCTTTAAAGTTGCCCTTTAAAGCTAAACACAGATGTTTTTGGTTGCCAGCCATTAAACAGACAGACTGGACTGATGAAACCTGCGATGATTAGTCTACAATTAAAGCATGAATTTGATATATTTAACATTTTACATATATTTTACATATATAACATTTTACATAGATAACATTTAAACTTATAACATTTTTATCTCACAGTTCTGACTTTTCTCGCAATTGTGAGTTTATATCTCCAAATTCGGACATTATAACTCCCAATTGTGAATTTTTATCACAATTCTGAGGGAAAAAGTCTGAATTGAGGGATATAAACTCGCAGTTCTCAAGGAAAAAAGACAAAATAACTAGTTTATATCTCTCAATTCTGATTTTTCTTCTCAGAATTGTGAGATATAAACTCAAAATGACTCTTATTCTTCTGATGACCCACCCATCATAGTCATAAATTCTCAACCAGCATTGTGAATCTGGGGTGTAGCTATCTTTTTGTCCATTTAAACCTTAAAGTGCGGTCACATTTACCAGTGCATGGTGAATTTCACACGATTAAGAGTTTCGCTTGAGGGTGAAAGATTTTCCCAAGCCGATTTTGCAACATGTTCAAGTCACATGGATTCTCCATGCTGACCAACAGAAAGCTTGGTTGGTTTGAAAGTGACTTTGGTGTGAGCTGTGCTTCATACGTCACTACACTATTGACAGGAGACAACAGACATTGTTGCTAATGTGCCACTTTAGTCAGGGTGCCAATTGTTCAGCTGACAAAATATCTTTCTAAATGACCTTCAGAAGACAAAAACTCCATAAAAAAAGTTAGGGTTTTAAAATTACTTATGATCTAGACCTTTATACAGTGCATGTCATTGTAAAGACTGTAAGTCTATTCCTCACAAGCTCATTTTCATCCATGTCTATCTGACAAAGGTCTATTGATCCATCAGCTGGCACAACATTTACAAAAAAAAAAAAAAAAAAAAAAAAAAAAATGATTACAAAAAACTATAAGATGTGTTAGAAAATAAGATGTGACATAAGACCTTAAAGGGATAGTTCATCATTAAAAACACCCTCATGTCATTCTAAAACTGTATGACTTTCTTTCTTCAGTTTTTTTTTTTTTTTGGTCCATACAATGGAAGTCAGTGGTCACCAAAACTGTAGTTACAGTATTTTACAAAATATCAGAAGAAAGAAAGTAATACAGGTTTGGAAAAACATGAAGGTGAGTAAATGACAAAATTATAATTTTAGTGTGAACTATCTCTTTAAACAAAGTACAAATCATTGAACAGGCTATTTTTTTTCAACTTAGTTTTCATTAGCATAAAATTAAATATGCTATCTAGCATGACTAATATCTTTTAGGTGAAATTCTACAGAAAAGACAGTTTAACATCCCAAATAGTTATTTCAACACGATTTTACTCTTTCCTTCCAATTTGTTTGTCACATTAGTAATAGGTAAACAAGCAGTTATCAACAAACCAATAGTTCTTTCCTCAATTAGTTTTTCATATTATTGCAAGACTGATATGTCTAAAAGGGTTTTATTATCATCAGCCAGCCAGGCATGTAATATTGGAGTCCATTTCATTTTGGTGCACCCCACTTCTGAGAGACTCGGAAATTCAATTCACAATTCACTGGTCAATTTAAATGACTCCGACTAGCAGGTATGTACAGTCGGCGCTGTGCTTTATTTTCGACAGGAAAATAGGCCAAGTATTCCACCTTGGGATGTGTGCCGCGACGTGTTGCCTCACCTGCATGTGTGTTTATATTTAATGTTTCAGTTGTGAGTTCTGGGCAGGAGATGACGGCATTAAATGCAGGGCACAGTTCTTTATCTTAGTCAGAGGTGGCTTTGAGCCGCTGCATGTCAATGAAGCGCGGTTGTGCGCGTCTGAGTGTGTGCGTGGCTTTGTGTTTGTCATTAAGGTTAAGCCAAATGCAAATCAAAGCAATCTCCTGACAGACCTTCCTACGCAGACCATCCCACTTCACGTAATGATCAACTCGGTCTGTTCTGTTGAAGAGTCCTTCAGTTAACACACTAATAAATACCACACACACATATTCGCCTGTGAGCAAATACAGGTGAATTTGCATGAGTTTAGGGCAATTAGAGGTGTTGTGCAAAAGAATGGTGTGAAGATAACAGGATGATTTACTATGTCATGACTGTGGACGGCAGTGTATGTATGTGTGTAAAGGTGCGTAGTCAGCTTTTGTGTGTATTCTTATGCACACCGTTATGGGTTTCTCTAATGAATGTGTCAGAATACAAAGCTGTTAGTAATGCTGTTGTGTCTGTCTGTGTAAAGAGAATGGACAATGTGCTGCTGTCTTTGGCTCAGCACGTCTATTCATCAGTCACACACACACACACACACACACACACGCACACGCACATGCACACACACACGCTAATGTTGGATGAGGTCTTGTTTCATGGGTTCATTTTCATTCAAAGCAATTCTCAGTGTATCCACAAGGGGACAGAGTGACCTCATTCAGAAACATTTCAGATCTCATTCAGATCTTCGGATCTAGAAAACATTTCCATTTAAGTAATAATAATAAAAATAAAACATATGTTTTTGAAAATTGAGTATATGTATACACACATACATACATATATATATATATATATATATATATATATATATATATACACAACCCGAATTCTGTTTTTTAAATTTGAATAAAATGAAAACTAAAAGACTTTCAAATCATATGAGCCAATATTTTATTCATGATAGAACATAGCCTAGATAACATAACAAATGTTTAAACTGAGAAATGTTACAATTTTATGCGCAAAATGAGCTCATTTCAAATTTAATGCCTGCTACAGGTCTCAAAATAGTTGGGACGGCGGCATGTTTACCATCTCCTCTTCTTTTCAAAACAGTTTGAAGTTTGGAGTTTTGGTATTGAAATTTGGTCCCATTCTTGCCTTATATAGGTTTTCAGCTGCTGAAGAGTTTGTGGTCGTCTTTGACATATTTTTCTCTATAGGTGAAAGATCTGGACTGCAGGCATCCGGACTCTTCTATGATGAAGCCATGCTGTTGTAATAGATGCAGTATGTGGTTTTGCATTGTCCTGCTGAAATACATAAGGCCTTCCCTGAAACCTGGAAACCTTTATATACCTTTTAGCATTCATAGTACCTTCCAAAACATGCAAGCTGCCCATACTGTATGCACTTATGCACCCCCTTACCATCAGAGATGCTGGCTTTTGAACTGAACACTGATAACATGCTGGAAGGTCTCCTTCCTCTTTAGGCCGGAGGACACAGCATCCATGATTTCCAACAAGAATGTCAAATTTGAACTCGTCTGACCATATAACACTTTTCCACTTTGAAACAGTCCATTTTAAATGAGCCTTGGCCCACAGGACACGACAGCACTTCTGGACCATGTTCACATATGGCTTCCTTTTTGCATGATAGAGCTCTGCCCATCTTTACTTCTGAGAGACTCTGCCTCTCTAAGACATCCCTTTTATTGCTAATCATGTTACAGACCTGATATCAATTAACTTAATTAGTTGCTAGATGTTCTCCCAGCTGAATATTCAAAATGTCTTCCTTTTCAGGCATCAAATTTGAAATGAGCTCATTTAGTGGGTAAAAGTGTAAAATTTCTCAGTTTAAACATTTGTTATGTTATCTATGTTTTATTGTGAATAAAATATTGGCTCATGTGATTTGAAAGTCTTTTAGTTTTCATTTTATTCAAATTTAAAAAAACGTCCCAACATTTCCGGAATTTAGGTTGTATATATATGGTAACACTTTATTTTAAGGTCACTTTCTTAAACATTACTACATGTACCCACATGCAAAATTTGCTTTTCCTTCAGCCTGAGGCTTATTCATTTCATTTCTGATGTGAAAGGGCCTTAACATTTGCCAAAAAATATCTCTGTTCAGTTATTTTGCTATACTGTTCTGGTTCCTGGGGGGAATGTATTGCTGCGCTCCCTGCTCTGTCCAGGCATGGCTGCTTAAATGAGCGGGGAGTTTTGCCCAGAACAGTTCCATACCGCCAATCTTAAATCGCTATCACTATTGCTTATTACTATCGTTTAAGTAAGCAATAAGGTACGAGAGGCTGTGCTGTATCATGAATAAGTCACGGCTGAAGGGCGTTGTTAGGCACGATGCAAAGCAGAGTGCCTGCAACCTCTTCAGCCGTGACTTATTCACGATACAGCACTAGCCTCGAGTACCTTATTGCTTTTATAAAATGGTTATCACACATCATACAAATATTATAGCCAAAAGTATGTATCAATGCAACTTTCATGAAGTAAACTAAAAGCATTCTAAAAGCCTTCCTTCCACCGGAATAAATAGTCCCTGACTGTGAACAGCAACAGAAGTTACATTTTCACACCATTAAATGGTGGCAAAGACTGTCTTTATGAGTGTGTCAGTCAGTAATGAAGACTTTTATATTGAAAAGACTGAATTGTTTTGAAAACGGAACAAGACACAACTGACAAATGCTTTGACTAGCGCTGTCAGTCACGGGAAAACCCCTTAACTGTTAAAAGGACAAGATAATATATCGAACAGATTTTTTATTATGAACATAGGACTGACCTGAAGGAAAATGCTAAATCTGAATGCAGGTAATAAACTCGCTTACTCAATCTTTTTCTCACAACACTCTTCTACATTACAGTAAGCTTCAATAAACAGTATCTATTGAGAACATACAGTTTACATTGCTAAGAGTGGTTGCTAAGGGTGTTGTGTAGTGATACACAGAACCGTTGGCGAAGCGGTCATAGCCGTGTTTTCTCGTGAATAAAACACAGCTATTGGCCAATCAGAATCAAAGACAGGAACTAACTGTTTTATAAATTGTTTTATTGCTAATGTTCTTTGTTATCATTAATAAATCTTTGACGATAGTGGTCTGACAGAAGTAACTTTCCCCAACACTGGTAATAACTAAATGTACTTACTATAGTAATAACTGTAAATTATGCATAATTACAGGTAACTAACCCGAAACTAAACCCTATCCGTAACTCTATAGTTAGTACATGTATGTAGTACATTATATTATATGTAGTGTTTTATAATAGTAATAGAATAAAATAGACAAATGTAATGCTTCAAAAATCACATTATTCATATGAACAAATAATAAGTCAAGTGCATATATTTGACATTAACCTCATATAATGGTCGCAGACAATATAGATGTTAATGATGGTACATTTTTCATGTTGTCATCTGTGTGCTATGGGCTACACTTCCCGTGCTACTCAGTATTCATTTTGTAATCCTCTTCGGACTATCAAGGTAAAAGAGTCGAGCAGGAATTTGACCTGGTTGTTTTGTGTTTTTACCTGAGTCTGTTTGCCCTCAGCAGCTTTTATTCATGGGCATGTTCACTGCGCATGTGCATCTGTGTATTGGCATGTCTTTATATATTTATGCCAATATGCCTATATGAAAGAAACAAAGAAAAAGAGAAAATGAATGTGTGTGTAGGCGATTGAACTTGATCGGCAAGATCGGTGGTCTCTGTGAGTGTGTGATGTGGTTGTGAGATGACTTCGAGCCCGGGGGTAGGTGAACTACAGTAAACAATATATCAGTCCCATCTCTGTGGCCCCACCGCCTGTGTGCGTGTGTGGGGTTGCCTTTGAAGAACAGGGGTTGCATTGGGCCCTGAGGGTGGATATCCCTCTCTGAAGCTGCCCTTCTTTTGCTCACCCCATCTCTGTTTCTCTAATGCTCAGCTCCATCAGTACTTTTATTCCCCTCTCCCTCTCTGTCCTCAGACCTTCCATCTCATCTCAGGACTTTTTATTTCTTTCCTTACAATCTCATGTTTCATCGGTGCTGTTCTATTATCATATTTTTGATTTTATTTTCTCACATATATGTTTTAGATCCTAGGGGTTGCTTTTTATTAAAACCAGCAAAAACTTTTTAAATTTTGTTATATGAAGATCACATAACAGTTTTGAATTATTTTTGCTACTTTCAAATGCTTTTTATATGGATCTTTTATTGTTTAACCCTTGCCCTATACCGAGACTTGCAGTCTTAATTGATATTTTTATGATGGATATTAATATTTTATTACTTTTTATATAAGTTTAAACAAAGTGAAATAATGATAACTCATTTCAATATATAATGTGTGAAAATTGCTTATATTTTTAAACAAATGACAACTGTATCTCAGTGGTGCTGTTATGTGGCCCATTAATTTTAATTTGAAAATGTGAAAATGTGATTTTATTATTATTATTTTTTTAATTCAGCTGTGATTCGCACTCAAAATTCAAACTTTTTTTTTGTTATTTTATTTAACATGCTTCAGCTCTCAGTCATTCTTCAGTGTGTGAGGCAATCCAATATCTCCACTACTTAAAGGGTTAGTTCACCCAAAAATGAAAATTATGTAATTAATTACTCACCCTCATGTCGTTCCATACCCGTAAGACCTTCATTCATCTTCGGAACACAAATTTTTGATAAAATCCGATGGCTCAGTGAGGCCTCCAATTGCCACCAAGATATTTAACACTTTCAGATGCCCAGAAAGCTACTAAAGACATATTTAAAACAGTTCATTTGACTACAGTGGTTCAACCTTAATGTTATGAAGCGACAAGAATACTTTTTGTGTGCCAAAAAAACAAAATAACGACCTTATTCAACAATATCTAGTGATGGGCGATTTCAAAACAGTGTTTCATGAAGCTTCGAAGCTTTATAAATCTTTTGTTTCAAATCAGTGGTTCAGAGCGTGTTTCAAACTGCCAAAGTCACACCCTCCAGTGGTGAACCATTGAAATGTAGAAACAATTATGACGTAACAAAGCCTTGTTTACTGAAATCATGTGACTTTGGCAGTTTAATACATGCTCCCTACCACTGATTCGAAACAAAAAATTCAAAGATTACTCACGACATGAAGGTGAGTAACAAATGACAGAATGTTTATTTTTGGGTGAACTAACCTTTTAAGCGATTAATTCTATGTTGACATGACCATCTATCAACAAGTTTAATCAATGCTAAATATTAAACTATCAATTAAGTATCATTGATCAGCAATTCACCATATACAATATCATTTTCCCAAACATGTTAACCTCAGTTCCACAACCCCAAACAAACAAACAAACAAACAAACAAACAAACAAACAAACAAACAAACAAACAGGAATTCGTTGTCATAAATCAATACAGGGAACAAATACACAAATATGAAGAAAATATATTTATGATAATTGAATATAATAAATCAATTTTTAAGTTTCTCAGTTAAATTTAAATTTAATTTTACAACTAATAAAGTTACATCAGAAGTTAGTGTACTTATTCACCAAGTACACAACAATGTCAGTGAAGAGCATGATATAAAATATCAAAAATAATAAATAGTAAATTATGTGGTAAATATCACTGGTTAACAAAATATATATATTTTTATTTGATTTTTGCAAATTATGTAAAAAAAAAAAAGAATGACAATATTATTTAATTGCTTGTATTCACGATACATATAATTTGAGTCAGTGATTTGAGATGTGGAGGAAATTACATTTGCTCATTATGACCCCCCCCCCATGACAGTTCTCTTGTCATGCATGTACAGTACATCCATTATAAGTAGACAAATTAAATGAACTAGTGAGTTATTTTAGAGGAGTTTTTAAATCTCATTTCCCAGAAGAAAAGTGCCTATATTGAAGAAACACATATGTACTGCTTCTTTCTTCTCTTGACCTCATCCCTCTCCTTCTTCCTTCTGTCTTCTTAGGATCTGAACATTGTTTGAGGAAGCAAGTGAAGACAGAGGAGGACAAAGGAGGAGACATGGCTGGCTCACTGGGAAGAGAGTGATCAGAGAACACAGGAAAGAAAGGTAACACAGTTGACGTATTCTCACAACCTTGATGCAGATGTGTACACTTTTCAATGCTCTTCCTCACCTTCTTTCTCTCTCTTTGTGCTGCTCTCTTTGTAGATGCAGCTGTGGGGGCGGTCAGTGTGGCCGTTGCAGGTTGTACTCTTGGTCACCTTGGTAATGTGCTCGTGCCAGTCGGCTTCTGCAGGTACACGGAGTCTGCGGGGACACACAGGTATGCCACTGCCCCATTGGCTTAATTACAGAAGAATATGTATTTATGAACACAAGGCAGATCGTCTGGTTTACTCTCACACTGCAAGTCCAAAGCAGACTGATTATTGATACTCAGAAGACTATCATTTACAAGAATTACAAATATTTTTGGAATGTTACCACTTGTCCCTCATTTTCTTTAGAAAAGCAAAAATCTGGGTTGCACTTACAATGGTAGTGAATAGGGCCAATAGCGTTAACACTATTTTAGTGTGAAAAAATCACTTGCTAAACCTTTGTAAAGTTATATGTAATTTTACTAATTTGTTGGCATGATGGAATGCCATAAGAAAAGCAACAATGATAGTAAATGATTCTTCACATCATCTTTTTAAGGAATTTGAAAAATTGCCATCAGGAAGAATGGCAATTTTTTCACTGATGAAAAATATATAATGCCATTGTCAATTGGTTTATTAAATAATTTAATTCAAGTTATTTGTATAGTGCTATTCATATTGTTTCAAAGTAGCTTTACAGAAAATGTACAGATAATTTCAAGAATTGTTGATATTAGTGTTTTTCTCTATTATGGATTTATTGTGTTTTTGTTGGGGAAAGTTACTGTTAAAAGTAATGCATTATAATGTTGTGTGACTCCCTACAAAATTAACTGTTACTTTTTATGGAAAGTAACGTGTTAAGTTAACTTTGCGATACTTTTTCTCACCAGGGCTGAGCTTGCTTTATTGTTTTTAAAGGGTTATTTCACCTAAAAATGAAAATTCTATTATTTATTACTCACCCTCATGTCAGTGCCACACCCATTCCACACACTTCGCTCATCTTCAGAACACAAATTAGGATACTTTTGATGAAATCCAAGAGCTCTCTGACTCCTCAATAGACAGCAATTTAACCACCACTTTAAAGGTCCAGAAAGGTAGTAAAGACATCGTTAAAATAATCCATGTAGTAGTTCAACCTTAATTTTGTGAAGCGACGAGAATACTTTTTGTGCGCAAAAATAAAACAAAAATAACGACTTTATGCAACAATCTCTTCTCTTCCATATCAGTCTCCTACGCAGTTGATGCAGTAAACGTAGTTCAGCGTTTCCGATTGGCCAGCTCCTGCACCAGCATCACGCGTATGCGTCATGGTGCTCACGTGAACAGCATCACCTAATACTGAGCCCGCGTTCTGATGTAAACATGGGAGCGCTGCACTGTGCTTACTGTGTCAACTGTGTAGGAGACTGCCAGTGAAGAGAAGAGATTATTTAACAAAGTCATTTTTTTGTTTTGTTTTTGCGCACAAAAAGTATTCTTGTCGCTTCATAAAATTAAGGTTGTACCACTGTAGTCACATGGACTATTTTAACGATGTCTTTAGTACCTTTCTGGACATTACTTTTCTAGTTACTTGAAAAAAGTAATCTGATTACGTAACTCGCCTTACTTGTAATGCGTTACCCTCAACACTGCTTTTGAATAAGCTGTATGTGTATGTTGTGGGGGTCAAAAACAAATTTCCATGAGAATGGATAATAAAGAGTCAAATGACATCTTAATATGGCTATAAAAATGACAAGAACAAATTTACAAATAATACATGTGTTTTAAGAGAATTTTTGTTTCACATTTCTGCTTTTAGATCTTCTAAAAATGGGCCTCAGTCACTTCCATTGTAAAGTGCTTCATCGCCTTTTCTGTTAATTTTGTTGAAATGATTTTTTGTGGTAATCAACATTATGATTAAGCTTAACCTGTACGGAACTTAGAATATTTAAATGGGTCAATGACGTGACAGGTCATTTTTTTTGTCCAAAGGCCTTAATAATAACAAAAAACAACGATATGACATACAAAGAATGTGAGGTAGTACAACTAGATCTCTTTTATCGAATTTAAAAGGTTTTAATTATATTTTGCTACATATAAAGGTATTTTAAAGATTTTGAAGTGTCAAATGGTCATTCGGTTTAACTGTCCAAAGGCCAATACAGCCATTTAATTTGTGATCAAAATATCTTAAAATGTAATAAATGTATATATTTTTTATTCTGGCATGATTTATATCATCATATATCAACATAGTGCAAAATGGTATGAAAATTATGTGTAGAAGTCGTTGCTTTGTTATGAGAAAGAATGTCAGGAAAAATGAATTTCATTGATGTAATTCGGAGTAATCAATATAAAAGGACCATTTTGGATCAAGTCATGCGGTCAATATAATGTGAGAGGATGTGCCATCATTCATACATCTGCAAAGGACCACATTGCCATGAAGCAAAGTAACTAACTCTCTCTTAACTGCCGAAACATCAGGTTATTCGGTACAACCGCTATAAAACATGGAAAATGTTGTACTATTTTAAAAACTTGTACTAAATATAAAATGTTTGATTGTCAATTTACTTGCTAGCTAGCAATCTAACTAGCTAGATAGATATCAGCCTGTTAGCATTGTTTGAAAATATTGTCATTCGGTATAACCAAAAGTGTCATTTGGTAAAACCGAAATTTTGGTTAAACCGATGTATTGACCAAAATTTTTTGGCAAATTTGCTCATTTGCTTTCAGCTACAGTACCAATAAGAGTGCAGTACTTTTTTTCAAACACATTTCACCATGTTTGAATCCGTTCCACAAATTTTTTTCAAAAATTATTGTGTAGCAAATAAAAAAAGTCCTCAGATTCCATCCACTCAGTGAGTGTGAACCGCAGAGGATGTCAGCGAACCTTTCAACATCAGTTTGTTTTTTCAGCTCATAAAGGACATTTAACAAGGCTTGACCTCTAATATAAACACATAATTACAGTTATTGTCGGTGCTGTCCTGTTCAGGAGATTAAAAGCAGGTCGTTTGCATCCATATCATATTTATATGATAGTGCTCCTGCCCTGCAGTAACATTAAAACGGACAGAAGCAAAGTCACTCTCTTCATTAGAGTTCATGCCTCTGCAGTAAGGAGTTTTTAGCGAAGGGACAATTTAGTAATGACTGTATTAATATGTATGATCTTAAATGGTCAGGTAATAAACTCTTTACACCTCTGCGTGCCTCTGTACACACACACACACACACACACACACACACACACACACAAAGACGTACCCTCTTTGTAAAAAAAGAGGGAGGGTAACTAAAATAATGTCCACTTCCCCACGCTAATTGACACCCACGAGCTAACTAATTCTGATTTGCATAATTCATGAAAGCTTCCCTCATGGCGACGAAGTGACCAGCAGTACATAAATATTTTAGCATGCCAAAAGGTCAGACTCCGGCTCTTTCGCTGAATCATTCATATTATGCAAAATCCTTCCCCAATGTCAGTGTTGCTCCAGATAATTATCACACTTTCTTTAATTACGACTTCTCTTTGTTTAGTTGTTGCTAATGCAAGGTGACCTTTTCGCTGAGACAGAAATGCCACCAGCATCTCGAGCTGGTCTGACTGATGATGTTACTTTTCATTTTGACGGGGAGAAGAGGTTACTTTTCTAACGGAGGTGTTTTAATCAGCTCTGTGCTAATTACAGCAGCAGTATGTTGTGAAGGTCATGAAGGATTTCAGATTTCCTATACCACAAAAGTGGATGTCATTGATGGTTTTAGGCCTGTCCTTAATTTCAAGAGAGACTCTTGCTAATTGGGTAAAAATTGTTTGTTGGGAAATTGAATATTTTCAGGAGAACAAAAGAAAAGAGAGAAATATTGGCAAAAATCACACTTTTTGTGATTCATTCTTCCTTTATTTGCTGTGCGGTGTGTATGTCAGGTGAAGTTTCAGAGTGAGTTTTTGCACTAGCTGGCCACATGGTGAAACTATTTGTACCTCAATAGTCTGGAACCTGACATGACTAAAAAAAAAAAAAAAAAAAAAAATTGTACTAATAATACAAATATTTGATTTGGATGTTGGAGAAGCGGCCTGGAGAGTAGAGCTTATGTATGGTGTTTTTTGCACAGGCGACCATAGTTATAAAAAAATCTCTGTTAATAAAAAAAAAGCACTTAAAACACTATATATTATATATTTATATATTGTACAGTATTACAGATAATATTTTAATGTATTGTTTCATATCATTACAAATAAATGAATGCTTTTATTCAGCAAGGATGCATTAAATTGATAAAAAGTGACAGTAAAAAACATTTCTAACATTTGTAACATTTCTATATCAAATAAATGCTGTTCTTTTATATCTTCTTCATATATATATATATATATATATATATATATATATACATATATTAACAAATTGTAATTATACTTTTTACTTATTACAGTAAAGTGTAATTAACTATGTTATTATATTATACATAATGACTATACAAAATATCAGTAGTGCAATTAGTATGTTAATAACACTTGGATCTAAAAATAGCCCTGTCACATTTAAGTTTTACCTTGAGAATAGCAAGTTCTTTATTGCAGTGCCACTTATGGCCACATGGTGGCTCTGAAGCTCTATAAATGCCTGTACAGGAATAACCCCTGATGTGTCTGAATGAGAAGCAGTAATGGGTCATTTGTAAAGTTCTCCTGTGGAAACATGGACACTAATGGGAATGGATGGTCTGAATCTCACCCAAACGAGGCAAGGGCCATTGACTGATGGTTGACACTGAAACCAGACACTATAACTAACAACCACTTTTTCTTGTCATGCTTGTCCATGCTTGCAGGTAAATAGAGACAATAGCGTGCAAGCGGCTGCCTTTGTTCCTGTCTGCTGTAATAGGCCCTTATATAGCCAACACCGAGGCCAACAAAGTCCCAATGCCCTCTGCATTTAATGAGTAAACACACATTCGCCAACATGCATGCCTATACGAGCCATTCGTGGCCATTTTCGACACATTGCTTCAGCCTCCATATAGTACAGTGTGTCAAAGTGAGTCGCCTGGAGCCAAAGGCCACCCACTCTGAGATCTCATTTGTGTTATGTGAGCTGTGCTTTGGTCTGTGCCAGTCCTAGCCATTCTTATACTCATGACATGAAGATTAAACACACAAGTTCAAACGTCCATGCAACATTGTTCAAGCTTGTGATGACATTTGACACATCCAATTAAAAACAACAGCTAACCTGGAGCTATTACCTGGCCTGAGTAATGGAGGTGTGTGGAACATGTCAGCTGGGCTCAGGTAGTACATTATGGGTGTTCTTGTTAGAAAGCTTGTTAGTTTCATTTTGTCACGCTGCACATTTTCTTCTGTCATGGACATTGACTTTTGTCTGTTACTGCGTGTTCTTTCTTGAACACTGAACCAATCATCACCTGAGGTGTTATTAAAAAAAAACAAAAAAACATACAGAATATCTATATAAGGATAGATTGAAAACAAGGCACAATACAGCTACTAGAAAGAAAACATTTCTGCATAGTGCTTATTGAACAGGAATGCTGTTATGATCTTGAAACATTGTTCTTACTCATCAAAATATCAATTTTAATATTATTATAATATTGCATGATCTATTTTAGCTTGTCTGCATGCTATAGATTAGTTTTTTTTTTTTTTTTTAAAGAAAACGATCATTTTATTCTACAAGGATGCATTCAATTGATCAAAAGTGACATTTATGATGTTACAAAAGATTATAAAAACTTTATATTTATCAAAGAATCCTTGGAAAAAGTTATCACAATTTCCACAAAAATATTAAGAAGTACAACTGTTGTCAAGATTGATAATAAGAAATGTTACTTGAGCAAGCATATTAGATGTTTTCTGAAGGATCAAGTAGAATATATATATATATATATATATATATATATAATTACTTTCACAGTTTCTCTGTTACATTCTTTGTTACATGATTAGTGTTGTGACTTGATTAGTAATGTAATTAATCAAATAAATGCATAGCAATATTTGCAGAAAAATTAAGATAATTTAAGGCATTACATTATTGTGGCAGACAAAAAGCATTGAATAGACATAAAGTTTAAGCCACAAAAAGTTGCTGTTGCTTTCTGTAAAAAAGATTTTACTTATGGGTCATAGGGCAGGATTAATTGCTTTATTTTTAGCACATATTTTTTCCCATGTAATTAATCTCACTAAATTAACACGTTACACTGACAGCCCTACCCTTAGTGCACTCATTGTCATCACAATCAACCGAGTTCCCTCAGAGTCACAAAATGTCTGCCCTTTTGGTACTGACACGCCAGTCAGCTATTGACAGGAGAAAGACATGCTTCTTGATAAATTGCACAAAGGCACACTCGCCTCGCGCTGTCAGAATATATCAATCGCCTGGCTGCCCCATCAGCTCAAGGTAATGGCGTTTAGCTCGACACCCAGATGCGTCCGCCACAGGGATAGAGACAGTTAGCCATGCTTGAAATCTTATTTGATTTCAGGCTGATCTGAGATTTATTACTCTGAGAACATTATAACAGCACTTTAAAATCCAGAACAAGATGGCTATGGTGGAACGCTGAGCGGTTAATTCCAGTGTTGCGGTCCTGGAGGAGAAGCCGCAAAAAATCTCACGATTATCCCTGGAGTCTGCTCACTGTGCTTAATGATGCAGCTGAGAATTTTACAAATGACTTCTGCTGCCAAGTGTGTAAAAGAGCCACATACAGAAAAAGGCTTATTCAGATGCATTTAAGCTGTTCATACAGCACACATTTTGCATGCCTGTTTGGTCGTTATTAGCTTATAATGGCAAGTTTACAAGCAATCTTTTCCACTCTCTGAGATCTCATTTTTGTGGCTTGTCGGTTGGTGTAGTCCCCAGGGCCGAAGATGTGTCAGATGAAGTTGCCTGAGTGTTCAAGATGTGGCGCTTGCCTGTGTGTGAGAAAGGTGTAAGACATGAGTGATAGTGTGAGACCTTCATCCTCTTGTTGGCTGCATGATTTCTCTGCACAGCATGTTGTTAAATCCAGGGAATTGCTCATCAGTTTAACTGTACATGACTGTTAATGGCACATGAAGGATTGTTATGCACGCTAGTGTACCATAGGAAGCAAGCGAACAAGCTACTTAGTAAGGAATAGTGCTCAAAGTGCTCTTAGTGCTCATGTCTTTCCTGTGATGCTATTATGCCAGTAGGAGGCAGTATGGCCTTTGTTTTTTGGGGTTTGGTGCTGATGGGGGTTTCTTTCCATGAGTGCTGAGCCTCCAACTTCTTGCTTCTATGCACACTAACAAGGCACACACAACCCACATACACACATGCATGTGCAGACTGGAAGTTGACATTTTTTAAATATATATATAGAAGCACAAGTGTTCTATATTCCTTATTCAGATATTCACAGAATACACTTGAAATCACATTAAACTATTCTGTACTCTTAAATATAAGTTCCAATTATCATCAAAAAGGTTTTGAGACTGGTTTGATATTAGTACTTAGGTACTTTTTATTATTTGGTTAATTATCTGGTCTACCATCAACTTGATCATACGTTCTCTTGACATTTGTGCCATAACAAATATGTTTTATAAACACTCAGTTACAGCAGCCAGAGAACAACTGATGCAATGAAGTCAAGAGCCCAGTTAAAGCCAACGCTGACCTCAAAGATGGTAACTTCAAATGAATCTCAATAAATCATCATCTTAGCCTCTGTTAATTCTCATACAACTATGACAGAAATAAAGTCAGTGTAGTTAGTAATGAGTGAAGCTAGTAATGTTTTGTAGTTTTTCGAGTTGTTTAATCAGATCTTGAGAGATTTAATGTCTTCTTTTATCTTCAGTCGATTTCATCGAAGGCTGTGACTGAAGTCAGTTGTAGTTCTTGTGTTTGTTTTTCATTCAGTGATTCTGCTTGTTAACAGCATGTGTTCATCATTAATGTTCAGTCATCGCTTAATTATCTCATTAACTCTGCTTCAATGGTACTTTAACTCAGTAGTGCACACACACATGAACACCAAGCAGTGTTAATTTAACCTGGGCATTTATCTGCAAACTATTACATAAATCATTACATTTCATTTACGTATGACTGACAAATATGAATCACAATAAGTTTATTTGTTTGTTTATGGTAAAACTATGTAATCCAAATGGATGGAAAATTTGAATTTAATTCAGTTACATAAAACTTAAATTTAGACCAAAATATATTTTTGAGAGCAGCGGTAGATCTCAGCTATAAAATGTGAATAGCATGTACACTACCGTTCAAAAGGTTGGCGTTGAAAAGGAAACTCTTTTATGCTCATCAAGGCTGAATTTATTTGATTAAAAAATATTGTAAAGACAATGTTATGAAATATTATTGCAATTTAAAATAAATGTCTATTGTAATGTATTTTAAAAATGTAAATTATTCTTGTAATGGCAAAGCTGAATTTTTTAGCAGACATTTATCGAGCCTTCAGTGTCACATGATCCTTCAGAAATCATTCTAATATGGTATGGAGCCACTAAAGGGTCATGATGAAAAAAAAAAAAACATGTTGGGAGGAAAAATTATGTGTCAATGCTTTTGTGTTCTCTCGCAAATGTTTTGCGTTCTCCTGAGAAACCTTTGGCTTGCAAAACTTTTGTGTTCTTTGCGCGAAAACGCAAAGTTTCTCTGGGGAACCCAAAACATTTGTGAGAGAGTGCATAAGCATTGACATATTGACATATTTGATCACAGTGAGTTTTGTGTGGGTCAATGTCCAATGTAAAATCTGGGTCCTGAACCCAAACCATTTGAGAATCAATGCTTTAAAGAACCCAGAATCCACTGATCTGTATAATAGTAGCCTAACTTGAAAAACCTGTCATCTAAGAAAAACCCCAAACAAACAACAAAACAAGTTTTTCATTTAATGTTTACTTTTTATTTTTTCAGCTTTATTTCAGTTATCAAAATGATTTTAATAAGTTTTAGTTTTAGCTTAACAACATGAACACTGTAATGCTTCAGATACAAACTCACATATCACAAACACTTAGTCAGATAAAATTAAAATCTCTTGTTCCAAAAAGTTCCCCCACCCTCTCATCTCCACAATGCAGAGGCGCAGCATCCATCATTCATTATCTCTCCAATACCCGTGCAGGATCCGACGTGAGGCCCCATGGTGTCAGTCATAGTCACAGTTAGAGATCTGCCCTTATCTGTTGTTTATCCAGCGATGTCGGGGCTGACAGAGACGGAGCGCATTGGGCCCTCGAGTGGCACGCGCACGGGCATCCAGCCTGTAAGCATTCGCCCCCTGGACTCAACACGCTTCCTCTAATTAAAGCCCAGTCGGCAGGGTCCATGTTGGACAGAGAGGACAGGGTGAGGGGGGTAATGTGGCTACACATGGAGCCTCAAGGGAAGAGGGGAGAGAGGTGAGTACAGGAGGAAATGAAAAGAGAAAGAAGAGTAGAAAGAATGAGGCCTTTCTAAACTGAGGAGCACCACCTTTCCCAGGAGGAAGCTGTCAAACAAACTCCACATCATAGCGGGAGAGGGAGTTCACGGTCTGATGAAATGGAAACCACCATGTTGCTCTGTGTATTTGTGTGTGCGGAGCCACCACATCTGACTTAGATTGTGTGTACATTACAAGAAATACAGGATTTCATATTAGTTATGATTCTTTATTGCATTGCATTTCACTTAAAAACAAAGAATTAAAACAAACAAACAACAAAATAAAACAAAGTAACATTTCTAATTTTCATTTACAGTTTTTTAAGTTTTTCATTTAACATTTACATTTTATTTTTCTGATTTATCTCAGAGATTGGCATGGTAATTGATATGGCAATGTTAATGTATTTGGTCTTAGTGGAATTGATCTGCTACGCTGCAGGCATAGCTGTGAGCATGTGAGACATGCTGCTGCTGCACATATTTATTAAATACATTAAATAAAAACCCTGTGGCAGATCTATACAGGTGGAGCTGGGGAAGGTAGAGGGTTTCTGGAAGAGCGCTGCAGATTGCTAACAGCAAACACTACCAGTATTTGCAGATAACAACGTGATCGCTACCAAATTGAGTTAAGGACCTATCAGCTTGCGCCAACTAGAGTTTCATGACAGTACTGGGTATTTACCAAAATGATTCTTCAATAGTTTTAGTTTTAGCTTAACAACCTGAACACTGTAATGCTTCAGATACAAAATCCCATATCACAAATCACAAAATCACATATCACAGACATTTTTCAGATAAAATTCATACATGTGCCTCTCTTTCCAAAAAGATCCCCCACCCCTTCATCTACAGAATACAGAGGCGCAGCATCCATCATTCATTATATCTTCTATACCCATGCAGGATCTGACGTGAGGCTCCGTGGTGTCAGTCATAGTCACAGTTAGAGATCTGCCCTTATCTGTTGACATGTAGTTGCAAAGTTACTCAAAGTTAGCAGCAGTTTTGGGGGTAACGCATTACAAGTAACATAAACAGATACATTTTTTTCAAGTAATTAGTAAAGTAATGCATTACTTTAACATTTACAAAAAAATATCTGATATAAAATATCTTTTTCAAAAAGTAACGCAAGTTACCTAGTTTTCCTATTTATTGACTGACAGCTCTCCTGTCCAAATGTTGAGAGAAATCAGGTATAAGTGCAGAGGAGTTGTGGGTGCTGTGTGAACATGATGGTTATTCTAGACTAGTTCTAGACTAAATGTGAGCATACATTTTCTCATTTTCTTCTTCTCCTGGTTCCTATTCTTCTGTATTCCAGAATTGCAGCAAAGGCTTGTTTGTTTGAACTGCGCCCTCTACTGTACAGACGTGAATGTGCATTTCCCTCAGCCTGAGGCTTATTCATTTCACTTTTGATGTGAAAGGCCCCTTATATTTGCCAAAAATAGAAAGTGTTTGTTGTTATAAAAACAAACAAACAGCCCAGCCCATATTAGAAAGAGTAACACAAAAGTAACGTAACACATTTCTTTCCATAAAAAGTAACCATGTAACGCAATAACTTACTGTTTTAGGGAGTAACGCAATACTGTAATGTATTACTTTTTACAAGTAACTTTCCCCAACACTAGTTAGTAGAATGTCTAAAGTGGACTATCAAAATAAAGTGTTAGCAGTGAAAAAAAAAAAAGACATCCATTTCAACCTAAATCACTTAAATGCATATCACATCACAAAAGGAACTTCTAAACTTGTTAGTAACTTCGTAAGAGGCAATATATTGCATGACCTTTCTTGCATTTTTTACTGTTTAAAAACACACTCCAGTGACACACCATGTCTTTAATATATCTCCAGGCCTTGCTGGTCATTCTCTTCACCTTTTATTAAATATCTGACCTTAGGGGCCTTATACAGAATGCAGTTTTGTGTTCCACTGAGTTGCTTTTCCATTTATTTATTTTTTTATGTAAATATGCACAAGTCTAGCGTTCTAAAAACACAGTTTTTGATGATGGCCCCTTATTCTGTTCTGTAATGAATGTTGGCTAGCAATGTCCCAGGAGAAGGAAGCGACTCATAAATGTTCACCTCAAATCCATGTCACCCGCTTGCTCTTTCTCGTGACAGCAGGACAGATGGTTATGCCACATATAAATATATCAGTAAACCCAGACTGACTAGTCACTTTTGCATTTAAGGAATGCTAATGGTGTTTGAAAACTTCATCTACACCGTGATTTAAATCATTTGGATATGTTATTTTCCACAGCCACCTGTTATATAGCAGCTTTAACCATGTCATAATGCATTTTGGCATTTCATATTACCACATTGCAGCGACGATGAAAAATTACTTGATACTCACACACCTCACAGCATAGTGTTTCTTGGAGACAAATCTTGGCTGTAATTGAGCACTCATGTTAGACTGGTTGTAAAATAAAATCCAGTGCTTGCTTAAATGATTTATTTTTTCACTCTGAACAAAAGAATAGAGCTCTGTGTTCATTATGTACTGCTAGGGGGAGAGGGAAAGAGAGAAAACAGGGACTTGGGAGCCCTTTAGATGCTTGTTAGATGCTGCCACTCTCATTAAATATAGATGCTGTTTCTTATATTGGGTGGGTTATTATTATTAATGGTTAGGGTTAAATCCATAAGAAAACCTTTAAATAACTTTATTTACATCTAAACACAAATAAAGTTGGCATTTCCTCTCTTGATCTCTCGCGCTCACGCTCTTGCTCTGCTAACTGCTAAAATAAACTTTACATGCTAATGTTGCAGTTCCTCTAGCTAGGAAACAGAAACGCAGCATGTATTGATATTTTCTCAGAGCAAAACTAGTTTGTGTGTATATATTATGACAAACATTGGTAAAAAAGTAGATAGAAAGTATCTTTTTTTGTATTTTTTCTGCAGCTTCGTACCAGGTGAAGCAGGGAACCTGTGAGGTGGTGGCCATCCACCGGTGCTGTAATAAGAACAAGATTGAGGAACGTTCACAGACCGTCAAGTGCTCCTGTTTCCCAGGTCAGGTGGCTGGCACGACTCGTGCACAGCCATCTTGTGTGGAGGGTAAGCGCTCTTCATGTGTGGATGTTCATTTAGGAGATTGTTTTACAATAAATTTAAAGGGGTCATGAACTGCATTTTTTTATAATGTTCTCTGAGGTCCACTTATAATGTTATCAAGATTTTTACATTAAAAAAAAAACAAAAACATCCTAATTTAGAAGCCATTTTCTATCCTGTTTTCGACCCTTTCTTTCAAACATTCCATTTGATGGGCGTGACGCATTCAAGACTTGGCCCACTGCTATGATTGGGTAACAGTTTTGCATGTAAAAATAAGTAAGTACTTGGAGTTACAGCAGTTATAATTGACAAAGGATGACTTGCAGTGTTTTGTGTAAACAGAATTATGAATGAATGTACCATTGTTTGTTACACTGTCATACTTATAGGCTATTCATAGTTCATCCTTTTTGATTGTGAAAAACGTATACATTGTCATTTGCAGTGGCATGTTTTAAATAAAATGAAAATTTAATCCGTATTTGATAATCAAATGCATTAACCCCATAAATTCCAGAGCAAAGGAAAGAACAGCAAATGAAAAATGAATCCGCAGTAAAATGAATTTATGGGATTCGCTTATGTATTTAAATGCAGTTGTCACTCCTGAACTTTACAGTGTGTATGTGGCCATACACATAATAAATATACAAAAGTAATAAGTATAATAGAGCGAATAATACAATGGCTTAATTTACTGTACCCTGGTATTATCACCCATCTCTGGTGATCTGTTCATACGAAGCACAGACATGTTACATTTACATCTAATATTAATGTCTCCTGTGACCTGATTTTGCAAAATATTAGGTGTATTTTGATATCATAGCGGTTATCCATGTAACAAATGTGACTACACTGTCCTCTGCTCCATCTCTTCTCTATTAGCTAAAGGTTTAGGACAAGAAAGTGTAGTTTGGGTGATGAAGGAGGTTTAAATGTGTCCCTTCGGTCATGCCGTACGCTCTTTAGTTATGAAGGCAAGAGGGCGAATGCTGGCAGCCATTTTTCTTCTTTGTCTTCTTTGACACCCGAGACAAAAGACCCCAACAGAAAGTAGGGAGGGCTGCACCAGGGGAGGTATTCCATGTTATGACTTTCATGGCTCTCTTTGACTATAGTTCATGTAATGACAAAAATGGGTCCTATGCACATTTTGTATTTTCCACAGATGCAAGGCTACAGGACTGTATTATGGAGGCAAAAGGAATCTGATGTAACTGAGAGTAAGACAAGCAAAACTATAAAAAAGGATAAAATACACAAACATAGGGTTAAATTCACATATTCATTGTTGGTAAGGGATGTTGATTAATTGTATTTCATACTTTAAATTTAAATAATTTGAAGGAATACATTCATTATTTGGCCAATTAACAAGACAAATAATATATTTAATATTTTTAATAATATAATAATATATATAATAATAATAATATATTTAATATATTTATTTATGTAAGCAATAAGGTACGCAGTGTGCCTGCAACCCCTTCAGCCGTGACTTATTCACAATACAGCACTAGCCTCGAGTACCTTATTGCTTTTATAAAACGGTTACCACACAATACAAATATTAAAGCCAAGAATATGTATCAATGCAACTTTCATGAAGTGAACTTTCAGTAAAGTCTTCCTTCCGCCAGAATAAAATAGTTCCTGACCGTGAACAGCAACAGAAGTTACATTATTATGCCATTAGATGTCTTTATGAGTGAGTCAGTCAGTAGCGAAGACTTTTACATTGAAAAGACTGAATTGTTGTGAACACGGAACAAGGCACAACTGACAAATGCTTTGACTAGCGCTGTCAGTCATGGGAAACTGTTAAAAGGACAAGATAATACATCGGACAATTAAACTGATTTTTTATTATGAACATAGGACTGACTTGAAGGAAAATGCTAAATCTGAATACAGCTAATAAACTCGCTCACTCGATCTCTTTCTCACAATACTCATCTAATTCTACATAATACAGTACACTTCAATTCAGTTTGTGTTGCTAAGAGTGGTTGCTAAGGGTGTTGTGTAGTGATACACAGAACCGTTGGGCGAAGCGGTCATGGCTGTGTTTTTATCATGAATAAAACACAGCTATTGACCAATCAGAATCAAAAACAGGAACTAACCGTTTTATAAATATATATACAGTATATATATATATATATATATATATATATATATATATATATTCTTTTAAAACTACTGGTATACGTAGAATGACAGAAAGAGTTGGAGAGGCAGTGTGTGAGCTCACATCAGAGGTCATGTAGGCTTTGTGCTATATAAGAGAGAGTCAGTATGATTGACCTGTGTTTTTTGCAGTGAAGGAGAGAGCGGGGAGGGTCATTTTCCTCTATCAACACTGCTCGATCTCTAGATCCCTCAGACTATCAGTCTCACCTTCTCCCTCAGGAACACACGGCCCTAGAGAGGGAGGTCACACAAGAACATATTCTCCGCTTCTGAAGCTTCATAAATATCTAATACTCAGTGCACAGTTGGGGAGTAGCTAACTAGAAGTAGTGACATGACTAACTACATTTTTCAGTAGCGTGTCAGTAGCTTAGCAATTGTGGAGCTTTTCCAGAAAGAAGCAATCTTTGTCCAACATGTAGTGGTGTAGCATGATAAACTACTTTAAGTCACATTATATGACTTCAGTTCTGTGCTACAGTTCCCATGTGTGTAAAGCAAAAATGAAAGAAAATTTTTTTAAAAATGTTTTTCCACAGAAATATTAAAGGGTTAGTTCACCCAAAAATGAAAATTCTGTCATTAATTACTCACCCGCATGTTGTTCCATACCCATAAGACCTTTGTTCATCTTTGGAAAACAAATTAAGATATTTTTGATGAAATCCGAGGGTTTTTTTTTTATCCCCCATAGACAGCAATTTAACCACCACTTTCAAGGTCCAGAAAGGTACTAAAGACATCGTTAAAATAGTCGACGTGACTGCAGTGGTTTAACCTTAATTTTATGAAGCAACGAGAATACATTTTGTGTGCAAAAACAAAACAAAAATAACGACTTTATTCAACAATATCTTCTCTTCTATGTCATTCTCCTATGCTGTTTAGAATGATTAGAAGGATCATGTGAAGACACTGAAGACTGGAGTAATGATGCTGAAATTTCAGCTGTGCCATCACAGGAATACATTTTAAATATGCTGAAATAGAAAACATTCATTTTAAATGGTAATAATATGTCTTAAGATTACTGTTTTAACTGTATCTATGATCAAATAAACACAACCTTGGTAAGCATAAGAGACTTCTTTTAAAAAAGACCCGAAAGTTTTAAACAATTGTGCATTTAGCTATTTTTGTTAGCAGCTTTCTACCTTACAAAAGGTTTACTGTCATATGATTAGCTGATGATTTGGCTGCAAACTGCAGCTAAACAGCTAGCATGTATAGTAACTTAGCAAACTACATTTTTAATTGTTCTCATGCAAACATTAAAATCTCAGAGGTTTTTGTTCCGCAAATGTCACTTTGCACACCATACAGTATTTTTTAATTACAGTGTTAAAGAGAGAGAGAGAGAGAGAGAGAGAGAGAGAGAGAGATATGTGATAGGAATAATTGTGACTTTCCTGTAATATATTGCAGGAGATTTGATTGCCTGTGCAGTATTAGATTTGTATTGTGTTGTTTCTCTGTTTGGCCATTAGAGGGCACTTTACCCATTCACATATCATTAAAGCATCAGTGAAAAGCCACAGAGGAGCCTTAGAAGACCTGAAAGAAACTTCATTGAAACCTTCAGAGGATGAGATTTGAACTATACCTTCTTATGGCAAATCAACTAGGATCTGAATTCGATCAATGATGTACTGAGAACTTGGACTTTAAATCTCATTCAATGAGAATGTAATAAATTAGGGATTAAATATCTCTGCCGTCTGATGTATTGGTCCTATTGGTACTCTGTTCTGGCTGGGACCATATCTCTAGTCTCTACTCTGTGAGCTCTTGAGTCTCTGCAGGCCTCTGCCGACCTGCCCATTAAAATCTCATTAGAAGCAGCGAAGGGAAGGTGAAGAGAGATTCCCTTTAGCGCTCTGTTGGGGAGATCTGCTTTACTCTGCATGAGGGCCTCTCTTTCTGCCCTGTGTGCCCGGGATTTCGGGCTTGAGGGGAGCCCCCTCTGAGCTTCTGCCATCTGCGATTTGGGTATCAGCGCTCAGCCACACATCCAGGAACTTCAAGGCCCTGTCTAATAAGTCCAGTACCTAGATCATCTAGACATTTGTCCACAGAAAGCTCAATGATTCAGACATAAGCCTGGGTTTATTTTGTGATAATGCCAGACTGGCTGTACAGTTGTACACTTATTTCACAGATAGATAGATAGATAGATAGATAGATAGATAAATCGATAAAAAAAGAGATGTGACAAACAAGCTTAGTCCACTTACCCAACCAGTTTGGTCAGCAAATTTAATTTGGCTGTGTAGCTTTTTATCAATTCAGCCAATAAAATGTCCTTTAGCATAATTACTTTCAGGTTTTTTTGTACTCTAGCCTAATTTTCTGCATTGATTCCATTTGTTTTTGCTGTGTCCTTGTATAAACATTGGTTTAAATGGTGATTAGTTTTACTAGTGTTTGCACAGAATAGATCAGAATTGATGCAAAAGTGAATGACATATCTTATGTGTCATTTACAACCAGCATGTACATTATTCCATATCATGTGCCAATGTAAGGCTGAAGTTACATTTACGCAATGGCAGATGTGAAGAAAACCCACAGTGACTTTCTTGATGCACAGCGAGTTGCGTGTCGGATTCGTGAGCTGGAATGCCTGCTGTTTAATAAATAGGTCGTTGGGGTCAGGTGTGTTTCCTGCGCTTCTCTTCTGGCATATCCTTAAGGAGACAAATGTGCCGTTTGCCTGCAGAGACTGATACTGAATTAATACACTGCATTAATGTGTGTCAAAGGCAAAATCTGTAGCTAAGCTGATACTGTTGTAAATGAGGTCATTTCAAGCTTTGTGCTGCTGAGACAGTGCTGGGTAATCTAATAGACAGGTATAAATGGATTTGGATTGATAATAGGGAGTTTTGAGTCTCTGGTGCATAAACCACAATGTGAGGTGTGTTATCTAGTTGTAATGCACACACATATGCATGTACAGATATACTTTATTGTTTAGCAGTCCCATTAATCTCAGGTATGCCTACTACAAAATTCACATGCTTATGTTATGCAAATATTTGTGAACTTTTTTTGTGTACTTGCATTCTTTGTATAAATGTATTGTAACTTTGTTAGCTTGATTCATTCATTAAAAGCTGAAGTCTAGAAATATGAAAACAATTAATTTTGTAGTAATTTCTATTTCTATGAGTCTAAAAAAATGAAATTACAACAATAGAGTGCCACAAGGATGACATTTTTTGTTAGCATTTTAGCATGTGTTAGCATTTTAGCAATTCCGGTTTCACTGTGCTGAAGTCAGTGTTTTATTATTATTTTTTTGAATGGGTTTTTGGTTGAATACCTGAGATAAGCTCAAGATATGTTCATGTTTTATTCTACATCTTGTGATTTTTTTTTTTAAAGCTTTTAACATTTGTAACAAGTGGCTAAATGGGACTACAGAGGTTGTTGGGATGTTAAATGTCAACATGGTGAACAGGTAAACGCATCACTAGTCTGCTTTTGCAGCGTTGTTAATAATAATTTTATAATAGTGCTCATGCACACTATTCTAACTCAAACTATAGGGGAAAATGTTCTTTTTTTTTTTTTCTAAAAGAGTTGTCATGTGACCAAAGTGTATAGTTCATTTATAGCTTACATGTAGCTTTTTACTTTTGCCTACTATATTTAGGCTTCATTTTGAAGTTAAGTTTGTTATGTTCGTTTATGAAGATTATCATAATGACAAAATGACAAAAAACAAAACGCATAAAGAATCATGACCTTTTGTTGATCACAGAGCTTATTTCTGCAAAAATCTAAAAGGAAAATCCAATTGAGTTTTTGTCGAGGGAAGCAGGGTGATGCTAATTTTATGTTGGCTTTCAAAAATATGTCATAAATGTAACACTCTATGATGATAGTTGATGGATGATGATCAAACAGGTGCCATTGTTTGGATAAACAGATTGCCCCGCCCCAAATACGCACCATTGATTGAGTCAGTGTTGTTGTGTTGGGATGCTGAAATGAACAGAGCAATGTTTTGATAGTTTTGACGAAACTCTTTACATATGCAAATCTATGTTGTAAAATTTAAATTGATAGAAGTTGAAATGCCACTAAACTGATTATTTTTTTTCTGTTATCTTTCATTGTCACATATGTCATATTGACAAGATAGTAAGACACGTTTTCAAGATGTTCATCCCATCTTGCTCTCTGCTTTTCCCTCTCGCCAATTTTTTCCAATCTGTTCCTCTCTCAATTCCTCACTGACATCTTTTCCTGCAGTTTCCTCAGCCGCCACATGATGTCAGACACATTTCAATCACAGCCCATTTAAAAAATGTCTGTATCCTGGGTAGTCTCTCACATTTGTAGCAATGACACTATCTTAATCCAACAAGGCGCTATACAGGAAATCAAAGCTTAAATTAGTGCCTTCATATCCTCAGATAGGGCTTTCAGGACTGGAAATAGAAGAGCCATCAGTGTCTTGCAGTTGTCCCTGCCACTTCAGCACTAAAAGCAAGAAAAATCCTTCCAAGTATGTGGGCTTTGGCCAAACTCTATCCAGTTAAATGGTGGACAGAGAGATTTGGTGAGGAAAAGCTGAAAAGAGGTTCAGACAAAGGTGTCCATAACTGCAAACCTAAAGCCATTTAACTCCTGAAAAGCTTTAGCAGGCCTTTTTCTTGGGGGAAGTTTTTGAAATTTGAAGTTTTTCTTAACCTTAGTAAGAAGATTTTTAAAAATGTTTTTGAAAGAAGTCTCTTATGCTCATCAAGACTGAATTTGATCAAAAATACAGCAAAAAATTACAACTTAGAATAACTGTTTGCTATTTTAATATATTTTAAAATGTGATGTATTCCTGTGATGGTAAAGCTGAATTTTCCATAAATTAATGAAAAATATTTGTTTGATAACTTTTCTTATAATAACTTGGATAACAGGGTGGAATATAAGATGAGCCAAAATAACCATTTTAAAGGGGGAAAACGACATCTGTTGTGTTTAAAACTGCTACCTTTAATGCTAGGTTAATTTTATGTTAGATAAAAGTTCATCAGACACATATAATAGCTCTTGCAATAGCCTCTAAAGGCCCCGATATACAGTACTCACGGTAAAGCTCTTTTTCATTCTTTGCTTAGGGGTAAAACAAAGTTCGAAATACATGACCAGCGATATACTATTAGTGAACATCCGACGCTGCCTACTTTGCTGAGAGTGGCTAGATGAATATGTAAATATGTGCTGTGTCCTCTTCTCAATAACAAAATAAGCAAGCACACAACAAAAATGAGAAAACCATGCATTTTTTAAAGCATAAGAAAAGCATCTGATGAGAAAAGCATCTGTAGCAATGTGGATAGATTTACATGAGCTCTGCAATTCGTCACTCCAGTAAAGTCACATCACGCTGCCTTATACGGAGTGCCTGTTTACAAATAACATCCCTTGGCAAATGCTATTTACACTAGCTCCTCCCATCGCCCACCACACAGAATTTGATGTCTTCAGTGGTGCAGCAGCAATGCGTAAGGCTTATAGACCTGGCTTTTAACGTGATCGACGTGGGTTCGAATCCGCCTTTGCCGAGCTCACATTTATTTTTAATAAAAATGAAAATAATGTTCTAAAAGTGGAAATAAACTGCGAAAGAGTGTTTAATACTATTAAAAGTATTTATTGGGTAGGGTTGGGGGAAGGTGGATGGAGGGTTTTTATACTCCCAATAAGGCAGCATCCATTTAATAATTTTAATAAATATAATCATTTACACTCTATGATACTACTGTTAATGTACAAAAATACTGAGGTGCAAATAGTATCTGCCAATATAAAGTATAGATAGCATCTAATTACTATTTACTCTTATTGCAAAGAACTGATACTTTTACATGGTGTAAATAGAATCTATCGCTGTTTTCACCTAGTGTAAATAGCATATCGCTAAGAAAATGCTGCTATTGTCACTTAGTGTAAATAGCATCTATCGTTAAGAAAATATGCTATTTTCACTTAGTGTAAATAGCATCTGTCGCTATTTGCACTTAGTGTAAATAGCATCTATTGCTATTTGCACTTAGTGCAAACAGCCGCTGCCTTATTTATATAGCACTTTATACAAGAGATTGTATACAAGATTGTATACAATACTTTCTACAAGAGCTTTACAGTGTTAAAGGTGCTCTAAGTAGAATTTGAACAACGCTATTGGACATTGTTGATATTTGAAATCAAGTCAAGTCACCTTTATTTATATAGCGCTTTTTACAATGTAGATTGTGTCAAAGCAGCTTTACATTGATAATTGGTACATTATTTTGGCTGCACAGCAGCTCTTAAAGAATAGTGTCAATGCAGGCAGATCAAAGCACTGTTGAATATCACATATCAATTGTCAAGTGTCCCCAACGAAGCAAGCCAAAGGTGACAGCGGCAAGGAACCCAAACTCCCAACAGGTGACATCAGGTGGCAAACAGGTGTTAAAATGGAGAAAAAAAACCTTGGGAGAAACCAGGCTTAGTCGGGGGGCCAGTTCTCCTCTGGCAAACAGTGCTTTGTTACAACTCAGGTTGCTATCATAAGTCAGATAGGATCGCAACATTGAAAGTATTTAATTCAGTTCCATCCAGCTGAGGATCGTATTCATCACACCGGTATGGACGGTTGTTGAGGAGATGCGCCACTGGTTGTCATGTTGATGAGGCCTTCACAGTGGATGATCTAGTTGACTCAATCTCTGCTGATACTTCAGGGCTGCGTTGTGGTCGTGTCAAGGCGCAGGTCCTTGGTCTCACCTGGATGCGGCCTGGATCCCGTTGACTACGGTAAACCTCGGGATAAACAGAAAGACTATTATTAGCGTAGATGCCATTCTTCTTCTGATGTAACGAGTACATCTGGTGTTATAGGAAGTGTTCCCGGTTCCGGCTGACCTAATTTATGCAGCCTAATAATCCTTTAACGGATTTGAAAAAATAAATTGATAATGTGTTATGTGTATGCCAGGTTAAAGAGATGTATTTTTAGTTTAGATTTAAACTGACAGAGTGTGTCTGCTTTCCGAACAATGCTAGGAAGATTGTTCCAGAGTTTAGGTGCCAAATAGGAGAAGGATCTACCACCTGCAGTTGATTTTGATATTCTAGGTATTATCAACTGGCCTGAATTCTGAGATCGCAATAGACATGAAGGACTATAATGCATTAATAGCTCGCTCAGGTACTGGGGAGCTAAACCATTTAGTGCTTTGTAAGTAATTAGCAATATTTTAAAATCTATACGATGTTTAACAGGAAGCCAATGCAGTGTTGACAGAACTGGGCTAATATGGTCATACTTCCTAGTTCTAGTAAGAACTCTAGCTGCTGCATTTTGTACGAGCTGTAGTTTATTTATCAGGTGAGCAGAACGACCACCCAGTAGAGCGTTACAGTAATCTAGCCTTGAGGTCATGAACGCATGAACTAACTGTTCCGCATTTGGGATCGAGAGCATATATCGTAATTTAGATATATTTTTAAGATGGAAGAATGCGGTTTTACAGATGCTAGAAACATGGTCTTCAAATGAAAGATTGGTATCCAAGAGCACACCCAGGTTCCTAACTGACAACGAAGACTTAACAGAGCAGCCATCAAGTGTTAGACAATATTCTAGGTTATTACGTGAGGAAGTTTTTGGTCCAAAAATTAGAATATCTGTTTTTTCTGAATTTAGTAGTAGGAAATTACTGGTCATCCAATTTTTTATATCAGCTATGCATTCCGTTTATTTTGTGAATTGGTAAGTTTCGTCAGGGTGCGAAGAAATATAGAGTTGAGTATCATCAGCGTAACAGTGAAAACTAACGCCATGCTTCCTAATGATATCTCCCAAGGGTAGCATGTACAGAGTGAAAAGCAATGGTCCTAGTACTGAGCCTTGCGGTACTCCATATTCAATTCGTGATCGATATGACCTCTCTTCATTTACTACTACAAACTGATAACGGTCAGATAAGTATGATTTGAACCATGACAATGCAATTCCACTAATGCCAACATAATTTTCGAGTCTATTTAAAAGAATATTGTGATCAATAGTGTCAAATGCAGCACTAAGATCCAGTAACACTAATAGAGAGATACAACCCCTGATGATAAGAGCAAATCATTAGTAACTCTAATGAGAGCAGTCTCAGTACTATGGTACGGTCTAAATCCTGACTGGAAATCCTCATAGATACTATTTCTTTCTAAAAAGGAACATAGTTGTGATGATACTGCCTTTTCAAGTATTTTTGACAGAAAAGTGAGATTTGAGATCGGCCTGTAATTGACTAATTCTCTAGGATCAAGTTGTGGTTTTTTAATAAGAGGTTTAATAATAGCCAGATTAAAAGTTTTTGGTACGTATCCTAGTGATAAAGATGAATTTACGATATTAAGAAGAGGATCTATGACCTCTGGAAGCATCTCTTTCAATAGCTTAGTCGATATAGGGTCTAACATACATGTTGTTGATTTTGACGATTTAACAAGTTTAGACAATTCTTCCTCTCTTAAAGCAGTAAATGAATTGAATTTTTCCTCAGGGACACTACAATGCACTGTCTGACGCAATACTGTAGTAGACAGTTGCATGGTTATAATTTTTTTTCTAATATTATCAATCTTGCAAGTAAAGAAGTTCATAAAGTCATTACTGCTGTGCTCTTTGGAAACATCAGAAGTTGAAGCTTTATTTCTTGTTAATTTAGCCACTGTATCAAATAAATACCTAAATACAAAAATCAACGGCATCAATATCAATTCCATACGACAATATTAGATCTAAGGTATGGTTACGACAATGAGTGGGTCCTGACACGTGTTGTCTAACACCAACAGAGTTTAGAATATCTGCAAATGCCAATCCCAATGAGTCTTTTTCATTATCTACATGGATATTAAAGTCACCAACAACAAGGACTTTATCTGCAGCTTGTACTAACTCCGATAGAAAATCAGCAAATTCTTTGATAAAGTCTGTATGGTGTCCTGGTGGCCTGTATACAGTAGCCAACACAAATGTCAACTTACATAATGTTACGTAAAGTACCATCACTTCGAAGGAATTATATTTGAGAGACTTTTGACTAATACTGTAAATATTACTATAAATTACAGCAACATCTCCCCCTTTGCCTTTCTGATGAGGATTATGTCGATAACCATAACCTTGAGGGCTAGACTCATTTAAAGTAATGTAATTGTCCGGTTTTAGCCAAGTTTCAAACACAGCACATCTAGATTATTGTCTGTGATAATATCTAGGTGTAAGAGTTTCTATGTGTTGGGAATTATCTGACTTCTGTAACGTGAGGCAGCTAGCAGACGGTCGGTTTAGCTGGTATGTCTGCTTCCTGACCTGGGCCCCAGTTTGTCATGTTTCAATCAACCCAAACAAACCCACCCCTCTCTTCATTGCTCCGCCTCCAAAACTCATACTCCAATCC
Source organism: Elopichthys bambusa (assembly GCA_037101425.1). Classification (NCBI taxonomy): domain Eukaryota; kingdom Metazoa; phylum Chordata; class Actinopteri; order Cypriniformes; family Xenocyprididae; genus Elopichthys; species Elopichthys bambusa. Next base: position 12,720,562 of record CM074452.1, on the reverse strand, counting down.
TAACCACTCTGCTCTGAGTCAGTCTCGAAACCCCGGCCCGATCGCCGCTGGCATGCAAGACAAGTACACTAACAATGATGCTAAACACCACATTCTTTAGCGGTTGTCAGTGTGCAGTAGTGTAACCGCAAAACTCTCACTCTCTGGCCACTGTTACACACGCAATGCGAGTGGATGTCTGTTTATCACAGCTGACTCGCAACAAAATGCTTCACGAAAAGTAAAGCGCAGTTGATGAATGAATGACAAAGAAGCACAAAAAATTAACGTACAGTATACAAGAGTAAATACAAAGTGTTTGTTGTTAGTCGCATACAGCACAGCAGCTCCAGACAATCAAAACCCAGTGTACTCACATGATAAGTGGGATCAAAGCAGTTTTCAGGCCTTCCCTCTTAGCTCTCTCCAGCGCTGAAAAGCTTTTCCAATATAAACGCGCGTCCTAAAGCGCTTGCCCAGTCATAAACCTTCATTCCAGTGATATTCTTTTGAGCTCTTTTGTATTGTGTTCCATTTCTCGGTCTGTGTTTTTTTTCTTATTATTTTTAAATCCCCCCTTTTGCTTGTTCTGTCTCCTCGACCGTCATAAGCCCCCTAATGCTGATTGGTTAGACGTTTGTTGTTGGTATCGGCCCGACTAACTTCCAAACAGTGTATTTGAAATAATACTGAGTCCCCCTTTAAACATGAAAAACAGTTTCAGTGTCTCATTTAATCAGAAGTACAACTTCATTTTCTACCATAAAGCTGCTCTCCAGTATGTTGTTTTTACTCGTGGACGTCTGACCTCGACGGATTGAACAGAAGAAATTATCCAGAGGAGATTTCCATGTAAAAGAAGGCGGACCCTCCGCACACACCTACTTATTACGTAATCGCCACCGACCTCTGGTAGTATGAAGGTGTTTACCGGAAAGTTCGATATGGCAAGCTGTTCTGAACTACCAAATCAAACTTCAAACGAATTTTGTTTAAGCCTGATATTGTTCAAAATGATGTCACATCAGTTCGTTCTTCAATTTTGCTTGAAGTATATTGTATATCTTAATGCTTTAATAAGGAATGTGGGCCACCGAAATGCAGCTTATTCATGAAAGATGTCATGAAACGAAGACAGATCTGATATTAGTAACTTAATGTTGACATTAGAACTGTTATAAAAAGAAAGAGGTTTGTTTAATGTGAATTTAAAGCATTCTGTGAGCTGTCCACATAAAGGGGACACCTATGACCAAAATTTATCATAACATCACTTGTTTTTGGATGCTAACTCAAAAAATAAACACTCTTATTGTTGTGTGTATGTTTGTTTAGTTTCACGACACACTCACGCAGACAAATTATGGAGAGCTCTCGACGGTAATGAAAACATCCTTTCATAAGGTTGCTATTATACCTAATAATGGCCACATTAATGCTAATTATGCACCCACCAATTCTCTGAACCATTGCAATCAGACATTATAATGTGGGCTTCACACAGATGGAGACCGAAGTCACTGCCTTTGCAATTGCTAATTTTGTTGGTTTACGAACAACTTCATTTGACTATAGGTCTCCTACTAGACCAAATCAACACACACACACACACATGCTGTACGAACCCCTGCATTCATGTTATAAGGCGTTCACTCATGATGATTGAGAGGATTTGCGTGTGTTCTTTTGCATAAATCCATTTAAAGCTCATTTTAGCTGTGTATATCCTCTCTCCTCCTATTGTTGGGGACAATGGGCTACTGAGCGGCTCTCTTATGGGCGCACTCAATGAGCCTCATTTGAACAGGCTATTGATTGGCTTCTTAGAACTGGATTTGGAGTGAACTGGGCTTGTTTGGAAGTGACACGGGAGAGCTTGGACTGCTCAGAGGACTTTAAATGTATTGTGTTGGTAATATTTTTATTTGGGTTTGATACAAATATTAATACCAAAAGTGATGTGTGTAATTCTTTGAAAGTTAAAAGTTATAGCTTAATATGTAAAGACAGGGATTCACAATTTATTTTTATTTTTTCTGCCAAACCCCTTTAATCTACAATAGTGGTTTTCAGACTTTTTGACTCCCCAAGTTGTCCACAATATTATTAAAAGGCCTTATGATTTAAGTCATCTTGAGGCCCCCTTACCATTGACCTAAAATATTTACTTAAAATACAACCTGAGATTTAATATTAATATTTCAATAATTTATCAACACATTTGCATATGAATGGTTCCCTGATGTTGGTTAATGGTCACATGAGATACAGATAAACATATAAAATATTAATTCTTTTTTTTAGTATTTTATTTTTTGTATTTTAAAATGGTTAATTTTTAATGTACATAAAAAATAAATAAATAAAAAATATTCGCTTTTCATCAACTCACAACCTCCCTACAATTCCTTTGCAATCCCCTGTTTGGGAAACCCTGTGTAAAGACAGGGTTATAAGTCATAAGTCAAGGCATTTGTTGATTGATTTTCTCTAAAAACTGTATGTGAACATTGTTACTGTAACACTGGCTCAGCCAGTGGCATGCGTTTGGGCCGGACCACTACTTATTTGATCGACCAATTATACACCTCATATATAACATTTAATAGCAGATAATGTATATTCAAGAAGACATCATGGGCTTATTGTGTAGTGACATTGGAGAATCTGTTTCCAATGTAGCACTATTCAGAGAGAATAAAGGAGCATGACTTCCTGCGCTATGACACATCAAGGTGGCAAACAGGACGTTTTTTTTTTTTCTCTTCACACTGTGATCTTCATGTATGGTGATAATAACTGTTTATCCTACCTGTGATTCAGCAGGCATCTTTTCGTGAAAAAATTCCAGTTATATCTTGATCTTTTATGTATTCTTCTCTATATTTCTTGGGATGTGGATGAGGTCTGCTGTATTAGTCATCTTAGTCGTTATATTTGGCATTGCATGTCAAACATACACCTGAAATGTTCCATTATTAAGGGACGTTTACAACAAAGACAATAACTACGGTATAACGATAGAGTTTTAATAATCATTTTAATTTTATGAGAATAGCAAAGTCCACAACATAGCTATAACAATAACAACACTGAGGAATGATATTGTTGGAATCACTTTCAGAAGGATTTTTTCCCCCCAGCTGATGAACAATAAAAACATTGACAATGAGAATGCACCCGACTTCAAAGAGCTTGAGCGTTTAAAGTGGTAGACGACACCTGCACCACAATGTAAACAGAATGTTATTGTCCGGTGGTGTGAATGCTAATATAAATATCATTATATTTGACCCGTGCTGGCAAAATGAGTCGGAATGCGCATAATTTTGAGCTACAGGCAAAACAAGTGAAAAATGTCAATTTAGGTTTTCACAAAAAATGTGTTAGTTAAGCCCTCGTCTAGTGATTCCAATGCTCCAAATAGCAATGAAACATCTAAAAGTATCTTTATTTGTACATTTTCTGAGAGAAGTACCTTTCCTTTGACCATGAAAAATGCTGTTTTGCGACTGGCGCTTCCCTTCAGCACAAGTTTGGTATCATTGTAAAAGCGCAGCAACTTTGTGAATATTCATAGCGAATTCTTGATGGCATGAGTCTTGAACCAATGAAATGTGACTTTTTAAACTCATGCTGATATAAACAAAATGATCTTACTCACGCTGACGGACAGATCCGAAGCGTGCACAAAGACAGCGTGCAATCCTGATATACACATATACACAGAATTACAGTATTACAGAAATCTGTCTTGGCGAGTATTCTTGCAAACATTATCTGTTATGCCCTAAGTAAACGTTTGGTTAACTGTTGGGGAAAAACATCTGATGTGTAACATTATATTAGATCCCTGTGATACAGTAGATCTAAATATATAGGCTGTCTGTTTCAATAATGTTAATTATTGTGGAATCATGGAAAAAAGTTTTTTCCTATAGATATGTGTTTTGACTTGGTTTGTGCCAAATTTGGTGGTATTACCTAGGATTTTAATGTATGGTTGTATGGTGATTTTGTTTTGGAACCTTCAGAAAACTCAATTTTTCTCAAACGTTTGACTATGCTGACTCTATCGACTTCAAACAGGTGCCAACAAATCATACGTCATTTTGAAGGTTTTTTAAAAGAGAATGTAAGGATAACTAATTTTTGAAAATGTGTTCATTGCAACTCATTTTGCCAGCTCTGAAAATAATAGTGTTGAGTATGAAATAATGTAGTTCAATCTATTATTTCTCCCATCTCTCTTACAGCTTCCATTGTGCTGCAGAAGTGGTGGTGCCAAATGCACCCGTGTTTGGACGGCGAGGAGTGTAAAGTTCTTCCAGACCTGACTGGCTGGTCCTGCAGCACTGGAAACAAAGTCAAAACCACCAAGGTGAATGAGCCAGAGTTGCATTTTGATGATGTGGTTTACTGGGGCCTTGAGAAAATCAGGACCACACTGATTAAAGGGTTAGTTCACCCAAAAATAAAAATGTTGTCATCATTTACTCACCCTCATGTCATTCCAAACACATAAGACTTTGCTTAATCTTTGAAACACAAAATTATGATATTTGTAATGAAACCTGAGAGGTTTCTGTCCCTCCATTGAAAGTCCAGGTAACCAAAACTTTGAAGATCCAAAAAGGTCATAAAGGCATCGTAAAATAAATCCATATGAATCGAGTGAAGAAGTGAAGAGCTCCGATTGCTTTATATAATGTTTTTATTCACGTATAAACAGATATACACATGAGCACATTGCATATGATAAACACGGAAGCCTGCGCATCACGCAGGTACGTTTGTGCTTCTGTCTTTACCATATATTTACTGTATCTCTTCACTCAATTCATATGAATTAGTTTCACTTTATTTTTATGGTCTCTTTAACACATTCTGTTGACTATAAATAACGTTGCACCTATATGTCTACTAACTCTCATTAGAGTGTTTGTAGAGTATTAATAGACTGTTAGGGTTAGAATAGTTTGACAAAGTTACTTATAGTCAGAAGAATGTCTGTTGGGGAGCATCGCAATAAAGTGTTTGCAGATATTAAGCAGACAATCTACTAAATACTCTAATGAGAGTTAGTTGACATGTAGTTGCAAAGTTACTAATAGTCAACAGAATGTTCAAAAGGGACCATCAAATTAAAGTGTTACCAATTAGTTTTATGACGCCTTTATGATGCCTATATGTAAGGTTGTGCGATATAAATCATGATTTTTTTAATCAATATTGCGAACTCTTTTCATATGTTGTGCAGCTTGCAAATGCCTGTATTATTGTTCACCTTGTTCGGAATGTGTCATTTTTTTTTTTTTTTTATGTAAACGTGCCAGATGGATGTCTTTAACCATTGTAGAACTCGCATGGCATGCCATTCTACGTGGCACTCAAGATAAAAGAAGTTCAACTTTTAAAAAACGCGTCTCTAGAACTGCGTCTTGTGTTTTATCTGCAAAACCATGTTCTGTGTAAATGGCCCCTATTCTGTTTTGCCTCAGTGATAGTTTGACAGGTCTTGCAAATTACCTGGCTCTTTGATACATCATCTCTCTAGTATCCAAAATATTCCCAAACCACAAATGTTGATTTTTTTTGTCCTTATTCACAATTCCTGCACTGTAAAAAAGCATGTATCAAACTGCCGGTCATGTGATTTCAGTAAACGAGGCTTCATTACGTCATAAGTGTTTCGAAATTTCAATGGTTCACCACTGGTGGGGGGGGGTGTGACTTTGGCAGTTTGATACACACTCCGAACCACTGATTCGAAACAAAAGATTCGTAAAGCTTCTAAGCTTCATGAAGCAGTGTTTTGAAACTGCCCATCACTTGATATTGTTGAATAAAGTCATTATTTTGTTTTTTTGGCGCATAAAAAGTATTCTCGTCGCTTCATAACATTAAGGTTGAACCACTGTAGTCACATGAACTGTTTTAAATATGTCTTTAGTAGCTTTCTGGGCATCTGAAAGTGTTAATTGTCTTGCTGGCAATGGAGGCCTCACTGAGCCATCAGATTTTATCAAAAATATCTTAATATGTGTTCCGAAGGTCTTACGGGTGTGGAACGACATGAGGGTGAATAATTAATGACATAATTTTTGGGTGAACTAACCCCCTTTGAGTTCATTGAAATTAAAAATTGTAGTTAATACAATAAAGGCGACTGATTCAATCAACAGAAACTCAACATATTGTGTTAGCAGTATTGCTTAAAAAACAAGGTTTGGATGAGGGTTGTTTTAATAATTATCGGCCTGTCTCTAAGCTATAATTTTTATCTAAACTTTTAGAAAAAGTTGTGCAGTCTCAATTAATCCCGTTTTTAAATGCAGCCAAGTTATTAGAACCTTTTCAATCTGGTTTGCCTTGCTAAAAGTAATCAATGACATTTTAGTTGCAGCTGATGCCGTAAATGCCGTATTGATCCTACTTGATCTTACGGCTGCCTTTGATACTGTAGACCATAATGTCCTTATTTGGCATTTAGAGCATTTATTCGGTATTAAGGGTACGCCCTTACAGTGGTTTAATTCATATCTTATAGGCAGGTCTTTTTCTGTAGAGTTAGGTAAGTTCTCTTCATCTTCTGCTCCTATTATTAGTGGAGTACCTCAAGGCTCTATTTTAGGTCCACTTCTATTTAACTTGTATATGCGACCACTGGGTGACATTATTAAGAAACATAATGTTTCAATTCACTTTTTTATGGTGATGATACACAGCTGTACTTGCCTTTGAAATCTGGTGACTCTATACAACCTTTATTGGAATGTATCCAGGACATTAGGATCTGGCTATCAAATAACTTTCTCCAACTTAATGAGGACAAAACGGAATTAATAGTTTTTGGACCCCCAAAAATAAGGAGTAGTCTAATAAAGGAGCTGGGTAATCATTTCCCCTCAGTTTCCTCCCAGGTTAGGAACCTTGGTATCATCCTAGACTCAGAATTATGTTTATCCAAACAAATTAATTCAGTTGTTAAGAAGAGTTTTTATCAATTGCTGACTATTTCCAAACCTCATTCGTTTCTTGTCATTCCAAGACTTGGAGAAGGTTATTCATGCTTTTATTACCTCACGCTTAGATTATTGTAACTCATTGTATCTGGGTCTTCCTTAGTCATGGCTTGCATGCCTCCAGATGGTACAAAATGCAGCTGCAAGGTTGTTTACCGGGACAAAGAAATATGATCATGTCACCCCAATTTTATCTTCGCTTCATTGGCTCCCGATCCATTTTAGAATTCAGTTTAAAATTCTGTTTTTTGTTTTTAAAGCTCTTAATGATCAAGCCCAATTTTATCTTAAAGATCCTCTAGACTTTTAAGATCTTCAGACAGGGCTCTAGTATCTATTCCTCGCTCCCGTCTAAAAACTAAGGGAGATAGAGCTTTTTCCGTTGCTGCCCCTGTCTATGGAACCAATTGCCTTTGGACATCCACCTTGCACCTTTGATTACCATTTTTAAATCAAAATTGAAAACATATCTCTACTCCCTGGCATTTTAATATTATTATGCTTCTGTTTATTATCTGTTTTGTTTGGTTTTGCTCTGCTCTATTTCTGTTTTATTTTATTTTATGTTTCCTCACTCTGTTCAGCCCTTTGGATAGCTGTGCTATGTTTAAATGTGCTTTATAAATAAAATTTAAGTTTAGTGCTTTCTGCGGTTTAGAAATCGTACATGCTCACATCGTGATTTTATTACATTCAGATTAAACACACGGCTCTACTTCTAAGTTTTGGTTACCTGGACTTTCAATGGAGGGACAGAAATCACTCTATAATAGAAAATATCTGTGTTTTGAAGATAAACTAAGTCTTATGGGTTTGGAATGACATGAGGGTGAGTAAATGATGACAGAATTTTAATTTTTGGGTGAAATATCCTTTTAAAGCCTGGTTACAGCCTGACACATGCAGACACAGGTTGGCACAGAAAGTGTCTTTTTGCCCATGGTAAGAGGGGCATCTGAGAACCTTTTTGTTGCCATAAAAGTACCTTTTAAACAGACCTTTCTAAGAGGTCTACTATATATGCCATCAAAACACTCCCCGGGAGTATTCTCAGAAGGCGTTTCTTTGAGGAACCTTTCTCCCAAAGCCTTTTTCTCAGGCAAACCATTCTTCAAAGCAGCATTTTGTTGAGGCCTTACTTTTATAAGAGGGTTCTTTGAAGCTGATAAGAGTACAAGAAGTGCTATGTTATGAGATAAAATTGTCATATTTAGAGATTTGTAAAACAATTAATCATACCTTTTCGAATGTTCACTTGTTATGTGGGCACATTATTGCAGAGACAATATTGGCTTCTCAAAAAGCACATTTACAGCAAGTTATAGGCAGACAAATCACTCAAACTTTCTAAAAGAGACTTATTAAAGAATAAGCAAAGCTTGAAGACAAATAAAATTTCAGAATGACTCCACAGAGTTTGTGGCTCAGAGAATAAATCCCTGAAGACTTCAGTTGCACAGAGAAAACTTTCAAAGGACAAAGGAGAATTTCAGAAACCGAGCCTAGACAAACATGCAGAGACAGCATTGTTGGTCCATGCTAGCTTTGACTTGAAAAAGGCATGAAAGCGAACCTTAAAATTGACTCATTAGATGTACATTTTGCACACTAGGTCATCATCATATCTAAACCCATGGTTCTATGTCTTAAAATGTCTATAATCAAGCTAAAAATGTAGAGATTGGTGAGATGAGGTTTCCGTACAGAAAGAAAGATTCATGATTTTGGGTTCTCATAGATCAAATTTGAGATTAGATATGAGAAATCGAGACACACTTATGTTTGTTCAGTGAACGCCGGGTGACTGCTGTTGCGTGCAGGTGTGACATACAGGTGAAGTATTAAAGAAATAACGTGTCTGAGAACACACAACTGCCATAAGAATAATTGCTCAGAGTTATAAAATAACAGCAGAACATCTGTTGTGTTCATTAAAATGCATTATGGCAATGAGCTCCACTGAGGCTTTCAAATTAAGAGTCCTAATTAAATTGGTAAGAGGGAGAGACGAGAAATGAATGACGGCTCTGGGTCTTTCATTCAGCATTAATGACTTTGTTGAGTCCATTATTGGCTGAGCTGGCTGTCAGTGGGTTAAGCTCCACCTTCTGCCACCTCAGAAGCCAATGGGCAGTGGTGAGGCACAGATGGGCGGCGGGAGGCAGTGTCTTACTCCAGTAAGCATTAATTCTGTATTTAATAGAGGTGGAAATGGAACAGTAACCAGCAGGCTTCAGTGCACATGTCACAGGAGATTGTGGCGATGCGCCAGGATCATATTGCGTTGCAACATATTGCGTTCCATCTTTGTCTCTTTCTATCTGCCTTCTTATATCTTTACATTCTCCTCCTGTACCCTCCATTTAATATCTCTCCTTTTTGTTTTTATTATCCTTCTCCACTGTCTGCCTTTCTGCGGTTCAGCTGCCATACAGCCTAATGTTACTTTCCAACACTAAAGCAACTAAGCGTACATGCTTCAAATATGTAGAATTTATGGTAACATTTTAAAGGTTTCATTTGTTAACATTAGTTAACTACATTAGTGAACTACAAGAACACACTAAACTAATTATACAGCATTTATAATCTTAGTTAATGTTAATCTAAACATTTACTAAAAACTAGAAGCAGAATTTTATTTTAAGCATAAATCTGACAAAATATTTATTATTTATGGTTAAAACAAGTTATTCAAGCTACATTCTCTGAAAAGTTATATATTTTTTTCTTTTTTGTTAAATGTTTTTTTTTTGTTTGTTTTGTTTTTAGAATGTTTAGATATATTAAAATTAAAAAGTTATTTTTGTTTCTGTGAATAAGCCTCTCAAACATCTCAAAGCAAAGTTGTGCCATTCTAGTGATTGTGCCTTAAATCTACCTCTCTTTTTATTCATAGGTCACACGATAGCAAGAACATGGCTGCCTTACCAAGTGGCGTAAAATCGTCATCAACCCCTAATGGAAAAGGAGACCTTTTTGTTTAAGACTGACATTACGAAGGATTCTGTACAGGTGAAAGATGGACAAACATACTGTAGACTATAGATGGCTGCCTTGTCTTAACAGAAGATATAAGGATGGACAAGGATCTCTATATAAACCTGAGGTTCGACTGAAGATGCTGGACACACAGGTGCTCATGTGAGAGACTGAATCCATCAGCTGAAAGTGAATTTCTGGATTTCCTTCGGCTCTCTTGTGTGTATGTGTGTGCATGTGTGAGAGAGATTATAGTACACGACACTTGAAGGACAAACTGTGGACGGTTCAGACCTGGCTGGGAGCTTGTGTGTCTGTGAATAAGTGTGTGTTAGTCAGGTTGATGACGATGAGACAGTAGTTTAACACTGTTTATCTGCTTTGCAGCACACAGCAAACTTTATATTCATGAGTAGGGAGGGGATTGCTCTGAATGTGTGATTCACAAGTTATTGTCAATTTGCTCCTCTGGGTCAAGTCATTACCCTGAAAATGTTTCCTTTAAGTCATTTTGCACTTCTGATTAGGGTTGCTGAATAAGATCATAACAACAAATTAAAAATTCATGGGCGATTTTTTTTTATTTTGTTTTATTTTTTTTTTTTTTTTTGCACTAGATAAGATTATATGGAGACATTTTCCATTTTCTAGTCTTTTACTGTTGGTGTAAGATGGAATTCAAGAGAGAAACATTTATAAAGCTTCCTTCCACAAATGCAAAGTAGAAATGCAAGTGATGTAGTCATCAGTAAAACATTGGTAAACTACAGTTTAAAAATACAACTAAAAATACAGCTCTTCCTTGCTGTAAAATGTTATGTAATGTGAGCTTTACAGATGCAATTCCCTTCAAAAAACTTTTAAAACTGACAGCTGGCTAAAAACATCTATGTTACTCTGTAAAAACATTTACAAACCACTTAAAAGTGCACTGAGTTTTTTTTTTAATACTAGATTTAACATTCAAATAAATTCATAAAACCGACAAATATGTTGAAAAATAATGATAACTTAAAGGGTTAGTTAATCCAAAAATGAAAATTCTGTCATAAATTACTCACCGTCATGTTGTTCCACACCTGTAATGAACTTCGTTCATCTTCAGAACACAAATTAAGATATTTTTGATAAAACCTGAGAGCTGTTTGACTCTTCCATAGACAGCAATTTAACCACCACTTTCAAGGTCCAGAAAGATACTAAAGACATCGTTAAAATAGTTCATGTGACTGCAGTGGTTCAACTTTAATGTTATGTATATTTTTTTTTTGCGCAAAAACAAAACAAAATAACTTAATTCAACACTATCTTCTCTTTTGCTCATTCGCTCTTGGGTCTCATTCTCCTATGCAGTTAGGTTCTACGTCTGAACGCCAACTCATTATTGGCCGACTCCTGCGTCAGCGTCACACGCATGCTTTCAGTCTTCAATCTGACTTGGAACCTGGAAGCTCGGAATGTAAACAGCATATTGTTGAATAAAGTCATTATTTTTGTTTTGTTTTTGCACACAAAAAGTATTCTTGTCACTTCATAACATTAAGTTTGAACCACTGCAGTCACATGGACTATTTTAACGATGTCTTTAGTACCTTTCTGGACCTTGAAAGTGGTGGTTAAATTGCTGTCTAGGGGAGTCAGACAGCTCTCGGATTTCATCAAAAATATCCTAATTTGTGTTCCGAAGATGAACGAAGATCTTATAGATATATAGGAATGACATGAGGGTGAGTAATTAATGACAGAATTTTTATTTTTGGGTAAACTATCCGTTTAATAAATGGCAGATCATGTTGAGCTCACATGACTTGTTGAATACAATTAATTAGGTGTGTTCGACTTGAAGCGGCGCTGCTCAGACCAATCGGCGTATATGACATCAAAGTACCTTGAGCGCGATTAGACAGCAGACAGCTCTGTATGCTTTCGATGTTGTACACTGATAGGTCTGCATGACATATCAGTGTACAAGTGTGCAACGCCACTTCAAGTCGAAGACACCTATTGGCAACCCTCCTATTGTCAATCACTGTTGGTTTCAAAATAAACTAATAACAGGGAGCCAAATACATCTGCATAAAAAAACAAAACAAAAACTTTTGCATAATGCTACAGTACATCCACGCCACTAGGTGTCAATATAAGGTCCAAGGCCATTGTTGTATCTGCCAGTGAAACATAACTAGAAGGTTACTTAGTGCACTTTTAAACAAGGAACTATCTTGTTTTTAACTTTCTGAGTTTTTTTGGGTTTAACTGTGAAGCTCTCAAAGGTACTCTGTGAAATTCTGAAAACAGGCTAGCAATGTGCTGACTGAGACTATGAACATGTTTAAAGATAAGCTCCAATGTGAAGAGGCATAACTCATGCCCAATACTGCAATGTAATAAAGTTTGAAAAAAGAATCAGCTCCACTATTCATCGTTGGTTTTCTAATCTCAATAAGTTCCTTCACAGACTCCACAACTTAACCTAAACTTGAATTCTGAACTCTAATCGGCTCTTTTATTCTCTCTTGCTGAGCTTTACCTTTTCCAGGGTTGGACTGAACTTGCAGAAAAGACGCTGCCCATTGTGTCTTTATCTCTGTATGTCTTTCTTAGGGCTCTGGTGGCTTGTGAAGTGTTGAATGAGGTTTTCTCTCTTCAAGACAGCCCTGTACGCTAGGCTCGCCCTGGGCCTGCCCAGACGTCTTCCAGGCTTCAAAGCCCCTTCAGACACCAGCCGTCTGCTTTGTGAGCTGTGATGAATGTATCAGAACCACTGTGATTCCAGTGTTGAGCCTTGGGAGATGGGGTCGAGTGCCATCTCGAATTCTCATTACTGAAGCCCAGGATACCGCCAGCCCTCTCCTGGGATGGGCTGGGTGTATTTTTAGGTCTGTTACTATTGGGAAAAGCTCATCCTGTTCTCAAGTGGTCAACTGGAAGTGCACATATGATGACTGTGAACATTTTGTCATCTTTTTCTGTGATGGTGTGTATGTTTGTGTCTGTCTGAATATGTTTATCTACAGATCCATCTAAAAAAGACTTTGTTGTATCGCAACCTTCTCCTGGGAAGCAGAAAGATGCTAAAATCTTGATGCAGACACCGAATGAAGACTTGTCAGCCCTTGTTGTCCCCGAGAGGCTGCCGTGCTCTGAGGATGAACCTGATACGTAGTTTGACCCAACATCATCTTTGGTTGAAGAATCAATATTTGAAGACAATTTGAAGACAATTTTCACCACTCCCTAGTAGGAGTTCTATAGTCATGGACTACAGAGGGCGCAAAAGGATAAGAAATCTTTGAAGTCCACCTTTATGTTCCGTATCCAACAACTTCCTCATTAGTCCAAGTTTAGTATTGTTTTAAAGCGAAGCATTCCAACTTTGTGAATATTCATAGCGAATTTTTGATGGCATGGGTCTGAACCAATGAAATGTGATTTTCAAACTCATGTTGATGTAAACAAATCGATCTTACTTGCGCTGACAGATCTGAAGCGCTCCCAGTGTAGCCTACACATATAAACAGAATTACAGTACTTCAAAATATTGACTAAAAAAGTTTAATATATATATTAATATATATATTTATATAAATATTATAGATATTTGGTTTTGAAGAAGTGTGTGCCAAATCAAGTGTTATTAACAGGGATTTTAAGTTATGGTTGCTAGGTGATTTTGTTTTGGAACCTTCAGAAAACTTTTACTCGTTTTTTAAAAGTTGAACTGATTTGAACTTGAGAGCACCGCATTTTTATTTACATAGAAAAACAATGCAAAAGAAGCGCACTGGAATGTAAAAACGTGTTGTGTGAACGGCCCCTTATTTGTTCATTAAAGACGTCATCTTTGACTAGTCGACGTTGACTCGATTTTAATCACATAAATGTCGACTTAAAAAAATCTGAAGTCGTTCAATCCCTACTCCCTAGTGGCCGCGGCTTGTCATTGCAGATCTGGCCTCTCGCTGAGAGAAAAAAAATGAGATGAGAATCACCAATAGATCAGTAATATATTTCAAAGAACAGCAGCACTGCATTTGTTGATGGTATTGGCAGTATAAATGCACATTCAAGTCCATAATACGCAAATAATGTATATATATATATATATATATATATATATATATATATATATATAAGTTCTTTAAACAGCCTGGGAGGAGACGTGCTATGCATGACCCACATCTTCAATTGGCGAATCGACATTCTGCTCTGCCAGGTGACCTCAGGATGAGCCTCTCACGAAAATAAAGCCAAATGAGCGTAAGATTGCAGGCAGATTTCATAAGAGAGTTTACTGTTTGTGCTCAAATCTCTCAGCGTCCCAGGAGCCCACTTATACACTGGCTCGCTCCATGGGGTGGCACGTACCCAGCATTCTCCTCTGCAATGAAAAGAAACAAAACCTAAAGCAAAGATAAACATAAGCAGTGCTATTTCTACTCGGCTGTCATCGGTTGTCGAGTTCAATTTATATTCGCTCAGAGTGAAAATTTCTTACGGCTGTGTTTGTGTAGAAAGTGAATTGAAACCTTGATATAAACAATTGATTATCATGTGCTGTGAGGGAACCGTTGTAAACACTGGGACTGGGGAATGTTTATTACAGAACACAGTACACATGCTGAATCGTCCCCAAACCCTGAATGAATTTGAATGACATTCCTTTCAGATCCAGTTCTCAAGAATTCTCCATTGGCACCGCTGTCACAATACAATTTGTCAAAGTGCTACAAAGCATAAATAATCTATGATGTAAAATGCTTAGATTGAATAATTTATGGATACCAGACTATGAAATAATGAAAAGCAAGTATGAAAAGCAAATGACATCTTAGCTAGTCTTTGAATTGGAGTGATGTTCTGCTTGCTTTGACAGCTGAAATTAATTACTGGATACGACTACCAGCTACAATGCACTCAGAAAGTACCATTGCTGTTCCGGGCATTTGCAAGGAGACATAAAACTTGGATTTTGAGGACACATGGTAAGGGTTTTTCAAAAATAAATGACATCGCAGTTCTGTCTGAACACACTGTTTTTTGATGTCTCGCACTGTATGTACTAAAGCTTGTGTTTTTGGGTGCCTGAAAACCCAAGCTTTTGAAAACGGGTTTCAAATTGCATGTTTTTGAAAACGGTCTCCGTGTAAACAACAAAAAATGGAACCTGTGGAAACGATAATGTCTAACGATGCGTATTACATGTTCAGTCTATAGTGTTTCATCGCCATCTAATGGCCTTGCAGCAGACAATGGTGTCGTCTGTACGCGGAAAACTCAAAGGCAAAACTTTTCCATTTTAAGCTTATCGTTGTTGTATAAACGTACCCTCAATTTGCTCAAATTTCAACTAAAAATGTTTTGGCTGTTCATTTACACGACAATGGCGTTTTGGGTGCCTGAAAACCCAAGCTTTTGAAAACGTGTAAACAACAAAAACGCAAATCTGCAGAAACGATGATGTCATGCACACGCTTGCTACATGCTCAGTCTATAGTGTTTCATTGCCATCTAATGGCCTGGCAAATATTTAATTACTACAATAGTAATTTCTTGCTAGAAAGGACATCAGAAGTGGAAAATGTTGGTCAAAAACATACATATACACACAAACTGACCTCCAACTACAACTTTCAGATGCCATCTTTATTTTTTTAGCTTAACTGTCATGTAATGGAAAGCACAGGACTGTGGGAAATCAAAGGCAGTGAAGGATACATCTATGCTGCCTTCAAAAATTGATCAGTTAAAGGTATCTCAGGAGACAGGAAGTGAAGATAACATTGGATTCAGGCGTGCATTGATGCCTTCCTACCTTGGAATGCATTTTTAAGTTTTCGGATGCAGCCAAGTGATAGAAGATTGCTTACACACATGTAAGCTAATGCGATAATCAAACATTAAACAGCATATAAATCAAAACTGAAAATGTTGAACTCAGGAAGAGGTACAGCCTGTGCAAGGTTTGGGGGTGTTGATGGACTCGATTTACTCCATGTTTTGATCATTCACTGAAAAAAAAAAAAAACTTAGGATTTACTTGATAAAATCCTTGTAACAATTTGCACTAACACATTTTAAGTACATTTTACTGCTACTGATCTTTACAACTTAACTGTTATTATCAAGTAAAATCTACTTACTATTAAAATTCATAAAGTAATTATGTAAATATCATATTTAATTTCACATACAGAATTAAGTAAAATCTACTTAACTAAGTTAAGTAAATTTAACAAAAATTACTTTTTACTCAAATATTGAATTAAACCATGCTTTTAAAGTATATGTTTTATTTATAAACGTCTAAGTAAATAATACAATAGCTATTGTTTATACACTATATCTACATAATAGAAGTAATTCGGCACTCAGCTGAACACAGAGACTTTAATACTTGGTACACAATACACAATGACGGTAACATTCGATAGATTGTTTTTGAGTATGA
Source organism: Elopichthys bambusa (assembly GCA_037101425.1). Lineage (NCBI taxonomy): Eukaryota > Metazoa > Chordata > Actinopteri > Cypriniformes > Xenocyprididae > Elopichthys > Elopichthys bambusa. Next base: position 12,704,125 of record CM074452.1, on the reverse strand, counting down.
ATGTCATTTTGAGTAGAAAATGAACTTCAGATGTCAAAAAGTCACAAGTTAATAAACAACAAACAACAAAAGCAATGATAAATACAGATGAAAAACAGTGAAAATGGAACGTAGTCATGCCCCAGTGCATAATGGGAATACCAGTTTCAGAAAAGTTGAGTAGGTTTTATTTGTGACCATGGAGCACAAAACCAGTCATATGGTCAATTTCTTTAAAATTAAGATTTATACACCAACGCTGAATAAATAAGCTTTCTATTGATGTATGGTTTGTTAAGATGAGACAACTATTTGAAAATCTGGAATTTGAGGGTGCAAAAAAATCAAAATATTGAGAAAATCGCCTTTAACGTTGTCCAAATGAAGTCTTTAGCAATGCATATCCACTCACACTCACATTTTTTTTTTTTTTTTAATCTTTACTTAACACCCCAATGATGTTTGGCATAAAAGAAAAATCGATAATTTTGACCCATGCAATGTATTGTTGGCTATTGCTACAAATATACCTGTACAACTTATGACTGGTTTTGTGGTCCAGGGTTACATTTACGTTTTTAAATGTAATGTAAATGTAAAAGTTACATTTGTTTTTTCTATAGTATTTACTTCACCACAGAATCATTTTTATAGTGTTAGTGTTTTCTGGATCCTATCTGGATGAAGTCTTTGACCAAAATGTGATTTACATGTTAAAAAGTATATTTTCCATTGGAAGGATTTTTTTATTTTAATAGTGTTTCTTATTTTTTATTAAATCCTAAAAAAGTTTAAAGGGGTGGTTCATTATGATTTCACTTTTTTAACTTTTGTTAGTGTGTAATGTTGCTGTTAGAGCATAAACAGTATCTGCAAAGTTACGACGCTTAAAGTTTAAAGCAAGGCGAGATCTTTTCTTTTAAAGAATTCTCTGTTTAAGGACTACAACAAGCTTCTTCCTGGGTTGGTGACATCACTAACCATAACATTTACATGAACCCTGCCGTCGAGAACACGCAACAAAGGGCTGAGGCCATGTTATTGCAATACAGTAAGTAACACAAATGCAATAGCGTGTCATAAAAGCATAATGCCAACATAAGTTATAATCGTAATTAAACTAAACTATCTGTTCTGTCTTCATGCAGATATATTTTCTGACTCTGTAGGCATCTTACAACAGTTTCCACTTGAGTGATTTATAGATTATCATGAAAGAATATGTTAATCAATAACTTTAAAATATCCCACATCAGCTACATAAATTAAGGAATTAACCATTCAGAAACGTCCTGTTGCATTCTACATGTTGTCACTTCTTCTTGAGTCTCTCCATCATTGTCCAACTCCGGTTTGAACATAAAAAGCTGAACAGTTTCTGACATTTTCAGTGAGTCTGCGTGAGGTAATCGGAGCTGCTAACAAGAGCTCTTGAAACCCCGCCCTCTGTTTCCGAGCAGCAGCTCATTTGCATTTAAAGGGACACACATAAAAACGGAGTGTTTTTGCTCAACCTCAAAAAGTGACAAATTTAACATGCTATAAAAAAATTATCTGTGGAGGTTTTGAGCTAAAACATCACATACATCAGAGACTTATTTTACATCTTGTAAAAATGGAATTATACAACCCCTTTAATGAAAAACTAGGTCCGAATTTTTATTTAATTTTTTTATTTAAAAACTATAAGGTACTGTATTATGAATACATCAAAGCTATAATAATATTCACAGCTGAGGGGGTTGCAGACCACAATAACAATACACTTCACTAATGTTTATATTCACAATATAATCAATAATACATAAATGAACTGCCTCCAAAGGCTAAATATAATGCAAGTGTTTCATAAGAGAACGCGAGAAAGTAAGTGTTTAGAGGGTCGGTGAGACACAGCCCGTGACCCTGAAACCATTAGCTTTGTTTGTCTCTTCATGCTGCAATAATCCAAATCTTTTATCTCCCAAAACCAATTAACCACTCTAGCATTCTATGTTGACCCCAGCGTTTGCTCTGGATATGGGGTTCAGGAACATCCCTGATTCATTATCCTCAGATACCACCCTGCTTTTCACTAATGTGTGCCAAGGGAGGTGCCAATGTGACCGAGCCTGATAACATAGACGCCTGTGGGCACCCACTTTCTCTCATGGCCAGGGTTCTGGAGCTGCAGGCACATTGTCATGGCACCGCTAGTGTGTCGGATGGGATTGAAGCAGCAGATATTGCGACATTCGTTACATCTGTGTGCTTTGAAGAAGAGCCTTAGTAATGGAGGATCCAGGAGAGAGAAACAAACAGTGCTGTATATGACATGAGTGTTTTTAGGCTATGTTTTGTTTATGTGTCATCTATATATGTATGATACAGGATGTTGTCGCACATACTGTGTGTGAATGGATCAAAATGTGCTTGTCAGTGATAAAACCTATGCATACGTGATATTACAGCGTTCAGTTGTGGCTTGGTATATGTACGGTACATCCATGCAGGCGTGTAAGTGATATCACATTTGAGGCTTGTGACCAAGCTGCTCTTTCAGTCTTCCTTCCTCCGGGTGGACAGATTTCTTATTCTCACATTCAGCATAAATATGCCAAACAACACTTCATAAATCACACAAACAGACCCGATATGCACAGACTCCACAACCTTTGCAAAATGATGTAATATGATCTGATTGGATATGAAAGACATGTTGCCCAACACAGCCTGGGAGTGTCTTTTTAAAGAGTTATTTAAAGAACTTTGCCCCCAAAAATTGTGGAAATATGATTTACTGCCATTCTTAATTACTGTCAAGGAGGCAGCGTGCAGGATAAGATTTAGAAACCGCAGTTAGCAAACGACCCACGGCAACATTTGGGTATAGTGCTAAACAACTGCCTGAGAAAATGTTGTTTTCTCTGGCACAGAACAAGTGTTGAAATGTTTGTTGTTAGTGGTGTTTTTTTCCTTATATCTATCATACATAATTCATCATTCATGCCCAGAATGCAGGATTTGTAACCGTTTAAAAGATTAATAGCTTGTTTACTTGAAAAATTGTGTCTGATTTCATGGGTGGGAGAGAGGAAAAGCTTGGAAATTATATGGAGTTTGGAGCATAAAATGAACACATTTCTGTTCAAAGTGAAACAATTAATATTGTCTGTGAATAACTAACAAGTATCTTGAGTATTTTCCAATGTACTGCCTAAATGAGTTGTTTCTTTTTTTCTTCCTTTCTTTCTTTTCTTCCTTTTTTACTTCTATTTCTTGTTCTTTATTTTACTTGTTTAATTACTCTTTTACTACCTTGCTTTCTTCCATTTTACCTTCTTTCTTTTTCCTCATTTCTTCCTTGGTTTTACTTAAAACACTTTCCTTTTCCATACCCACCTTCCTTACTTCATTATGTATTTCCTACCCTCATTCATTTGTTTAAATTTTCCTTATTTCCTTTTGTCCCTTCTGTTTATCTGTCTTTCTTTACAATTTTTCCATCCTTCCCTTCATCTGTTGGTTCCTCCAGCTTTCCTTTCCTTTCCCTCCTTCCTGTCCATCTTTCTTTTATTTTCCCATCCTTCCTTTCAATCATCCATCAGTTCCTCCATCTGTCCTTTTTTCCTTTTCCTTCTTTCTGTCCATCTTTCTTCTATTTTCCCATCCTTCCATCCATCTATCCATCTGTCCTTCATCTGTCCTTTATTCCTTTTCTTTCCTTCCTTCCTTCCTCTTTACTTCTATTTTTTATTCCTTCCTTCCTTCTGTCCATCCATCAGTTCTGCCATCCTTTCTTCCTTCCTTCCTTCATCAGTTCCTCCATCTGTCCTTTTTCCCTTATCCATCCTTCCTTACTTCCTTGTTCTTCCTTCAGTCCATCCATCTTTCTTTACTTCTATTTTTCTAGCCTTCCTTCCATCCATCAGTTCCTCTTTCTTTCTTTCTTTCAACCGTTTTCCTTTATTATCACCTTCCTGCCGTGCTTTTTCCTTCCCCCCAAGAACAAACTGGATGTTCATACTGCAGAGAGGAAGAGAGTAGAACGTGAGAGTGGCAGATGTTTTCCATTATTTGCCTGGTTGTGTTTTAAATCCCAATACAGACTTATTTCTCCCAGTTATATGTTGTCCCAGGTCCTCTTGAAATAGGAAGGATTAGATAAGGAAGTCTTATACTGTTTCTCTATTAATTATTGCATGTTTAATTATCATGGATGTTTGCGTTTATCTCGTAAATGTGGTTCTCACTAATTGTTCGTGACATTTTCCGTCCCAGTTCTCATTTCTCTAGAGAGTAATTCTATGAACTGTGTGGCATGTTTGTGTGTTTAAGAGTGGGTGGGTGTCTGCGTCTCTCTCTCTTTCTGTTTTTATCATTCTCTCTCTCCATCTCTGAAAGTGTTGGCAGGCTTGTCACGTTTAATGTCTCGCAGCAGAAGAAGTGTATTTAAGATCGCAGGGTGTGATCAAGATAAAGATCCTGTACTTGGTACAGTGTCAGAGTGCACAGGAGTGGAGACCTGTGTCTGAACTCTGTGTGTGCTTACATAACTGAACAGCTGATCGACTGAACGAAACATGACATGCAGTCGTGTCTTCTCAGAGGTCACAGTGGTTTGGGGGTGATGAGGTGGACCAGTGATGTTTTCTTGAGGTTAGAGATACACAAATGCAAAAAAAGGAACAGCTTACATCAAAACAAAAAGTTATAATTCAAGGCTGGAATACACTACGCAACTTCTAAACAGATTTTAAAACACAGCATCATACACTTGTCAACTTTGTAAATGGTTGCAGAGAAGAACTGTGCATTATAAATAACTGAGGATCACACACTAGAACACTTTAAAGTCGCTCTGAACACAACAAACTCACAACTCACAGCTTTTACTCATTCCAAATTCATACGCCTTTCTTTCTTTTGTGGAAAAAATTACATAAATCCATATGTATTTTCCATACAATGACTGTTCATAATGACATTGCTGTTAAGTTAAAAAATAACACCAAACAAGCACTATAAATGTAACCCATCCAACTTGTGCACTATATTCCTAAATCTTCTAGACCTATACTATATCTTTCTGTGAGAAACAGACTGAAGTTACAGTTTGTTTATAATATTTCTCTCCAGTGAGCTGTTAACTTGAGAATGATGAGATCACTGAGTCAGTGAATTGATTAGATTCGTGAATAAACTGTTTTAACCAGGTCCCATTCACAGTTCAGCTTCAAAAAGGTTTTTTTGGCATTACAGAGATACAAGACAATTAAACACATTGACGAGTATATATTTTTATATTAATATTATAAAAATGAACAATTGTATTTTCATTAACTAACGTTAACGAAGATTAGCAAATACAGTAACAAATGTATTCGAACAAACAAATGTTCATGTTAGTTAATACATTAACTACTGTTTAACTAATGAACCTAATTGTAAAGTGTTACCAACGTTATATTGCAGTGAATACACTAGTAATGACATTTAATTTGTTAGATCTCTTATAATACAGTAAAGATGATAAAATGACATATTACAGAAAGGGACTGTTAAAATATTCAGATACCAAGCTGGCAAGTTCATCTGGGGGGAAAACTTGACATCAATGAGCTGTCACACTGATGTTTGATACATTAGGCCTGTGCCACACACTGTGTGTGTCAGTCTATTAGTATAAATATTGACATATCTCTTCCTCTGACATATGTGACATCTGCTCCTCATTTCTGCTATGAGGATGACTTCTTCAGGAGATGGTTTAAATGCCAGTCTCCAGCAGAAATATTCCCCATGAGTCAGCAGCCCCCACTGCGCCAAGTGCTAAGAGAGTAAAGGGAATTCTGACATTATAGTCTATAGTCATAACTGAGTGTAGAAGTGCTGTGTCTGTGTGTGTGTATGTTTTAATATGAGACCCACACCACTGACAGGTGGTATCACTGCTGGTAATGACTGTTGGCTGTTCAGTTGACCTCTTTATGTCTCTTAAAAGTGAAAGAAATTTATAGTTTCCAAAGTTTCAAAAGACAGTACTTTAAAAAATATGTTTAAAGAGGACCTATTATGCTTTTGTTTTTAGAATTTCGACTGTATAATGTTGCTGTTTGAGCATGAAAAAGGTCTGCAAAGTCACAAAGCACAAAGTCACTCCAAAGCATTCTGAACTCCCTAAAACACATTGATTGTAGTCTTGAGTTTTTGTCCATACTTAGCACATTATCCCTCATTTAAATTACCACAAAAGGCATATGAAAAGTAAAGGGTCAAGGCCTGGTTGAGTTGCATTAGTAGTGTGTTGTCGCCATGTCCATGAGACGCTGTTTTTCCACCCTGGATACAACACGGTTATCACAACCAATCACAACACACTGATCTAGCTGATCAATCAGAGCACATTGCACTTTTTGGAAGGAGGGGCTTCATAGAGACAGGAACTAAACAGAGCATTACTGACTGGGAAGAGAGGTGCTGCAACAATGTGAAAATAAGGTGTTCTTTTTAAACATTCAAGAATGAAAACCTATTTTAATAGACCCCCAAAACAAAGGCTTTGTAAATGGACATAATAGGTGCTCTTTAAAGGGGTCATGACATTTTTTAAAATATTTTTAATATGCTCCTCAGTGCGGGGTGGGGGGTTGGGTTTGGGTTGGGGGTGTGCGAGGAACAGTACTGAGAAGCACTGGTATAGTGTAGACTCAATATAAAAGCGACGCTTGTGTCTGGTGTGACAAAGTGGAGTTTAGGTGCATTCACACCATGTCGTAATTACAACAATTACGTGATTTCATCTTGTAAAAAGCGTTCACGTCCTCATAGAGCTCATAATTACAGCTTGTAAGATGGGAATTGTTTAAGAGCTCCTACTTTTACCACCTGACCACTGCAGATTCATTTAGGTGTTGATAGTGGTGTCACAGAAACGGATAATTCCCAGTCCGAGGACGTGAACAGCTCCGAATTGAACGTCATGTATTGTCATCTTGAGACTATGGTACTTACGACATGGTGTGAACAAAGCATTAAACACAACCAAAGAGTAACCATGAGGTGTGTGTGCTCTTATCCTGGTGAAGATTGGAGTGCTGATGGGAAACAGGTGTGGGTGATGAACTGGAGGGATGCTGGGAAATGTAGTCTTTGACTAGATGATTAGACTGTTGAAGAAAGGCAGATGGAGAGCATATGTGACAACTACTAATAAAAATTATAACAATTTATTTTTAAATGTTTTTTATTATACATTTATTTATATAATAAACATACAAACAAGATACAAATGTTTTATTATAATTATAAAAATATATAAATATATTAAAAAAATGTTTATTTCGTGTACATATTGTTTGATTATGCTCGTTACAGATGTCTTCAGGGAGCCGATCATGCTGACCAAACAAACGTTTGTTGTGATTGTCCCTCAGGCTTTTGAAGTCTTTCCCTTTTGAACTGTAATAAGTTATTTCCTCTTTCCCTCATGCTTACATAGACATGCTCCAATCCCACAAATACCCGGATTTCTCTTGGCTGTGTTCCTAGCTTGTGACATTCAGACAGGGATAGATGGAGCGCGTGGGTATGTGTGTGTCGTGCACAGACTTTGTCTGACTCTCTGCCACCTGCTAGCTGCCTGTGAATGCCAAGGTGCCTCAGGGCATTTGCCGGCACACCACTGATTCACATGTTTCCCATCCTGCCCCTGTGTCCTTTCATTACCACTGACTAAGGCCTGGGGCAGGGGGCTCTCTCTGTCTCCTTCTCGCTCGCTCTCCCTCTCATCTCATCTCCCTCACTCCCTCAGGAGGAGACCACCGCATGCTGATGTGACAGGAGCACAACACTAGTCGTCCTCCATCTGTGGAGTGCCGTCTGCTGCCACCCCATTGTGACCTTTGACTGTCTCCAGGAGTTATAAGGCAAGGGCGGCAACCGAGGGTCAGTCCCTGCTCTGTCAGGGGCCCAGAGCACTAAGGCGAATGTGTCAGCCGAAGGAGGGGTGGGTCACAGATACCATGTTGACGTGCTGACCTACAGAGTTATCTCAGGTCATGGGAGGGTTGTTAGAGACGTGCAAAGTTTCAGTTAATCAGACCTCTCTCTCTGTATCTATGCAATCTTGCAATGTGGCTAATGCACTTTAGCATTGTTGGTTGAGACTCCTCTCATTAGTATTCATATCTGATATTTACATGTTCCTTTTTATACAGTATGTGGGCAATATTAGTATTGATATCACCTAAAACGTAAAAGTATTTCAATGTGTGCAGCTTTATAAACATAAAAATATTTATGAATCCTTTATATTACATTTGTTATGTGTATTAGCCAATAATCGGTATCATTCGATAAAAGCAATTATTTTCACTATCGACCATCAGCCGATTGTTTAAAGGATTAGTTCACTTAAAATGAAAATTACCCCAAGATTTACTCACCCTCAAGCCATCCTTGGTGTATATGACTTTCTTCTTTCTGATGAACACAATCTGAGTTATATTAATCAATATCCTGACGCATCCAAGCTTTATAATGGCAGTGATTGACAGTTCAACTGGCAGTCCTAATCATATTTTCTCCCACTTTAATACAAGTTATAGCATGAAAAAACAAGCACGAACATCAAAAGGTATGTTAAAAGATACAGTACAACTTATCGAAATCTATCATGTCTCATGTAATCGCTTAATCAGTGCGAAAAGATGTCAATAACAGTATATTTACAGTTAATTATGTAGGTATGTTTGAATAAATTTGCCATGAAGACAAGAGTTTATGAAAACTACCATATATGCAAATGAGCTGTATACAAACATTTCAGTTTTTATTTGAGTGTAATGATATCTGAAAATAAATTGCAGTTGAATATAATAGTTTGGCCTCGGTTGTTAATTTTAACCTACAGAATAATATTATAGTAATGTACCAAATGAGAGGGTTCCCTGTATAGTTTACAGCATTAGTTGGGAGAGATTTTTTTTCTTAAAGGGATAGTTCACCCAAAAATGAAAATTACCCTATGATTTACTCACCCTCAAGCCATCCTAGGTGTATATGACATTCTTCTTTTAGACAAATATAATTGGAGTTATATTAAATAATGTCCAGGCTAATCCATGCTTTATAATGGGAGTGGATGGTGCCCCAAATTTTAAAGACAGAAAAAATGCACCCATCCATTATAAAAGAAGTCCACACGGCTCTGGGGGCTTAATAAAGGCCTTCTAAAGTGAAGCAATGCATTTGTGTAAGAAAAATATCCATATTTCAAACTTTATAAGCTGTAATCTCTAGCTTCCACTAACTGTCATACGCGCATTCACGAGAGAATGGCGTCCCAGCTTATGACGTAGGACGCATAAGCAGTGTGAGCTCCTGTGACGAACACGGAAGTGCAGAGGAGAAAGCAAAACAAAATACCGGTCACGAATTAAAAGTACAAAACTAGGATTTCTTAAGAAAAATGTCAGAGGATGTCGATATAAGCCAAGAGAAGACTTTGTTTTTTGCCCAGCCATATTTGTTTGAACCGGAGTATACCAACTAGGAACTCCGGGAGATGGAGGAGGCTGCAGCAGCAAAACAAACTGAAAAACTGTTGGCCGAGGCATGTTTATATTGTCGGAGTACATGTCAATTACTAGTGAAAACCACGTTAGCCAAACCCCGGAAGTCACATCATCAAAAACAGCAGGCTAAAAGGGAGACAACACACCCAGATAGCAAGCAGTAAACAAACCGCGCAACTGATAGAGAAAGTGGTAACTCACCCATCTGATAAGCCGAAAGTGGTGGAAGACGCAACAGGGTAGAGAGCTCGCAGCAGCCTGATGGCAAAACTTGCAGGCAGTAAAAACTGCAGTCAACAATCAAGTCCAAAGCACCAACAGTTAGAATTGGAGTAATCCGAAAAGCCCAGTAATCCGATCAGTGCAGCAAAACATACAAACAAACAATCCAGGTTTGAAGCGGCAGCCAGTCACGCACAGTGCTCTGCAACTCCCTTTGATATCAGCGCATGTAATCTTAAGACTTTAGCTTTGTTGAAGCAACCCAGATATTCACAAGAAATCAGCATTTTAAGCACTAATAAAATGTAGAGTATAGCTCAAATGATTCGCTCAAATTGGATTTCCTTTGCTGTACACAAGTTGGTTCTCGAGAGACTAGCATATTCTCATCGGAGCTCACACTGCGCATGTGTCTTATGTCACAAGCTGGAACGCCACTCTCTCATGAACGCATGTACGACAGCTAGCGGAAGTTAGAGATTACAGTTTATAAAGTTTTAAATATGCATATTTTTCTTACATAAACGCATCGCTTCGCTTCAGAGGCTTTATTATTAACCCCCCCGGAGCTGTGTGGACTTCTTTTATAATGGATGAGTGCATTTTTTCTGTCTTAAGAATTTGGGGCACCATCCACTCCCATTATAAAGCATGGATTACCCTGGACATATTATTTAATATAACTCTGATTATAGTCGTCTGAAAGAAGAATGTCATATACACCTAGGATGGCTTGAGGGTGAGTAAATCATGGGGTAATTTTAATTTTTTGGTGAACTAGCCCTTTAAGAAATCAAACTATTGGTATCAGTATTGGCAGATATCATTCTGAATAATCGGTATATGGGCTGAGAAATGTAGTATCATGCATCTCTAATATATTTGTATAGTTAATTTTTACTATTATATAGATATTTTTGAGTAAGTCGGTGTCTGTGGTGGTTACAGCACAGGTTTCAATGTCTATGCAAATGTATACGACGAAAAGTGTCTCTATGTGGCAGTTTATTGGACGAGAGGGGTTAAAAAAAATAGGAGGTCTTGGTGATGAACATCTTAGAGATGGAGCAAGTTATTTCATTTTAATGAAGGCTTACAAAGAAAAACCATTTTGTTTGGAATACTGTGTACTGAATAGTTCACAATAAAACCAGGATATGTAATAAGAACGCAAATAGGGGCAATTTTCATTTTATGGTGAATTTAAATTTTAAATGACATCTTAGCCTGCAGATGTTAGCCTGCTTCTCACTGTTTGCCACACACCGTAGCGGGTACATCCTAACTTGTTTACTCATCAGGCTCTATTGGTCTATCACACCCAGATTTCACACTGCGATGGAAATGACATTTTACCCAGCAAGCTGCGGGATTCTAGTCTCACCAATACGCCTGTGTTGTTGGTCTCTCCGACAATCACAACAACATGACTACATTATGATGTGCTTAACAACTATACACAATAACCTCCCTTTCAGTCAGCAACAAATCAAACATGCTTCCAATAAAACAAATTGTCATGCAGATTGCCAATTACTGCCAGAGTTAATTATGAAATTTTGGAAATTACAGTTGTGCCATTGCACAAAATTTAGGAGAACGAAACCTAGGGAGGCTTGTGCATATTTCTCACATCTTTCATAGAGCGTGGCAGTGAAATTCAGTTTATTTTGACAGTATATTTCATAAAATGTATGTGTGCACGTGCAGATTATCAGACCACAGAGGAAAGCAATCTGCATAAAGTGTTTTTGAGTGAAACCCCAGCAGGGTGAATCGTATTGTTTTTGAAAAATAGAGCTGCCATTACAATAAATAAGTGTCAGATTAAGAGGTTATGGAGATCAATTAGGTCCCAAGATCCATTAGTGACACTTTAATTACATTAGGAACAATGCTATGATAATTACAATGTCAATAATTAATAGCCTTTTAATGTCACAAAAGCATTGGGAACACAGTGATCAGCTAATAGGTTATTACTGAGTTGATATCATCAGCAATTCCATAATGCAAGACTGTGCCAACAAACTGTGAGTAGTAATGATGTCAAACAGAATACTATCATGTATCAGGACAGTCCAGCATGTCACTGCATACTAATCAGTTAATTAGCTAATTAGTCCTGACTAAAGAATTTTGTTGCATGTAATCCAAGTTGACGAAGTGTAATACATGAACTTATCTGAACCACATTGAAAGATGAATCTGAGGTAAATATACAAGATACTTATGTTATTGTCAACAGCTATTCTATTCTACACAAAAAAAAAATGAATTGTTGAATTTACTTAAAAAGCAGCATCAATGCAACTATATTGAGTAATTTAGTAGCAATGAAAAATAACAATTTAGTAGTATGAACAAAAGAAATTCAAGTAAAGCTGACAAAATTTCTTTGAGTAAATACAAATCATTTGAATTTGTCACTGTTACATAATATTTATATGGGACTGAATCATTCGAAACAGTTCTCCAGCACTAATCCACAAATTACTAAAGTTACTCACTTTTTGACATGCCTGACACTCCCTCTGACTCGAAATAAACCAACATCCCAGAGTTATTCAGTTACTCCAACAGTACACTGACTTAACCTGCTGTGAAGAGAGAACTGATGATGATGAGCACGAGCAGCAGAGCAGCTGATATGAGTGCGCATGCGCGGCGTACACGAACGAATGTACATGGCCTGTCACTGTTCTCGTTCTCGAGTCAAGAATCGGTTGCACCGGTTTCTTGATGATACTGCGCATGCGTGTAACTTTTCAAGAGAACGAAAAGCACATTGGTCAAGTTTTGTTGAACATCGGAAAGTGTGATAACATAAAACATACTGGAAATATGTTTATGACTTAATTCAAAATACAAAATGTTTATTGTGTTTTTCCAAATGATGCTATGAGAGGACTTGAATGAGGGGCCAATCTGGCGAAACATAAATTTATTTAATTACAAATAATTCGTAATGGATTATGTATAGTAGTGAATCATGGTTTCTGTGCTGATGAAGACTAATTTATTCACTTTATAACTGTATAACTTTCTCATTTGCACATCACTGCCTGTATATGTGTTTGGATGCTTTAGATGCAAAACTAAATTGTAAGAAATGTTTCAGATTATAATGATGTTTTAGTTGACTGATGTTATGATTACTGACTTTATATATTTTAATGTGTTAAGTTATTTTTTCATCCCGGCCCGCGATAGACGACGTCATTACGTCATCTTGAAAGACATCATTACGTCGGAGCGTAAAAGAACCGGCGAACCGTTTTTTTTTTTAAACGAACTGTCTGAAAGAACCAAACTTTCCATCACTATTTCACACTGCAAGCGTAAGCAGCGCGTGAGCAGCGTGTATTTTTTTCGGCATGCCTGTTAACCAACGGATGCATTCACACCGGCAGCAGGAGCAGCCTGTAAGCATCAAGCAGGAGCGTAGCGTGAGCAGCAGTGAAGCGGGGGGTTTCAGCGCCGAGTCTATTTTTGCTGTATTCTGCTGACGCTCGATTAAAGTGAAAGCACACTTTTGATGGACAAAATAAATATAATTTCACACAAAAAGTATTAATGCACAAAATAAGCATGTTTAATGTGTTTTAACAAGCATTTGAATATGACAGAAAAGAAAATTAAGACTCAAAAATATTTATAGAAGATTTACCCATTTAAACTTGTTTTTAATTATTCAGTTTGGGTTAAAGTATGGTGTATTATAAAAAACTAAAGTAAACTAGCCAGAAAAAGAGATATATAAACATTATTTTAGTTATTACACAGAGAGATATATACGCTGCAGCATTCCTAAATCAAACCCGAGTTTGCTGTCTTGTAAACGTGCACGCGGCAGATGATGTAAAACACAAAGCTTACCTCATTCATGTGCAGCAATGGATGACACGAGGCTTTTATTTATTTATATTTATTTATTTACGTTAATATGCGAATGTTGTACACCTCCCCATGTTAACAAACTTTTGAAGACTATCAAGTTTATAAATGACCAAAAAACAAATGTATAGCTGTCTTTGTAAAGAAATGCTCACTTTATATGTAGCTTCGAGCCGCTGCTGTGACACTGTACAAACGATTCCAGTGTGAATACTCACGCGTCTCCACAGCTGCAGTGACGATATAGTTACGGTCACGCGCTGCTCACGCGCTGCTTAAGTTTGCGGGCGTATGATTTAAAACCTATCGGGGTGCTTTTATTTTATTTGCGCAGCTTTTGTAGTTTTTACGGTAGTGGTTTAGCGGATGATGAAATGCACAGACCAACTGCATGCGAGTTAAGATATCCCACTTTTACCACTCAGCCAATCGAGTCTGTGCATCCCAGGTGGTAAACTTTGACTCTACAGTGCAGACAGATGCCAGAGTTAGAGCAGAGATTGTATATAATGGGGAGATAAGAGGTTCTGTATCTCTTACCACTGGAGAAACCGTAACGGCTAACTTAATCATGTGCGGCTCCTATCAGCCTATTGTGTAATGGCAGTGACATCAGACGCAACGTTCCCTAGTCTGCCTTCTCTTAAAAAAATAAATTTTTATTAAGCTAAAATCTACATATAGTTTCCAACAAAAGTATTGTTTAGTGTAAAACATGCTGAAGATTAGCAAATTGATTGATTAAATGATTAGCTATTTCCCCACAAAATCACCATAGTGAAGCCTCTCATCCATTGACATCCATTCAAAAAACAGCCTCTGGTCTCCTTCCCTGCGTACTGCCAGGGGCGGGGCGTTAGCATTAGCCATTACGTTTTTTTGGCTTAAGGTTGCAGACTTGCCTTCCAGTGGCTTTGGTTAGAGGCAGATTACAAATGAAAAGGCAGAATGAAAAAGAAAGATAGCGATATAGAATGTAGAAAATGTCTGTAACCCTGGTTCCCAGAATAGGGAACGAGACTCTGCATCAATACGCATTGGGATCACCTCTGTATGATTATATCTTGAAGCACTCGTGAAATCGAACCAATGGCATGATGGGACATCAGAGGCGGGTGACGTCACAGACCAGGAAGCTATAAAGCATACCGAGAACAAAGAACACCAGCTTCTGACTGGCTGAAGCAAGACGCTCACAGGCATGCAGGGAGTATGGAAAGGAGACGCAGACATATCTCATGGAGGGGGACCCCCATGAGAGCAGCCATACCCCTAGTAGAGTGAGACAGGCAAAGGTGAAGGCTGTCCAGAAGACTCATAAGCAAGTGAGACAGCCTCAACCACCCACTTGCTCATTCTCTGCTTAGACGCAGGGCCCCCTTTCTTAGGAGACCCATAACAGACGAACAGTTGTTCAGATTTTCGCCACAGGGCAGCTCTGTGGACATAAGTGTCTAATGCCCTAACTGGGCAAAGCAGATTAAGTCTTTCCCTGGGATGATGGTGGGGACCTTGGGTACATAGCCAGGTCTAGGTTGAAGGAAAGCCTTGACCATGCCAGGCGCAAATTCTAAACATAAGGGAGCAACCGAAAGTGCTTGAAGATCTCCAGTTCTTTTGAGAGATGAAATTGCCAACAGGAAAATAGTTTTAAGAGTGAGGAATCTCTCAGAAACCTCCTCTAATGGTTCGAAAGGAGCCGCAGCCAACCCTTCCAACACATTAGCCAAGTCCCAGGCCGGAGTTCTTGTACACATTGAAAGCCTCAGCCTTTGGGTACCACGGAGAAAGCGTATAACTAGGGGTTCTCTTCCCACAGAAGAGTCCCCCACAGGAGCATGATAGGCGGAAATAGCCGGTATATAGACCTTCAAAGTAGAAGGAGATAAGCCATCCGAGAATTGCAGCACAAGACTGATAGAGGAGTGGAACGGGTCCAACTGACGTCTACACCAAATAGAAAACAACTTCCATTTAAATGCGTATAGCTTTCTTGTGGAGGGAGCTCTGGAGTGGAGTATGGTCTCCACAACCTCGGTTGAGAGACCGGATTCTATGAGCCTAGCCCCATCAGAGGCCAGGCCCACAGTTTCCACAACTCCGCGCGGAGGTGAATTATCGTGCCACCCGCTTGAGACAGAAGGTCCTGTCTGATGGGGATCTCCATGGGGGAGCCGTCTAGAAGAGACAGTAGGTCTGCGAACCAAACTCGGGTCGGTCAGAATGGGGCTATCAGTATGAGATGGTCCCTGTCCCGTCGAACCCTCTCCAGAACTCCTGGCAGCAGAGCGAGCGGGGGAAATGTGTACAGACGTAGCCTCGGTCACGTTTGCACCATGGCATCCAACCCCAGAGAGGCTGGATGAGACAGAGAGAACCACAGTGGACAATGAGATGTTTCTTTTGAAGCAAACAGGTCGACTTCTGCACGACCAAAATTTCTCCAAATGAGCTCCACCACCTCAGGGTGGAGTCTCCATTCTCCGGGCCTCTGCCCCTGCCTCGACAGGATGTCTGCCCCCACATTTTGATGCCCCAGGATATAAGCTGCTCTCAGGGAGAGGATCTTCCCCTGGGCCCACAGGAGGATCAGATGGGCTAACTTGCACAACTGGTGAGACCTCAGACCCCCCCCGGCGGTTGATATAGGAAAACACGTGATGGCCCCTCAGGTCTGGGAAAAAGTATTTGAGAGCTCGAAATACCGCTATCATTTCCAGCCGATTTATGTGCCAAATAAGTCTCCCAAAGACCCTGAGCTGAGCGACAATTAATGATCGCCCCCCCCCAACCTGTGAGGGAAGCATCCGTCGTTAGCATTACGCAATGACAAGGAGCCCCCAACACAGGTCCTTGGGACATGACTAAAGCACAAAGGCATCGCCGCGTGACCTTGATCATGCGAAAAGGATTTCCCCTTGGGGAAAACCCCTTGGTCCTGAACCACCACTGTAAGGGTCTTATGTGCAGCAGGCAAAAGGTATCACGTTGGACGCAGCTGCCATCAGACCCAACAGTCTCTGAAACTGTTTTACAGTGAGTGACTGGCCTAGTTTCACCCCATTCATGGCTGAGAGAATGGAATTCACCCGAGCAGGAGACAGACGTGCCTGCATTGTGGTGGAATCCCAGACTACCCCTAAATAATTGGTAGTTTGAGCTGGAAGAAGCTCTCGATGTTGGACTCCCAGTTGCTCGGACTGAGCTAGAATCAACCAATCGTCGATGTAATTCAACACGCGGATGCCCTGGAGTCTCAGAGGAGCCAGAGTTGCATCCATGCACATTGTGAAGGTGCGGGGTGAAAGGACTAGACTGAAAGGAAGAAATCTGTACTGATAAGCTTCGCCCCCGAAAGCAAATCTGAGGAACTTCCTGTGATGAGGATGAATGGATACATGAAAGTAAGCGTCTTTCAGATCTATTGTTACAAACCAGTCCTCGGATCTGATCTGTGGGATGACCTGTCTGAATGTAGCTTGCCTTGAGCTTTTAAACAGAGCAATTTAACACATGTAAATCTAGAATAGGATGCAACCCTCCATCCTTCTTTGGAACAATGAAGTACCGGCTGTAAAACCCTGACAGCTTGCTGGGAGGAGAAACCCTTTCTATAGCTCCTTTTTGCAAGAGCGTCAGAACCTCCTGTTCCATTACCAGAGACTACACGGGGTCCACCACCGTAGGGAGGACCCCACTGAATGAGACCCGAACTGGATTCTGTAACCCTTTTCTATTGTGAGCAGCACCCATTGAGAAATATTGGGGAGAAGTTTCCATTCTGCCAGAAATTCTACTAAGGGAACCAGTCTCTCGAGACTGGCCTCTGGTGTTTTTTGAGCATTTGACCAGGTACCCTGAAGCGGCGAACCGCAGGGAACAACCGAATCAATTGTGGACCGGCCCTCCTCGGAGACTGCTTGGAGACTGCTGCGCCCTGAAGCACACGAGGTGGCAGGGTTGGCAGAACGGCCCCCTGAGGGCACCAAAGAGGAATGGATACCATGTAATGTGATATAGGACCGACGCTGAGGCTGTGACTGAGCAGGCAGAAAGCGCTCATCAAGCTTACTTTTTGCAGGCCATTCGATGTTTAAATTCTCAACTGCCCTGGTCACAACCTCTAACAGCTCCTCATACACTGGAGATGAGGGTGGCGAGTCCTCATCACCAGCATCGACGCTCAGCACATCCACCTCCTCAGAGCTGGATAGATGAAGCGCCGGTGCCTCTCTGTGGGGGGAAGAAACCGCAGCGCGTGCTTTCACCATCAGAGGAGAGACACTGGGTCTGGCAAGTGAGGGCAGAGAAAGGGCTGAGCCCGATTTTAACCCCTCTGTCAGATCTATCTGTGAACCCCACGAAGGAAGCTGCCGCTCTGCCTCAGCAGAAGCGGGACCCGATCCGCAGGGAACACTGGCCACGGTACCCTCTTCATGTTTATCAAAGAGTGAGACGGAGAAAGGGAGAGAAACAGGTGAGTGAGACAGAGAAGTAAAGTTGACTGCATATTCACAGATTTGAATTTCCCGGATCAATAACTCGTGAGCTAAACGCTGTTACTACACAAATAACACTTCTTTTTAACGTAGACAAGCAGCTACAACTTAATTTTCCTGAAAACAAGCTTTTATCTGCAGTGGACAAAATACATTGATCTCAATGCGCGGACGGCTGAGAGACAGATCCGAAGGGGCCGTCTGCAAAGTGCAAAACCTGAAAAGCGTTACTAGAAACAGTCAATAACTTCAATGTTACACACTGTATTGTCACCAAATTCAGTTTACACATCACTGCTGGTTATACTACAACTCTTTATTTTTGAAAAATATCTTTTTGAATAATTTTTTATGATTATTTTTATAATGAAAAATATTCAATAACTTGTAACACACTGTACTGTCACTAAATTCAGTTCACACATCACTGATATCTTAATAGTTATACTACAACACTTATTTTGGAAAAATGTCAACAGTACAGTGTATTACAGTGAAGTTATTCAGTATTGTTTATTATAAAAACTACAAAAAAATAAATGCAAAAATACATTTTTCCAAAATAAGTGTTGTAGTATAACTAGCAGTGGAGTGTGAAATAAATTTAGTGACAGTACAGTGTGTAACATTGAAGTTATTGACTGTTTTTCTAGTAACGCTTTTCGGGTTTTGCACTTTGCAGATGGTCCCTTTGGATCTGTCTCTCAGCCGTCCGAGCATAGAGATCAATGTATTTTGTCCACTGTGGAGGAAAGCTCGTTTTGAGGGAAATTAGGTTGTAGCTGCTTGTCTACATTACTACGATTGAAAAGAGGTGTTATTTGTGTAGTAACAGTGTTTGGCTCACGAGTTATTGATCATGGAAATTCGAATCTGAATATGTGGCCAACTTAAGTCAGAAACCGATGAGTGAGTCAAGATGTGAAACAGAAAAGGGGAAATTCAAGCTTTTCCTCCCTTTATTTTATTTTTCTGAAGTTAAGCACTTTATTTGAACATGCACAATTTTCACATTTTATTTATTTTCTCTTAGTTTGAAATATAGCCCTACTTTATTTAGTTAATGAGAGAACATTATATCTACAGTCATACATATATGTTCAGTTCTATTTTACGTGACAATAAATATTGTCAAAAAGTTTTTGAATTTGATTTGACAGTCAGGAATTGATTACATGCAGATGCTGATACAACTACTAGGCTACTTAAATATATATCACACTAACTAGTTAGACATTATGATCTTCCGGACCTTTGCTTCAAGAAATTTTCTCTAATTAGACCTCTTTAAAATTTAGTTGAAGACCCCTGATTTATAGCGTTTTCTGACAGCAGCTGAAATAATTAAACTTATCATTTTGATGGCGGACTGTAATCCAGAAAGGTCCAAATGACAATCATCAGTGACAAGTGTAGATTAACCCGTAGTCAAAAGCAAAAGGCATCGGACTGCGGAGTGGTTACATAAATTGAAATCTACAGGTAACGCTAATACACACTAAATACATAGTCACGCAATGCTGATGTTGTTAACAATAACAATTTGAAAACAAAGTATAACAATAATAATGATTTGCTTGGTTTGGCATGATCTAAGCTAAGCGATTGTTAGATTTAATCATTATTGGCAGCGCGATTTATGCTTTTTTCTCAGTTGGTCCAAACAAAAGTGGCAGATTTGTTACTTACTCCTTCAGATGACATTTTCCGATGAAAATTCTTATTTTGGTCATATACTTCCAAGACGTGGAATCTGTAATTCTGAAGTACAGTATCCACACCGATGTGGTGACTGACAGCAAACATTAGATTAATCTGCACTGAGGAGCCATGCCGATGCACAACCCACGTAAAGATGATAATTCCGCAAATAACTGCAAGTGCAGGATTCAAACAGAGATGGCGACAAAGAGGCAAAACTTACGGACTGCAGCTTAAATAATGTTATGTTAAATTTCTAAACATTTATTATGCAAAGTGAACACATTTATTGACTTAATTTATCTTATTATATTAATCAATTTGCTCTACAAAATACACTCAAAAAATAACTTGTTGAACAAACTCAATTTAATTGAGAGCAGGAATTCCATCTTAAAAACATGCATACATGAGTGCTCACAGCCTAAACACAAGTGCCACTCTTTTGCATAATGGTAACCACAAAATTAAAAAACATTACAGAAACTCCTCTAAATGTCCAACATAACCGAACATTAAACACTAACATAAACTAACAACATCAAATAACACTTTAATCCCTAAATTTACTCTCCTAAGGGGCCGTTCACATATCGTGTCTAAAACGCGTGGAAAGAGCGGCCTTATCGCTTTCTCCTTCTTTCCAAAGCACCTGCGCTCCCGTGGCATCTGTCGTTGCAATGCAACAATGAACTGTGCTCTCCACGAGGAATAGGAAGTTTCAGCAACGGATAAATTGATTTCTAGCCCTTGCATTATCTTTACTACTAGATATATTTATGGAGAAGAGAAATAAAAACCACACTGTACAGCTATGATCAGCTGTTTGGCTGAGATTTTGATGTTTTGTTACGGAAAGGCTGAAGCTGATCGGTTGGTTCTTGTCACATGACCTGCGGTGCACTTGCGGCAATCTGAAAAGTTGAGAATTTTTCTCGATGCGCCTGGAAAACGCACCACATGTGCAACGCGACTGCATCACATCCATCATGAGCGCCTGCCGGAAAAGATGCGATATGTGAACGGCCCCTAATGCAGTCTTCAAAGCATGCTGGGAACTGTGGATTCACCTCCCAGTTATGTCAACATTAATTTGTGCATTTCACTCAACAATATTATGTTGACTGAACAAACACTTATTAAGGTAAAGCTGACAATATTCATTTTTAGTAGAAACTAAAAATAACTCAGTAACTAAGTTCATGTAGTTACATGAGTTTTTTTTTAGTAATGTGAACAAGGATGGTTTGAGTGAAACTAACAACAGTAAAAGTTCATTTTTTGAGTCTATTCTATTCTATTCTATTCTATTCTATTCAAATTTTGTCAAAGTCAAGTCACCTTTATTTATATTGAGCTTTATACAATACAGATTGTTTCAAAGAAGCTTTACAGTGATAGCAAGAAAATTATTCAATGATGCAAACAGAGTTCATTTTAGCTGTACAGCAGCTCTAAAAGAAAATGCTATCAATGTTCAGCTGAAGTCAGTTCAGTGTTGATTCAGTTCTGTTGTAAAGATCATTAAATCATTAGTAAAGATCATATAGTTCAGGGGTGTCCAATCCTGCTCCTGCTCACTGTCCTGAAGAGTTTAGCTCCAACCCTAATTAAACTCACTTACTATAGGCTAGAAACTTCTAGGCAGGTGTGTTGAGGCAAGTTGGAGGACAGTGGCCCTCCAGGACTGAGTTTGAACATATATATATAGTTCATTTTTTGATGATATAGTTCATTTCATATAAAGCAGTTCTGCAGAAAACAGTAATGTCATTGTCCAGTCCAGTTCAGTTCTCATCCAATAGTGTCAGTGCAGTTAAATCAATAATAATAAATATAAAGTCTTTGCTATAGAGCTGATGAGGTTAATCTGTTTTGATTAGGAAGAGTTCAAAAACATGAACTGTTGGTGTGCTGCAATGGATATGTTTGGGAATCATGAATCTATTCTGTTCTATTTTTAACTGATACTGTTGATGTTAATTGCAAAAAGTCTTGCCAAGTGGTTCACAGTTAGGCTGTTACCCAGAGGGCAGTACATTTAGCATGTTGTAGCGGCAGATATAGCACTAAAAAAGGGGTGATACTGTACCTCTGGGGATTATGTTGGCATGAATTTAAATTTTTAACCTGGAAGTTAACACTGAAATCTACAATTTAACATGGAGAAAACTGAGATGAGCCAATGTTCAGCAAGAGATGTAATTGTGTCCCACATTTAAAGAACTCATGTTCTGTTGGCACTGGTAAGAATTTGAAGTCCATATTACAAATGTCACTATCATGTATAGCTGACATTTAAAAAAAAAAAAAATCATTAGTAGATGTTGTAAAGCTATTATTTTTTGTGTCCCTTTTCTTTCTTTCTTTTTTTTTTACTGTGGTTTTGAATTGAAGTGTTTTGCATTATTTAAATGTACACTGAGCACCCCAAAACATTATGACCAGTCACAGGTGAAGCGAGTATCATCTCTTAACAAGGCCACATATTAGGGTCTGGGTAGATTAGATGGTAAACAAACAATCAGTTTTAGCATTGTAATCAACGTGTTGATGCAGGAGAAATGGGCAGGAATAAAGATCTGAGCAACTTTGACAAAGGCCAAATTGTTATGGGAAGGCAACTGAGTCAGACAACCTGATCTCATGAAAAAACGTACCTGTGGATTAATAAAGAATTATTTTCACGTCTCCTTGCACACTATTATGTTATAATCTCAAAACACTTTGTACTAAAGTGCATGATTTGTAAACAAATACATTTTGGGCTTTGCATCACTTATCCAGGCTTAGCGCCAATCACTGGACATTCCAAATCAGAACTGCGGTGATACATATAAAACCAACGTAATAAAACATACCATATTCACGTTCATCTGTTACTGAAAAAAACTGAACACGCTTTTAGCGCTACTCAGTGGACATTTCACATTGAAACTGTCACAAAACATACACGTATTTCTGTTTTGCAAAAATGTTACCACGTTTTTTCAGAGTATCTCTGAAACAGCAAGGCTAGGGGGTTGCTTCCTGTCTGCAGTGGTGAGAATTTACCAACAGTAGTCCGAGGAGGGACAAACCACAAACCGGTGACAGGGTCTTGGGCGCCCAAGGCTCATGGATACACAAAAGGCAGTGAAGGCTGTCCAATCTGGTCCGAGCCAACAGAAGGTCTACTGTGGCACAAGTCACACAAAAATAATGAGGGTTATTGGAGGAATGTGTCACAACACACAGTGCATCACACTCTGCTGCATACCCGAGAGCCTATGAAGACCCCTGTCCACCGTTGAAAGCACCTACAATGGGCACACAAGCATCGGAACTGGACCTTGAAGCAGTGGGAGAAGCTCACCTGGTCCAATGAGTTCCGTTTTCTTTTACATTATGTGGACGGCTGTGTACATGTGCGCAGTTTATCAGGATGCACTGTGGCAATGATAGAGGTAGTGTCATGCTCTGGGCAATGTTCTGCTGGGAAACCCTGGGTCCGGCCATTTATGTGGACATAAATTTGACACATGCCATGGTAATATATAATTTTGTTTAGATTGGTTAAAATTTTGCTTTGCAATTAAAGGATTAGTTCACCTTAAAATGAAAATTACCCCAAACTTTACTACCCTCAAGCCATCCTAGGTGTATATGACTCTCTTCTTTCTGATGAACACAATCAGAGTTATATTAATAAATATCCTGACGTGTCCAAGCTTTATAATGGCAGTGAACAGGATCAACAAGTATGAAGCTCAAGAAAGTGCATCCATCCATCATAAACATACTCTACACTGCTCCGTGGGTTAATAAAGGCCTTCTAAAGTGAAACAATGTATTTGTGTAAAAAAAATATATCCATATTTAACAAGTTATAGAGTAAATTATCTAGCTTCCACCAGACTTCCTTCTGTATTCAACTCACGAAAAATTCATAATTTGAATACAGAAGGCATAGGATGTAGAGAAAGTGTCTTGAACTGCGAGAGTTTTACACTTTCTTCGTAAGTTGAATACAAAAGACGGTCTGGCACATATATCTTTATGACATGAAAGATTCGAAAATAGTTTACGTTTTTTTTCGCTGTAAAAACGTACTAATGCTACGTTTAAATGCTGCCAATACATCCATATTATACATTTCAGCACCTATCCAAACGTACAAAAATGTATGTTTTGTGTCTTTGAAAGTTACGTGTTAATACCTACATATTAACAATCCAGCGTTAGCATCAGTTCTGGCAGGGCATGTCAGTCAAGCTCGCATCTGCTGACTCCCAGGGGACTCGCGTCAACCTATAGGAATACGACGCCTATCACAGCATCCATCTATAAGCTGACTAGGGATGGGGGAGTACCCTGGGTTCTGGCCAAATTCCGAGCTTGAAGGCCTCTCCCTGGACAGAACACCAAATATGCACATTCCATACCTTATTTGATTACATGCAAGTGCGAACTAGTGAAATTATGGTAACACTTTACATTGAGGTTCCCTTTGTAAAGGGTTTATAAAGGTGTTTGTTAATGAGTAATAAAGTCATTTACAAATGCATTGTAAATCATTAATAATGCAGTTATATCTGCATGAATAAAAAGGGCAACTTTAATGCAATACCTGCCAAATAGTGAGCCGTTTTCAGCTCACATGTTATAAATGCTTAATAAATGTATTTATTCACACTTATTTAACTCAAAACCAGATTCCTGGTTTATTTCATGATGCAGCAAAAATTGACTATCATAATTAGACTGAAGGGTGTTGTATT
Source organism: Elopichthys bambusa (assembly GCA_037101425.1). Lineage (NCBI taxonomy): Eukaryota > Metazoa > Chordata > Actinopteri > Cypriniformes > Xenocyprididae > Elopichthys > Elopichthys bambusa. The sequence goes on along the minus strand of CM074452.1, from coordinate 12,679,510 downwards.
TGTGGTTTTCTTATTAATATCTCACGACTGCCACTTTTCTTACTATGTTGCTTACCAGAAGTTTGTCATACCCATGATACTCTCCAAAAAGGTCAGGATGCCTATCCACAGCTTGTTTATCAAGATGAAATTGAACCTTTTAAAAAAAAAAAAAAAAAAAAAAAAATCAATATATTTATTATTTTCACATGAACAATTTACAGAATCAGTTCAGTATACAAGTAAACTATTTTTTCTAAACATCCTCTCACCCCTGTCCCACCCCTCAAAGAGACAGAAAACTTGCATGGACATTATTACAAGGCCTTGAGCTGATGTGTAAGATAAAAATTATAATAATAATAAAATAAATATATAAATACATTAAGAAAATAGATTAGGTATAAGGGTTACATTATCACATCAGCATTTTCAATCAATCAAATCCAAATTATTCAAATATTCAATAAATTTGCCCCAAATCTTTTCGAACAATGATTATTTTTTTCAAATTATACATAATTCTTTCCATAGGCACATAGGACAAAAGTTCTCCAAGCCATACAGCATGACAGGGCGGTTCTTCTGATTTCCAATGTATAGCTATACATTTCTTTGCTGCTATCAGAGCCATCTTAACAAAACGTAAATTCTTCCTTTGATCAAATTGGAGGACTGATTCATTGCCCAAAAGTGAACACATGTGAACCATTTATTCATGAGTAATAAACATTAATAACCTGTGAAAGTGAACCTTAATGTAAAGTGAACACATGTGAACCATTTATTCATGAGTTATAAACATTAATAACCAGTGAAAGTGAACCTTAATGTAAAGTGAACACACGTGAATCATGTATTTATTAAAGCACACACAGACAATATATTTTATTGTTAAAATATTAATAAGCAATTCATAATTATTCTTGATACCATGATAAAGGATACTGTAACTTTAGTATTTGGCCATCCACACAGTACCTGCGCGCGATAGAAGTGGGAGCGCCGGAGCGGTTATTTGTTTAAGATAACTACAGACTAACACAGCGATTACACATATAATATAAACACTTGAAAAATAGTCTGCAATGTCACCTCAGTTAGCTTACCCATAAAATCAGTAACGTTAAACCCAAAATTTCACTTCAGAGCATGTCTGAACAGTACTGGTAACTGTGACTTCTTCTCATGATAGTGGCAAGGCTTTATTGGATGCTCACTAGCACCAACTCCTGTCACACGCCAGAACACGCATGCTTAGTGATGTAACCCTGAAAGAGTGATGTGACCTGAAAGAGTATATAAAGTATAGCCTAATATATTATTGTCACGTCTAGTTTTCTATAGCTTACTATTTCTATAGCTTACTATAGTTTGTTCTCCTACACTTTTGAGTTCAGTTATCTTCATAATAAAAAATAGTACTGCTTATTATTATTATTATTATAAGTAGTAGTAGTAGGCTATATACTTTATACTCTTTCAGGTTCACATCACTATGCGTGTTCTGGCGTGTGACAGGAGTTGGCGCTAGTGAGCATCCAATAAAGCCTTGCCACTTTTCAGGAGAAGAAGTCGCACAGTTAGTACTGTTCCAACATGCTTTAAGTGAAAATTTGTGTTTACTGATTTGATGGGTAATCTAATCATGGCCTTTATCATGATATCAAAAATAATTATTGAATGCATATTAATATGCTATTCGGTAACAGTGCATTCGGTCATTGATTTAATGATTTACACAACTGTTAAATAAAATAATGCATATTTAGGTGCCTTTATTCAGCTTGTATCAATATGTTTGGCTTATCGGTGTGATGCTTATCTTTTTTGGAATACTTTCTCTGTTTCTCTGAATGTTTTAATGTGAGTTTACTTGCATAAGCCACTTTTCATGATTGATGAAGTCATGTTATGTAATTTTGTGCTGTAAAAGAAAAGTTTAAACTTTTTTGTTTCACGTTTCAAGTTGTGTTTACTGATACATGCATCAAAAATAAAATAAAAATCCACTTTACATTAAGGTTCACTTTCACAGGTTATTAATGTTTATAACTCATGAATAAATGGTTCACGTGTTCACTTTACATTAAGGTTCACTTTCACAGGTTATTAATGTTTATAACTCATGAATACATGATTCACGTGTTCACTTTACATTAAGGTTCACTTTCACAGGTTATTAATGTTTATAACTCATGAATAAATGGTTCACATGTTTCCACTTTACATTAAGGTTCACTTTCACAGGTTATTAATGTTTATAACTCATGAATAAATGGTTCACATGTGTTCACTTTACATTAAGGTTTACTTTCACAGGTTATTAATGTTTATAACTCATGAATAAATGGTTCACATGTGTTCACTTTACATTAAGGTTTACTTTCACAGGTTATTAATGTTTATAACTCATGAATAAATGGTTCATATGTGTTCACTTTACATTAATGTTTATAACTCATGAATAAATGGTTCATATGTGTTCACTTTACATTAATGTTTATAACTCATGAATAAATGGTTCACATGTGTTCACTTTACATTAAGGTTCACTTTCACAGGTTATTAATGTTTATAACTCATGAATAAATGGTTCATATGTGTTCACTTTACATTAATGTTTATAACTCATGAATAAATGGTTCATATGTGTTCACTTTACATTAATGTTTATAACTCATGAATAAATGGTTCACATGTGTTCACTTTACATTAAGGTTCACTTTCACAGGTTATTAATGTTTATAACTCATGAATAAATGGTTCACATGTGTTCACTTTACATTAAGGTTCACTTTCACAGGTTATTAATGTTTATAACTCATTAACAAATAGTTCACATGTGTTCACTTTACATTAAGGTTCACTTTCACAGGTTATTAATGTTTATAACTCATGAATAAATGGTTCATATGTGTTCACTTTACATTAATGTTTATAACTCATGAATAAATGGTTCACATGTGTTCACTTTACATTAAGGTTCACTTTCACAGGTTATTAATGTTTATAACTCATGAATAAATGGTTCACATGTGTTCACTTTACATTAAGGTTCACTTTCACAGGTTATTAATGTTTATAACTCATGAATAAATGGTTCACATGTGTTCACTTTACATTAAGGTTCACTTTCACAGGTTATTAATGTTTATAACTCATTAACAAATGGTTCACATGTGTTCACTTTACATTAAGGTTCACTTTCACAGGTTATTAATGTTTATAACTCATGAATAAATGGTTCACATGTGTTCACTTTACATTAAGGTTCACTTTCACAGGTTATTAATGTTTATAACTCATGAATAAATGGTTCATATGTGTTCACTTTACATTAATGTTTATAACTCATGAATAAATGGTTCACATGTGTTCACTTTACATTAAGGTTTACTTTTACAGGTTATTAATGTTTATAACTCATGAATAAATGGTTCACATGTGTTCACTTTACATTAAGGTTCACTTTCACAGGTTATTAATGTTTATAACTCATGAATAAATGGTTCACATGTGTTCACTTTACATTAAGGTTCACTTTCACAGGTTATTAATGTTTATAACTCATAAATAAATGGTTCACATGTGTTCACTTTACATTAAGGTTCACTTTTACAGGTTATTAATGTTTATAACTCATGAATAAATGGTTCACAGGTTTCCACTTTACATTAAGGTTCACTTTCACAGGTTATTAATGTTTATAACTCATTAATAAATGTTTTACAATTGTCCACCCTACATTAAGGTCCACAGGTAACTAATACTGGAATTAAATTATTATTATCATTATTATTATCTCATCAAGTTATGATTATTATGTTTTATTTTCAAAATAAAGTTGGAATTTCATCTTAAAAAACAAGAAATCAGTTTTTATACACTGCTGTGGATAGGCATCCTGACCTTTTTGGAGAGTATAATGGGTAAGACAGAAACTTCAGGTAAGCAACATAGTAAGAAAAGTGGCAGTCATGAGATATTAATAAGAAAACCACAAATACAACACCCTTCAGTCTAATTATGATAGTCATTTTTTGCTGCATCATGAAATAAACCAGGAATCTGGTTTTGAGTTAAATAAGTGTGAATAAATACATTTATTAAGCATTTATAACATGTGAGTTAAAAACGGCTCACTATTTGGCAGGTATTGCATTAAAGTCGCCCTTTTTATTCATGCAGTTATAACTGCATTATTAATGATTTATAATGCATTTGTAAATGACTTATTACTCATTAACAAACACCTTTATAAACCCTTTACAAAGGGAACCTTAAAGTGCATTTTTTAAAAAGTGCACTTAAGTGTGTTAAGAAACATAGTACTCTCTATAAGTACACTCAAGTGGCCTTTAATGTTAGTAATATACCATCTGCAAGTACACTTTTTAAAAAGTGTTAAAAAAAAACAACTTAAGATTTAAAGTACACTAAAAGTACACATTCAGTACAATTAAGGGTATACAAGGGAATATTGTGCGATATTTATGAGAGAACTTCCTTTTGGCACTGGCGGTCCTAAAGGATGCAGCACTCACAGCTGTTTTTCACACAGTCTTGTCACACACAGTTCTCTTTCTGTGTTTGCCAGTCTGTCAATCTCCTCCCTGCACACATGCAAACACTTGTACTTGTGCTGCATGGTGGATACTCACGGGCTGGTGTTCTTGTGCATGTGTGTGCTAACAATATATGCTTGTGTTGGCATTAGTGCATGTTTGATGTGACGTGCTGAACTTTAGACTTCACAAGAGCAGGATGTGGTGATAATATTAAATAAGGTTTGAATAATGTCTTAACCTGTCAAAACAGGCCTTCCTTTCTCCATGATCTTTTATTCAGCCTTAACATGAGGAAGTGGATAGGATTATAAAACACTTTCGTCCATATAAAGATGAAGGTGAAGAAAATGAGTGCCAACTTGCCCACTGAAATTTAGAGTGAGTTGTGATTAAACTACTCAGCTCAACTCAATGTGTTCAATGCTATTTCTCAGTCACCCACCTAAGATACACATCACATGCCTCCAACCTTTATCCACCGGTGCTGCTGTTGAACAGTGTTTTTATACAAAAACGAGTGGTTTACACACCGTTTGATCTCATATTTAGTTTTTTTGTTTTTTTAATTTCTGTACTGACAGTTATTTTCTCTGCTCTGAAAAAACGTCCCTGGCATATATTGTCACAGTCACCGGTTCCTGTACTATATTTCCCAGCATCCCCTCTGTCCTGCACCTGCACGTCATCATCACCCGCACCTGAAGTCAATCATCATCATTATCACTCATCTGGACTCACTATATACTCACTTGTGTTTGTCGGTTATCTTACATTGCTAGTGTATGTATCTCCTGTGTTCCTGTATGTTCCATTGGATTAACTAGTAAAGTCTGACTCTTGGTCTTATATTCCTAGTCATGCGTGTTTCTACACCACTAGTTTGTAACATATATACGTTCTGACTGATGGTGGAGGACAGATTGCCTATCATGGTTAAAGGAGTGGAATAGAAAAATCACTTTTACTTTTAGATTGAAGTTTGGCTGAGAAGCTAAAAGACAAGTATGGAAGTCTGTAAGATGGTGTAGATCCTATTTATCAAGGCGGCCTGTCGTGTACCTCTGACAGTCTTTACAGCAAGTAATTCAAATTACAATCAGATGAGCCTTCAAGTAAGCTGACTTGTGCATGAAATCTGCCATGTTTACTGTTTACTGACTTCATGTCGCCATCCAGACGAACATTCTGAATGTGATCTTTTGAGTGGTTGCTCATTCAGAGAGCGCAACCGCCATGATTGATGAGTCTCAGCAACAATGATCTGCTTTCAAAGCTTCTGATCCATGGACACACAACGCACTGATGCTGAACAGAGGATATGCACATAAGGAAAGGAAGCACCCACATATGTCTCCTCTTCTGTAGTCCACATTAATCACACAGTTATTAGTGTCAGCTATAATTTTATAAGTTTGACTCCTGTGCATTTATGCAGACCTTCGTGCAGAGCATTAAGACTTCTCTCCAGAGCATTTTCTTATTCTTACACATGCGTTTCTTCATTTATGGATCCTTTTAGCCATGTGGACCTTTAGAGAATGTAAAACACACTTTAACAATGTTCAACAGTAAATATAACAGAAGAATTCTGTCATTTTTCTAAGCATCATGAATGTTTCCACCACATCTCAAATCATGTATTGTGTTTAAAAGGATAGTTCACACACAAAAGTAAATTCTGTCATCATTTATTCTAAACCTCTATGACTTTATTTCTTATATTTGTTATCCACTGGTCATATTATATACGGTCTTGGGAGGGTAACTTTGGAAATGTAATAGGTTACAGATTACAAGTTACCCTATTTAAAGGATTAGTTCACTTTCAAATAAAATGTTCCTGATAATTTACTCACCCCCATGTCATCCAAGATCATCCAAACGGTTGAAGGTCAAAATTACAGTTTTGTTACAAATTACAAATTAAGCCCTTTGAAGCTGCACCGAAACTGTAATTTTGACCTTCAACCATTTGGAGGCCATTGAAGTCCACTATAAGGAGAATAATCCTGGAATGTTTTCATCAAAAACCTTAATTTCTTTTCGACTGAAGAAAGAAGGACATGGACATCTTGGATGATATGGGTGAGTAAATTATCAGGAAAATTTTATTTGAAAGTGAACTAATCCTTTAAGTAAGGTACGAAAGGCTGTGCTGTATCATGAATAAGTCACGCCTTAAGGGGGTTGTTGAATAAGTCACGGCGTTGTTGAATAAGTCACAGCTGAAGTGGTTGCAGGCACGACGACAGCACTAGCCTCGAGTACTTTATTGCTTTTATAAAACGGTTACCACACAATACAAATATTAAAGCCAACAATATGTATCAATGCAACTTTCATGAAGTAAAATCACTAAAAGCCTTCCTTCTGCCGGAAAAAATAGTCCCTGACTGTGAACCGCAACAGAAGTTACATTATTACGCCATTAGATGGCAGCAAAGAATGTCTTTATGAGTGTGTCAGTCAGTAGCGAAGACTTTTACATTGAAAAGACTGAATTGTTGTGAACACGGAACAAGACACAACTTGCTTTGACTAGCACTGTCAGTCACGGGAAAACCCCTTAAGTGTTAAAAGGACAAGATATTGCAGCGGACATTTAAACAGATTTTTTATTATGAACATAGGACTGACCTTAAAGAAAATGTTAAATCTGAATGCAGGTAATAAACTCGCTCACTCAATCTCTTTCTCACAATACTCTTCTACATAATACAGTAAGCTTCAATGAACAATATAAATCGAGAACAAACAGTTAACGTTGCTAAGAGTGGTTGCAAAAAGTGTTGTCTAGTGATACACAGAACCATTGGGTGAAGCGGTGACCAATCAGAATCAAGGACAGGAACTAACCATTTTATAAAATGTAATAGGTAGTGTAACTAATTCAATTACTTTATTAAAGTAATGTAACTGATTACAATTGGATTACTTTTCAAAAAATTTCTAAAGAATGTTTTCAACTGTTAATCATTTTCAAACATTTAAACAAGGAAGGGTTCACCTAACAGTAGTACTCAACACTGATTATAATAATTTTATTTTAAAGCACAGCCATCACAAAATCAGACTTTAGCACCTCTTTTTACTTTGAGATCGTTCTGAGGTCAAAATCATAAAACGAAATAGCTATGATACTGTTTTTGAAATAAAATCTTTGCAAAGCTATGACAGGAAACACTGGCATCTAACAGTTATTAAATAAGCATGTGTCCTATTCTGTGTCCTAAACTCCTGAAACATTGTCTCATAGAGCAGTCAATGTAATTTGGGAAAGAAATCAATTAAACAAATTAATATTATTCAACATATCCTAGCTTTTTACAGAAAATATTCAGATGTAACCTCCTTTGTAATCATTAACATTTTCAAAAGTAACTAATTTAATTACACATTTTTTTCTCAGTAATTGTAACTGATTACATTTACATTTATTTTGTAATTAAATGACATAACTCCATTACATGTAACTAGTTACGCCCTTAACACTGATTATAAATATACCTATAATGTAATGATAAAGACAGTGCACATGTGGCCTTCATATGACACAAAGAAAAAAGTTTAAAGCTGTTAGGTTTTTTTTTTTTTGTTTGGTTTTTTTTTTAAATCAACCTCAGTGAAATAAAAGTTGAAGAAACTACCAACTATATGATCAAAACAAAGGTAGGTCAGGATTTAGACTATGTGGTAATTTCTTGAGGTAGCCTATATACAGTAATAAGAGTCCCCACAGAAAGGCTTCCCAGTGCCCCTTCTTAAACGGCAAAAAAGGTGATCCACTGAGCTTTTGAAGTGAAAAGGGGGGGTCTTTCCCTCCTCTAGACTAATCCATTCATGTTTTATTAATGTCATATGCTCTTGGGTATGGAATCTTTTTAAAACAACTCACCAGGTCATCCTGTTCGTTGTCACAAATCAAATTAGCCCAGCGAGCGATTAATCTTCCCGTCCAACCGACTCTGAAAGGGGCCTGACACCTTATTCATTTTCTTAATTAGATCTCTTATTAGGTGTCGCAGTCGTCCACGTTAATTACAGCTTTCTTGGACTCTTGCACTTTCGAGTCGGCTATGCAAACTATTTGTACAGAGTTAATGCAAAAACGTAAGGAGATTGGAAGCGATGAATTGGATTAATGTCTTAAAGCACATGGTGGAGGTGAGGCGATGTGTTAGGGACATTAGTTATGGACATGCTACTAAACAAATGTAAAAATACAGATAGATATGCGAATAAACATACTGTAATTAAGTGCTATCACACAAGCATGAGTGCTGTAAGTTCATTAAAAAAGAACACGATTGTGAGAATGATATTGCTTAGGCTACACCAGTTCAAAAAGTTAATATGGAGTAACTTACATTTTTTAGATACAATATTGCTACTTTGCCTATGTTTGCTCACCCAATAAAAACAGTTCTGTACGAAGCCACAGCAGTACAGTAGACAGGGTTTTGTTCTTGAATTATGTTTTTGGATAATTTGGCATTGTTTGAATGAAGGATCCAATGATTTAAGGCCCAAGGACGATAACATTGTATGTGAACTTAGCATAAACATGCTAAGTTCACATACAATGCTACAGCCAGTTATTCTACTTTGAAATGTGCGTTCTGTTTTTGTTTTGGTCTGTGTGATCCCACCCAATAGTATTTCGACACCCCGGGTTGCCATTTGGTGGAAAACACAGCATATTGCAGCCACGGAAGCCAGCAAACAAACTAGGTCAGAAATCTAGGACCTAAGAAGCCTCAGACATCCATCTTAAAAGCTCTATGACCAGAGGCATATTAAAATTTGGGTAAATCAACTCATCAACGTACAGTGTAAGGCTCGTCACCTTAAAGGCTTGTCAATTGCACTCATTCCTTTTGTGTGTCCTCAATCTGGCAACCAGTTTGAGTGTCTCAGTCTGAGGAGCAGGGGGCGGGAGAAACAACTCTTCCCAATATTTTGAATTTGGACTGCAGTACCCATTTCAGCCACTAGCAGTCAATATTACATACTGCACTTTTAAAGCGGCAGACGACAAAACTTCAGAGCACACTTACTTTATAATAAACAGAACGATACCGATTGTTGGTGTGGACGCTAATATAGTTATCGTTATAGTTATTTTTATAGTTACCGATCTTGCTGTTAACAGGATTTTTACTTATAAAGACGTCACCTACTGGCATAACAAGGTAACCTGCAATCCCCACAACAGACTAGTCTGTCTGAAATGCACAGAACAGTGATATGAACAATAAAAATCTCAGTGCTGTTATCAAAACAAACCGCTGACCCTGATTTATTTCTCCAGAGCTTGAGAATGTCCTTCAAACCAGTTCATTGTGAATCTGAAGCTAAATTTAGGAAATATGCTGTTCTATTTAATTATGATTAAAGGAACATCCTTGATCCAGCAATGACCCCAGAGGAATGAACTCTTCCCTTGTTTCTCAAACTCACAAATGACGGCACAAAAAATGAGAAAACACTCATTAAACACACTCATCAAGCAATGCGACGCCAGGCGTGATGCAAGTGTTTTTGGGTGAACTTAGGCGGTGTCAGAATCCACTTTTGCTATTGGATTCAGACTATGGCTTTGATCGTTAAAATAGGGCCTTATGAATGACAATTTTAAAGAACATTTACAGTATTAGATTAAAGCTTCAGCAAATTTGCAAAGGAATGAAAATAAACATGAATAAATACATTCCAGCTTACTACTGGAACCCAGCATCTAAATGGGTCAGTCAGTGCGGTTTGACGAGAAACTTCTCTTCATAGAATGGGAATCAATTGCCTTTGCCTAAGCATGAGCATTTTCTACCTTTGAATTGAATAGCTGAACAAAATGGGTGGAAAAAGGACCAGTAAAAAAAAATTAGCAAGTAAACAGAGTTGTGCTTGAAGCCTGGAGTTTCTGTACTTGCTGTAGTGAAGTCTTTGGCCTGCTGTCAAGAGCGAATCTGATGACCCAGCAGGAGCGCAGTGTTGACCTGGATTTTATTGATCTTAAGGTCCAGCATAGTGGGATTGTACAGTAGCGTAGAACAGGGTTTTGGACATGTTTATCGCTTTCAGACAGTCTGGCCGTACAGCAATTTGCTGATTCATATTCAGCATATAGTCTGTGTTAAAAATGACAGACTCTAAGGAAATTGAAGGGTTTGGCTTCTTTGTTTGCTGGGTACCTTCTATAAATATCTGCATGCACAGCACTACAATTGTACACTGAGACTGTCCACCTGGAAGAAGTCATTTTAATTTTTTATTCATGAAAGCAGTACAGTTATATTTATATAGGACTTTGTTATTGTAGCATTTTTAAATAACAAAACTCTCTTAATCATACTTTTTGCAGGCTATTCTCAAACGTAACATTTAGCTCCTAGATGTTGATTAAATATTCCATATTAAATCGTGATTTTAAAAAAAAAAAAAAAGTACAAAAATCAATGTTCAGAAAATTAAACAACTGTATGAATAAATTAATAAGCGAACAAGCTGAGTTTGTGTGTGTGTGTGTATTAAATCCACCAAGTGCCAGAGAAACAACATCTTTTCCAAGAAAACATCAAGAAGATCCGATGAAGATTGAAGGGAGTGGATGAGAATTAATGTTGGATGAACAAAAACATGTTATGAAGTAACATGAAAAGAATATTGAAATGAAATCCATAAAAGCTCTCCCAACGGTGAGGCTTATCTTTTGATCAAAATACTTCAATAAGACCGGCAAAAACCTATTTAACTTATCAAAACAATATGCAACCTATTAAAATGAAGTGTTTTTATTTTAATAGTACAGAGCTTAGAAAGTGTTTTTTTTTTTTCTTCCATATTAATGACCAATGACCAATTAAGTGATTCACTATTTTCATCTGGTTTCATCCACTACAAATATTTAAACATTCTTAAATGAAGATTCAGTACATTCACTTGAGAAGCTACGGAAGCCCTGAACCACATGAACCGTTATTTCGACATAATAAGTCGATATTACGGCATCATAAGTCATTATTTTGAGATATTAAGTCATTATTTCAAGGTATTACGTCGTTATTACAACATAATATCTTGTTGCGCGAACACGATGTGGACGTGTTTTTAGTGAGCTCCTCACAGGTGAAATTTTAATTAAATAATAATCAGACCTAGAAGATTATTTCTTTCAATTCTTTCACTGGGATACGATTTATGAACACACACTGACATAAAGTTAATAGATACTGTGTGTTTCATTGCAGCTCTGGGCAGCACACGAGGCTGCAAAGAGACGCGGGCTAACACGGCTAGCTCGGCTGACTCGAGAGGTACTCACGAGGGGGAGTCACTCTCAGCTGAAATATTCAAACAGTCACTAGAATCCATGAAAAATTACATTTGTGTTAAGATCGAAAGTGCGATAGTTGCTCTACAAAAGACATCAATAGTGTTACAGAAGAGCTGACTTTGGCTGTTGCCACAATACAGCAATCGCTTAGCTCGCATGAGGAGCGGCTGCGAGCTGTTGAGTACTCTGCGACGGCCACGAGTGACACTCTCGCGCATCTCGAAACTACCACGGCCAAACTTCAGGCCGAGGTTAAGGCTCTGTCTTTAAAGTGCGAGGACCTCGAAATCAGATCAAGCAGAAATAACATCAGACTGATCGGAATCAACGAGGGAGAAGAGGGCATCCGTTCGACGAAATTTGTTTAGAACCTTCTTCGTGACCTGATGAACTTGGAAGAGAAGCCGCTGCTCGATCGAGCTCATAGGTCACTCCAGCCAAAGCCCAAACCTGGTCAACCACCCAGGCCCTTCATTATCAGGGTTCACTTCTACCACATTCGTGAACAGATTCTCCAGAGGGCACGTCAAAACAGAAGGCTGACCTATAAGAGAAAACCTGTCTTTCTCTTCCCCGATCTTACAACAAACAAGGCCAAGAAAAGAGCAGCGTTCGGTGAAGTGTGCAAACATCTGCGGAATATTCAAGATGCTCGATTCAGCTTTCGTCATCCCGCCCGATTTCAAATCACTCTGCCAGGTAACACAGAGCAGCTTTTCACAGATCCGCAGAAAGTGATGGAATACATAAAAAACACACAGACAATTAACGCGAACAGCAAATTCATCGGAGTAACGTTAGCTGGGAACACTGTTTTATCTGTCGTCTTTTGAGGACATTGTCCATCCCGCAATCTTGAAGGGTACATAATCTTTGTGATGATCTGAAAAGATTACACTTTGTCTTGACCAGTTTTTTTTTTTTATTTACTTTTTTTAAACTTTACTCCTAAAAAGCAACATGCCTTGGACTGTAGTCTACCTATAGTTTGATTTGAACCTGATTTAATTCTGGCCACTCACGGCATGTTATTTTACTTTTTTTAACTGGTGTTAACTGGATAGCTTAGTTCTTGCTAGCGTATCCTAGACGCGAAGTATGTCGTCTGTGTTTTCTTGCCTTATGGGGTTTTGCATACACCTGGTTCGGTGTTGCCGTGGGTGGGGGTTACAGGCTTGTTGTTTTTCCAGAAGTTTTTGTTTTAGTTTATTCTTTTTTTCTCTCCTTTTCCTCATGTTGTGGCTTTATACTGTACAATGCACAATCCAAAAAAATCTTTTTGTCAATTTTCAACATCTCTGTATATATCTTCAACAATTTTCTTTCACTTTTATATCTATAAGTAGGGTCATTAATTTTGTAGGCTGAAATGTGAAAGGTCTTGGACATGTCTGACCACACTAAATTACGCAGAAGATGGGTCTCACAATCCTTTCCCTCCTTATTTTCTAGTAGAGCAAGGGGAGTTGCTATCCTTATTCATAAAGATATTTCTTTTAATCCCTCAGATGTCCAGGTTGACCATAATGGTAAATACATCATAGTATCTGGACTACTGTTTAACACTCCTGTGGTATTGGCTAATGTCTATGTGCCTAACTTTGAAGATGATCATTTTTTTATTAAGTTCCTCTCCGTCTTACCAAATTTACATTCGAGTTATTTGATTATTAGGGGAGATTTTAATCTTTGCCTAAATCTTCAACTTGAGGAAAAACTGCAGTTTCTCAAAGAGGAACAACCCTCTCAAAGTCAGCAAAAATAATAAACTCTTTTCTTAATGATTATGCGGTCACAGATGTTTGGCGATTTTTAAATCCATCTACGTGCGGCCATTCCTTTTTTTCCAAGTCCATCAGTCTTTGTCTCACATTGATTATTTTTTAATTGACAATAAGCAATTACCATTGGTTCAGCATTGAACTTATAATGCAATTGTTATTTCAGATCATTCTCCTCTTACTTTAGGCCTGAGTTTTGAGTGCAGATGTGCGCAACGCCCACTCTGGAGGCTGAATGTTCGCCTGCTAACTATTGAGGATTTTGTCCAGACAATTTCTTCCCAAATAGACTTTGTTATCAGTGTGAATGCTACCCCAGATATAAGCACCCTTTGGGAAACATTCAAAGCCTATATTAGAGGTCAAATTATATCTTATATGTCATTTGAAAAGAAAAAACAGAGAAGATCAATGGCAGATCTGACAGATCGTATCTCCCAGTTAGAAAGTCAATATGTAAATAACCCTTCACCCAATATACTTAAAGAACGTCTTCTTTTAAAAACTGATTTTGACACTCTCTCTACTATTACCACTGAGGAGATGCTGATTAAATCAAGGCATATTTATTATGAGTATGGAGAGAAGGCAAACAGGCTTTTAACCCACCAGCTTAGACAATCCTCTGCTTCCCATATCATTCCAGCTATTAATTTGCACAATACCCTACTGTCAGATCATTATAAAATCAATAATTCATTTTTGGAATTTTATCGGTCATTGTACTCTTCTGAACAAACCTCTGATTATGTGGACTTTAATAATTTTTTCAAAGATCTCTCATTACCTTGCATCAGTACCGATGCCGTGTAGTTTCTGGACAGCCCTATTTCTTTAAATGAGATTCAGGATGCCATTTCAGCCATGCAAAATGGCAAGAGCCCTGGGCCAGATGGCCTTCCAGCTGAATTTTTAAAGAAATTTTCTAGACAATTGGCTCACCTTTTGTTAAATATGTACAATAAATCATTTGATCTAGCCTGTCTTCCCTCTATGAGAAGCCTTAATTTCCTTAATTCGGAAAAAGATCCCCATATGTGTAGTTCATATCACCCAATATCTCTTTTAAATGTTGATGTAAACATTTTAGCCAAAATTCTTGCTTTGCGATTAGAAACATTACTTCCTAGTATAATTTCCACTGACCAAACTAGCTTCATTAAAAACAGACTCTCATTCTTTAATGTCAGACTATTATTCAGCATTCTCTATCATCCCGTGTCTTCATCTGTACCTGAAGTTTTGATCTCAGCTGATGTGGAAAAGGCATTTGACAGGGTGGAGTGGGAATACTTATTTCACACTCTTCAGATGTTTGGTTTTGGACAAAGTTTTATATCGTGGATCAAGTTATTATACAAAGCCCCACTTGCCTCTGTTCGTACTAACAATATTTCCTCTGCATATTTTCAGATTAATCGAGGCACAAGACAGGGTTGCCCCCTCTTGCCTCTTTTGTTTGCAGTTGCGATAAAGCCTTTGGCCATTGCTTTGCGTCAAAACTCAAAAATTGCTAGTTTAATCAGAGGAGGACGAGAGCATAAAGTCTCTCTGTACGCAGACAACTTGTTCTTATATATTTCCAACCCATCTAAATCCTTACCTCACATACTCAAAATTTTTGATATGTTCGGAAGGCTCTCCGGCTAGAAATTGAATCTACAGAAAAGTGAAATGTTTCCCATCAACAATGCTGCCTGGGAACATCTCCCATTTAAGGTTTCCCACTCATTTACATACCTTGGTATATGTGTATCTAATACTTTTTCTAAACTTTTTGCTGAAAACTTCACCCGTTTATTGGAGCGAGTTTAACAGGACTTAAAGCGCTGGGCCTCACTTCCTTTATCAGTTGCAGGTAGAATAAATTCTATCAAAATGAATGTGCTGCCTAAGTTTACCTATCTGTTCCAGTTTATCTCAGTGTTTATTCCCAACTAATTTTTTCGTAGGCTGGATAGCGCTCTCACCTCATTTATATGGAATGTCAAACCGGCTAGAATAAGTAAAAGTCTTCTACAATGTCCTAAGCCACTGGGCGGAATGTCTTTGCCTAATTTTCAATGTTATTATTGGGCTTCAAATATTCGCCCTATACTGCACTGGCTCTACGAAGATCCCGGAGCTGATGCCCTGTCATGGGTAGCCATTGAGACTACCTCATGCTTGCCTTCTTCCCTAGCAGCTTTAGTTTACACTCCTCTTTCCTTTCCCTGTGACAAATTTACTAAAAACCTACTTTTAAGATTTACGCCTAAAATCTGGAAACAGGTGAGACGTCATTTTGACTGGCAAACTATGTCCCCTAAATCCCCTGTTCATTCTAATCATGTCTTTAATCCCTCAATAATTGATAAGTCTTTTACATCTTGGCATGCTAAAGGCATTAAGGAAATGAATGATTTGTACTATGAGGTGTTTTGCTAAGCCACACTTTTGATTACTTATTTATTTGTATATATTTTTTATTGTATTAAGTTGATCTTGTTCTTTTTTTTCTTTTCTTTGTAATACTGTCCTAAAACTTATAAAAAAAACAAAAAAAAACAAGATAATTATGTTGAAATAACAAGTTATGTCAAAATAACAAGATATTATGTTGACATAATGAGATATTATGTCGAAATAATTACCTATGTTGAAATAACAAGATATTATGTCGTAATAACAACTTAATATCTCGAAATAATGAGATGTCTCGTAATAACGACTTAATATCTTGAAATAACGGCTTAATATCTTGAAATAACGACTTAATATCTCGAAATAACAAGTTAAGTTTTCTTTTTTAAAATAAGTGAGTTTTTGCCTAACAGATTATATATACACAGTCAAACCAAAAATTATTCAGACGCTAGATATTTTTTATTTTTTTTTTTACTATTAGGTGGAGACACGCCAGGCTCCACCATCACCCAATCACAGCGCACTCACCCGAATACTGATCACGCACACCTGCACCTCATCATCACCCTCATCAGCGGCAATATAAAGGACACTCACACACACTCACTGTCCGGTCTCGTTAGCATCTAGCTCTTACCTGAATGCTTACCTTAAGGGACTCCAGTCTACTACTTACCTGTCTCCAGCGTGCCTCCTGTTCTCTTTCTGTGTGCTCCGTCTTCGTGTTTGTTCTCCAACGTCTTCTCTGCTTCTGGATATCTGGGCATCTCCACTTGCCTACAACAAAAAGGACAGTATTACCTTTCTCATTCTCAAGATTTGCCATTCACTCACCTGCTTCGTTGTTGCTCATCTGGTTGTTTAATAAACACCTTTTATTATACCTCCTGTGTCTCTGACCCTCTGTGTTGTAACAGAAGACCGGACCAAAACCGAAGAACGCCAGTATGAGCAACCCGGATCCATTCCAAGACCTTGTCGACACTATGCGCCGAACATTCACCTCCAATCCACCAGCTATCACTTCCGCACACGCCAGCACCACTCCTTCACCGCCAGTGTATGCCAGTCCCATGGCTAAACCGGCGCCCTTCTCAGGTTTGGCGGAGGACTCCCGCAAACTCAACCCGGCGGAGGTAAACTACGACATCAGCAACAGGGAACTTCTCGCCATCAAGTTGGCCCTGGAAGAGTGGATGCATTGGTTGGAGGGTGCACAACATCCGTTCCTAGTGCTGACAGATCACAAGAACCTAGAATATCTCCGAGATGCAAAAAGACTTAACCCAAGACAATTGGATGGGTGCTTTTCTTCACTAGGTTCGATTTCACCATCTCCTATTGTCCTGGCCCGAAGAACGTCAAGGCGGATGCCTTGTCTCGTCTCTACAACCCTGAAGAAAACACTGAAGAACATGAACCCATTCTGCCTGAGAAACTCATAGTAAGTCCTATCACCTGGTCAGAAGAGACCTTACCCTCCTCCAATGCTTCCACCAACACTCCGCCGGGTTGCCCACCAGGTTTGCAATACATCACCCGGACACGGCGCACTCCCCTCATCCACACCTCCCACACGTCACTGGGCACTGGCCACCCAGAGGTCAATGAAATCCTCTCGCTGCTGAAAGAACGCTTCTGGTGGCCGAACATGGCATCTGATGTCAGAAGGTACGTGCAGGGATGCAAGGAATGCACCATCTCTAAGAGCCCTCGTCATCTTCCCTCTGGTAAACTCCATCCTCTGCCCGTTCCCAACAGACCCTGGTCACACGTAGGAGTGGACTTTATGACAGGACCATGTGATATTTCAGTTTTTCTTTTTTAATAAATCTGTTGGTAATACGTTAATTCAAAACGAAAACACCATTTATATATATATATATATATATATATATATATATAAATATATATATATATATATATACACATATATAAAACAAGATTCAATATCCTGTGTCATAGTGTCGATTTAAGAATGTTTAGATGTTTGTACTTGAAAACAAAACAAAAATACTAAGTAAGAAAAAATATATTTTGTTTTCAAATGTATGGGGGTGGTGCCTTATAATTGTCATTCTACACCAGCACTTGTTCGAAATATAGTTGTCAGCAGTGGACAGCTACTAGCGGATGCTTTAACAGCAAGCTGACAGAGTTTTGTCTAACCATCTTCAATGTACGCTGTACAATTTCAGTTCTCTCAGAAGACATCTCACTGATTCTCTGTGAAACCTGTGGAAATATTACTCTGAGCTTAATAGAATGGAGGAAGGTTGAAATCTTGTGAGAGGCAGCGACCGCAATTTTCTCTGTGTCCCACAAGGGACAGGACTTGTCATGTATAACACAGACCCACTCATGAAGAAAATGATGGATTTCACAGTTTGGCCTGTCTCATGCCTGTGCATTTCAACATGTTTTGTTTTGAGGGAACACAAGAGAGAGAATAAACTGGAGAGGAAATGTATTATCATGACCACCTCTGCAGTCCTGAACTTGTTAATCATTTGACATCGAAGACTTACCTCAAGGCAGATTATGACATCACAGTTAGGAGGTTTTGCCAAGTCCACGGTTTTCCCATGGAATTGGGCTACTTTAATCCTGTTGCCGTGGGTTGAAGCAACCACAAATATTTAGCCCCTGAAATGTGAATTTTACCAGGAGAACCCCGCTAAAAATGTGTATTTTACCCCCGGAATGTTATTTGAGTAGCAATTGGGTGGGTTTTGTTGTGATAACCTGGCAACCCTGGGTTTCAAATGGAGCAAAGATGTTTTCTATCATTCAAACATTTACTCCTCCTTATGTTGTTCCAAACCTGTATGGCTTTCTTTAAAGATATTTTGAAGAATGACACTGTACGTTTATTGCAAAAAAGTGTCATCTTTTATGTTCCACAGAAAAAAAGAAAGTCATTAGTGTTCGAGAATGAGAAAAACAACGACAGAATTTTGTGTTTGGGTAAATAAGATTTCCTAAGAGCAGAAGCCTCTTCTAAGAACTTGATTGAAGTTTTCTCAGCAAAATAACAAAGAATTGGGTGTCGGTAAATGCATTCAGTTATCTGCAAAGGCAGTTTTTGCTCTTGAAAGAAGCAGGGCTCTCTTCACAGCAAGACACCAGCATTCTTACTCAGAAAAAAAAAAAAAAAAACAGAAAAAAAAAAACAGATGCATGAAAGAGAACTAAGAGCTCCTCCGCATCCATCCCAAAGCACCTTTTACGACCCATCCACATTAAAACCCTAAATACACTGCGAAAAAATCCCTTGATTCCCATTTACATACTTTTATTTTTTTTCCACGATAATCTCACCATTCTGTCTCAGCGGCAGCATCTTTCTCTTGGAAGGTCTGCTGTTGGGGCCCTGTTTCCTATAACGCATCAAATACACACTTGAGGCTCTGAGCTGCTCTGTATCCTTTTAGATAGAAAAACAACAACAAAATGAGGGAACGCCTCATTGAAGAAGAGAAAACACAGCTTTTTGTTTGTAATTCCCTGCTTAGCATTCTGGGAAAACTGCTGGGAGATCGATGTAGCTGTCAATCTCAGGTCCTCTGTGACTTCACTGATAGAAAAAATGACTTGAAAGAAAAAAGCTGAGTTTTTATTTTTTTTTATTATTAATATGGTACTTGTTGAGGAGAGGACGTAAACTTGAAGAAATATGGCAGTCAGGAAGATTTATTATGGGGGTAAGATGGGAATATTCTTGGCGTGGAACTGAAAATCTGTATCCTAATTGAACAAGTTAACAAAATTGGCAATGCTGATAAATGCAGTCTGCTACAGGGAATTATTTAAATCAAAGATCCAGTTATGTCTGTATATACAGAATGCAAGCATTGGCCTGTAGACAAAGATGCACATGTTGCAGTGAATATGTTTTCCTTTTAAAACTATTCAGGGCATATTTACATTGACTACAAAAACCCCAAAGTAGCTCATTGTTGTCATGAGCATACGTTTGAATATTGCATGTAATCTGGATTTTCTTTTTTCTATATATTCATAGATTAAACTGCAGAACTTCTGTGTAATGTATAATTGTTGAAGACAGGTTCTAATTCCCAGTCCTTGTGAAAATAGCAGAGACTCAAGGCCAGTTTTCTTCTTTGAGAGGAAAGCTCCGTAAGGCATAGTTATCAACAATTAGTTCTGGTTCTTAAATCTAATTTCAAGCAGTCAGTCTGTTCATTAGTGGTGTGGATTTTTTAGTGACTCTTTTCTTCAGGTTACAATGTTATGTTACTGTCGTGAAAAAAGTTAGAAGGCCCTATTTCAACGATCTAAGCTCATGGTCTAAAGTGCACGCTGCAAGTGTGTTTAGGGCATGTCTGAATCAATTTTTGCTAGTTTAAGGATGGGAAAAATGGTCGGCATGCCCGGGGCATGGTCTAAAAGGGTTGTCCCTATTCTCTTAATGAGTAATGGGTGTGTTTTGGGCGTAACATGCAATAAACCAATCAAAGTCTCATCTCCCATTCCCTTTAAAAGCCAGTTGCGCTCGTGCCATGGCAGATTCACTATTTACATGGCGGAATTTGCAGGCGGAAAAACTGAACGCTTCTCTAGTGAGGAAATGGATCTGCTCGTGCACAAGGATAAAGCACGCGAGCAGATCATCTACGGGAAAAGCCGGATTCCACCAAAGCATTTTTATTTTTATGCACACAATAATAATCTTTTACATTGTAATCCTTTTATTTTTAATATTTGGCATGTTTGTGTGCTGCTGCGTGTCCCTGTGTGTGTAATAAACAGAGTGTACGCGCATTGTGCACCCGCATATAGGCACATATTGCTAACGCACTCTTTAAATAACAAAATAAATATTGTGCCATTGACTTTAGACCAAATTTCAGTTGGTCAATGGCGCAGTCTATTTCAGTTGCCTCAAAATAGTAACATGCCAACAATGCGCCTGAACACCTCGTTTTCAGACCAGAACGTCCATGGGCGGACAAATAGGCGCAAATGCATTTGCTATTTAAACAACTTGGGCACTGGACATGAAAATGATAACTGCGTCGGGCTGAAACTAGCAAAAAACACTTGTGTCGCACCTGGCGCCGCATTGTGCCAGGTGTATTATAGGGCCCGGTGTCTTTATGAGTGAGGCACTGAATCATTCAATCAACCGTTTCAGCATTGATTAGCATGATAGAGAACTGCATTGCTGATAGAGACATAAAGGTAGACACAGTGTATAGAAAACCATTTTAATATTGATTTGCTTCTGATAAGGCTGCATGTTTATCTACCAGAGCTACTGTAATTGCATGGCTACTGATGCCAGTAAAGAGAAATGAAGCCCACCTTTCCTCTGACCTTTTGCACCTTCGAAAACATATTACACCGAAAACTAAAACATTTTAATGTGACATTTTGAATGATAATTTCCCTCATAATTCATGTGGAGGTATAGCAATTGTAAATTATAAGCTGCCAAGCATTATAAATACATTTTATCTACCCTATGACACTGACCCTACCAAACAAGGGCTTCATTTTTCTGAACTGAATCAGGTCTTTGTCCAGTGACACAGATCCAGTGTTTAGTTATCATGATTATCATCTTTAACAAGCTCAATGTCTTCTATTTTGTTGTATTTATGAAACCTACACAAGCATAATGAAGCCTATCTATTCTCAGAACAGCACAGAACAAACTGGATCATGGACTGAACTGAACTGAGTTAGAACTGCCTATAGGAAATTATCATATTATCTAATCTAAGCTCCAATAGGTGACTGTGGCTTCTTTTGTTGGGCTGGTCCTCATCACACTGATATCTTTGGGAAATTCACTAAGAATGAGTTGCGTCTGCCGACAGAGACAAGTATTTGCACTGTTTGCACCTGATTCACTAGAGAATTTTACAAATCAGACAACAGAACAAATGGACCTACAAAAACTGTGGATGGCGCTGGTTGCTTCCATGTGCTATAGTAGGTTGTGGAGGATAAAGTGGTGTACCATAATTTGATGTAATTTACTGGGACTGTACAGCACCAATGAAAGTGTGGTCAACTACTCTGCACAGCTGCTCTTCTATATTATTTGATTATTACGTTTTGAAGTACTGCTGCAATGATCACTAGAAAATATACATAATCAAATAATTTACCATCTGATTTCTGCTGGCGGTAGTAGCACAACCTTAATTCCACTATGTAAATTGAGTTTTCTGAATAATTTGCACTGAAAATGAATGACAATGACGTATAGCTTAGGGCTATTTAAGTGCCAAAAAAGTTTTTTGTGCTGAAATATCATGCGCAAAAGTGTTGCAACTGTTTAGTGAATTTTCCCCTTTGTTTTTTGGAACATTTTAAGCAAAAAATGCAGGATTTCCATTACATCGAGAGAATATGTATTTCCACAGACAGCCTTAAATTAGGGATTAAGTGTACTTCTTGTTCAAGTAACCAAAACCATGAATACAGTCTTAATTCAAACCCACTAAACAGGTTTAAGGGCATGTTAGATCTTCATATGATGTCTTTTAATATGTATCTATATGTATATATACAGAAATATATACAGTTACTTTCAATACAAAGCTCCCACAAAATACACTGAGCATGCCGACAAATAAAAAGATATCTGGCCCAAGTAGGTGTAGACAGTGAGGTGACCTTTGACCCAGGAGAATTCCAAAACGAACAACGTGTGGACACTAGCGGTGAGCGGTAAACTCAGAAGTGGAGGGAAATAGCAGGGCTTCACAAGCTCCCAGTCTATTATCAAAGCCAGCGTGGACGGCAGAACGACAAACTGATGGAGGGATGGAAAAAATCTCCTATTGATTTCCACCTCATTTTCACAGACCAATGCTTATCCATCATGATCCTTCATACAGTCATTCACAGCTTATATCAGGATTGTCCAGTTTACCTAGGGAGGTAAAGTCTTCAAATATAATTTGAAATCCAGTAAACGGCTCCCCTAAGCTGTATGACTTTAGAACCAGAGAAAGGTGGTCAGGAGAAACGCAGAAAATAGAGAGAATTGGAGACAGCCGCTGGAGTCCGCAGTGTTGGGCTCACTGATCAAAAACACAGATTAGCCTGCTTTATTTCTATTTTTTCATATTCCTTGGCACCGAATGAGCAAATCTCGTCTTTATCCCCAAGAATGTCATTCTTTATTGTTCAGTCACAGGTAATCCAGTCAAACACCCCTTTGAATCAATGGTTTCGTCCATTCTGACAGAGAGAATCCACATTCACTGCTTGTGAAGGAGCTCTTTGTTAGGTCCGGGGATGAATCTGAAAACAGACAAAAAGGAAGAGAAAACACACACGCACGCTTAGAACAAAGGTGAAGAATGATTCTCAGAGGCAATTACTGAATTTTACATGTTCAAATCAACAAATTA
This sequence comes from Elopichthys bambusa, assembly GCA_037101425.1. Taxonomy (NCBI): domain Eukaryota; kingdom Metazoa; phylum Chordata; class Actinopteri; order Cypriniformes; family Xenocyprididae; genus Elopichthys; species Elopichthys bambusa. Next base: position 12,656,046 of record CM074452.1, on the reverse strand, counting down.
AGCTCCTTTGAGCTGTGGAGCCATTGTCCGTGTATGGATGATTTGTCTACTATAGCACATCTATACCAGTAATGGACCGACTGGCACTACGTCTGTGAATGTGTATGCGTTCAGTTGGTCGCCCATCTGCCATCTCACATTTCTGTATGTTCCCTGTTTACACTGCGCAGTGAAAAGAGCTCAGTAGCATTGCCAAGAGGGAAATAAGATTCTTTTCTTCCTCCCTGTTTCGCTATCACTCTCTCTGTGACTTCAGGGACCCCTATTTAGTCTGTCTGGTAAGTGTGTCTTGCTCTCAATGCAACATTGTGCTTCACTCAGACCGTTATTAACGATCTGTCCTCTCCCTCCACAGACTGGAGGAAATGCATGATAACAGCCACAGTCACTAACGATTAGCCAATCTTATGTCAGTGCAAATTGTCTTTTGATGTGCTTTCCAGAAAGCTTGTCGCTAAAGGAACGTGATCACAAAAAAAATCACAAACATGCCACATATATTGTGACACCACACATCCATCCATCTATCTATCTATCTATCTAGGCTTGGTGCATGCAATCAGGTGACGAATACAGTCAGTCACAGGTGATTGGCACTCCAATCCAGAAGGGGGCGTGCGTGGTAATACATCACTGTTTGCTAATCGCCACAATAGGAAAAAGAGCAGAAGAAGAACGGTGCAAACACTAATGAATTGAGCGCTTGAAAACAAAGTGTGCGCACACGTTGATTGCGTCTTTCTGCGCCCATGGACAAAGGAGAATACTTTGAAAGGCTTTGAAGTGTGCAAAACGGATGATAAGTATAGGATGGTTGGGCTTAAACTTTGAATGTTTAAATACAGTTTAAGTGGAGCAAATTGTAACACTCCTAAAGTTTTATTTTTCATTATTCTATTTATTTTGTAATTTTATAGCAAAAGGATGCTTTTCAGTTTTGTAGCTGATTGTGACCAAATACATTTTGTTTTTTATCAGCCCTGCAAAAAAAATATGACATATGCAAGAGTGCATTCTGTTTACTACTTAGTGCTTAAATTGATAGTTTGTGTGAGACAAATATCCTTATTTAAAACTTAATGTAAAATAACGAACTTCCGGCGCGTCCGCCATTCGCATTTGAATTACGCCTAAAAAGCTTTAACTTCCGCGCCGTAGTACAATGACATGACATACTACGAGTTATAGTGTAGGATATAATGTAGTACATAATGGCGTTGTGTGGAACATCATGGCATTGTGTACTACGTCGCAGAAGTTATTTTACTTTATAAAGTTTTAAATAAGGATATTTGTCTTACACAAACACATTGATCCACTTCAGAAGGCCTTTATTAACCCCCCGAAACCACGTGGATTATGTTTTATAATTGATGGATGCACTTTTTTGGCCTTCAAAATCTCATCCTCCAGTCACTCTGATTGTGTTTGGCTGAAAGAAGAAAACCGTATACACCTAGGATGGCTTGAGGGTGAGTAAATCATGGGGTAATTTTCATTTTTGGGTGAACTATACCTTTAATACACTTTAGGAGGCTTTACTGTACCAACTAGGGGACTAAATGCCGTTAGGTGGAACAAACTGTTTGTTCCACCTAGAAATCTAACATTGTGGATTTGTTCCTTTGTCTAGTAACACTAGTTTAGGGTCAAATTCCCACTATTAACTAGTTGCTTATTAGCGTTCATATTACTAGGATATTGGCTGTTTATTAGTACTTAGTAAAGCACATATTAATGCCTTATTCTGCATGACCATATTCTACATTCCATAATCCTATCCAATACTTATACTTACCAATTACCTAACTATATATAAGCAGTAAATAGGGATTTATTGAGGCAAAGTCATAGTTAATAGTTTTTTAATAGTGAGAATTGGACCATAAACTAAAGTCTAAAGTGTGACCATTTTTCCTATCGGACCGAAATCTTACCGAACCGTGACCCCAAAACCGAGGTACGTACCCAACCGCGATCGATCGATCTGTCTGTCTAAGTATTTTACTGGCATGATTGTTTTATAGATAATATTTCCAAAGCATCCATTCATCCATCCATCATACAATCCATCTGACTCAGAGCTAGGTGGCGTTTTTATCATAAAGTTGTGATGTCAGTAGTGCAATGAAGCTAATTAAATGCTCAAGCCTGTGGCTTCGCCCTCAGCGCATAAAGCATATGCTGACATTTCCCCATCTTGGTGTGGAGGAAGGCAACCAGGTGTGAGCTACAGATTGAGAGAGAGACATAGACAGAGACAGAGAGAGTGACTCGGGACAGAAATTAGAAGCACCCCTTGGGGCCCCCCATAACCCAACAGATAGACAGCTATCATGCGGCAGAGTTACGCTCCACGTGCTCCCATCATTCTGGGCAAGGCACGGCTGAGGAGGAGGAGCTGTCCATCATAACGAATCCCTTCTGGAAAGGGACCAGTTCATGCCAATCAAAAGAGGTTAGCCAGCCAATGACATCACACCATACACAGCACCCTGGCTAACATCAGTAATATCCTGCATTTCTGTGGCATTCCACCAATACTAACATGAGACACAAAGAAAACAGCTGCTTCTTTGACAAAGGATGCAAAAATCTCTTTGTTTAAGATAATCCAATTTGTTGGACTTAATGCTTATTTTATATACAATGTAAACACTGACAGCTCCGTGCCAGAATTCATTTCTGTAGTCTTTTGTGCTTTTTGTGCCAAGCATTTAGTTTGTTCTAAGCCGAATGTTCCTTGTCTTTCCTCCCCAAAATAAAAGCTTTTGCATGCTGCGCAACTTCCATCCCCCACATACTACACAAGAAGCAGTATAGTGACCCTGATGCAATTTGTCTTCGGCTGTCTGCAGTATGTATGGCTCTGTCTCTCCCAATGCGGTTTGTTATAGTGGACTCTATGCAAATGCTGCCATATTTCCTCCATTTCTGCTCAGGTGTCCTCTACTGTCTGCTACTGCTTCCATTGATTGGCTGGATTCAGGGTTCGAAGCACATCCCAAAGACATTTGTTGTACACCTTTTGCATTTTAATTCTCAAATGATATTTCAATTTTGTTGAGCATGCTCCATTTACTAAAATGTAATCTTGTTTAGATTATGCAGCTGTTGAATGTGACTTTTAAATGAGGATAGCATACAGCAAGACTCCAGACAGCATGAATGTGTTAGAATTAATTTAATGTGACATTGACAGCTCAAAGAGATACAGATACAGTCAAGGCTCTGGGTTCAACAGGACTCTTGGGATAAGCAGACTTAATCATCATATGATTTAATCTTAAACCATCACTTGGAAGATTACTTTTGCTCTGAAAAGCCACACAGATGGGATTCTTTGAACAGTACAGGTATCTTGTAAAAGCCTTCTGTTAAGAACATGTCTCAGAGACATACTTGCTGACCAAATCTGTCTCAGAGAGGAAACAGCAAGTCATTACATTTTCTCAGAATGTTCTGAGAACTGAACATGCTGTTTCCTTGTAAACATTTAATTGTATGTGAAGCATGCAGAATAGAGAATGTCGATAACAGAATTTATCACTAAGCACTAAAAGCTAATCCTTTTTGGGAAAAGAAAAAGAAAAAATGTTTACATAACTAATTGGTTGAATGCTCACATACCCTTTATTTCAACGAGATCTCAGTAAAGTGTGGTTTTAGTACATGCACATTTTTGTGCATAGACACAGAAACGCACATTATTAACATATAGTGACAGCATCTAAAAATGTATGCATTTTACAAATTAACAACTTTAGAGACACAAAATTCTTCTGAATCCTTTCAGTTTAATATAATACTGAATTCATGGACTTATTTTGATTGATTGTTGATTGATTTTGAAGTTTGATTCTGAAGATTAACAATAAATTAAGATTAAAGGATTAGTTCACTTTCAAATGAAAATTACCCCAAGCTTTGCACCCTCAAGCCATCCTAGGCGTATATGACTTTCTTCTTTCTGATGAACACAATCAGAGTTATATTAATAAATATCCTGACGCATCTAAGCTTTATAATGGCAGTGAATGGGTCCAACGAGTATGAAGCTCAAGAGTATAAAGAGGCATTACACTTTCTTCGTAAGTTGAATATGGAAGGTGGTATGGCGGAAGCTAGATATTTTACTTTATAACTCGTTAAATACGGATATTTACAAATGCATTGCTTCGCTTCAGAAGGCCTTATTATTAACTCCCCGGAGCTGTGTGGAGTACTTTTTGCTTTGGATGGATGCACTTTCTTGAGCTTCATAATCGTTGGATCCGTTTACTGCCATTATAAAGCTTAGATGCATCTGGATATTTATTAATATAACTCCAATTGTGTTCATCAGAAAGAAGAAATTATATAGACCTAGGATGGTTTGAGAGTGAGTAAAGCTTGGGGTAATTTAAATTTCAAAGTGAACTAATCCTTTAACATATTTATCTCAAGAACTTGCTTTGTGATTTCTGCTGCCATATTCAACTATGCCCCCTAATAGTCGACTAATCGTTAGTTGACTAGATGAGGTTTAGTCAACCAAAAAATGTATTAGTCAGTCAAAAAAAAAAAAAAAAAAACAGTCTGTGAGGGACAAGATCGTCAATGGCAGTTCCTTGTGGTAATTACAGTATGACGGGCAGGAATTCCAAACGTTCGTTTATCATTTGAAACATGTAAGTAGCAGCAACTTTACATGGCTGTTCGCTCTAACTTTAACCTAGATAAATGTGCGCTATTATTAGATGCATATCCAAGTGTTTGTGCAGAGTGTGGAAGCTGAAGTATAGAGCGCTCACTGCAAGGCATGGAGGCTTTAAAATACTTTTTAGAGATAAGAGTAAAACATCATTAGAAACTGTAAAGGGTCTACTTTTATTTGTGCAAACTCACAATACCAAAATAAAACATTGTAAAATAAAGAAAACAAACAGGATGTTATTTCTGCCATCTCGGCCTCCCTGAACTGGAGCGCATCACAAAAATTAACTGAAACTCAGCGGATACGCTACTTGCCTCACAGACATGAGAAACATATCTATAGAAAGCTTGAAATTTCTACTTTTAAACACACCAAGAAAAGAAATACTCTGCGGAGATGGTGAGGCATCATCGCCAACTTTATCTTTGCAGCTGACACTGATTCAGAAAACACTAGGTTATTAATACATAATTAAAATGTCTCCTTGCTATTCTTTTGCCGACACATTCATAATCATTACTTTTGGCGGTGCTTTGCAGCAAGCTTTATGCATGCGTTTGAGCGTGGAATAGGCTATATTATGGCAAAATACATTAAACAATCAATATAAACCCCGCGATTATTCGACTAGTGGCTTAAATGAACTTACTATATTTTTAGTCGGGGGCAGCCCTACTTGTTTCGAAGTATTTCATCACTTTATACAAGCCTAAACTCTAAGATGATAATTGTAAAATTCAACTACACATATATATTTATAATGTAAATGTAATATAAATAAATTAGATTTTTATGTTTCTAAATCTGTGCATAAGTTTTAGATGCTGTCAGTATGTCCATATTGTAAACTTCTGTGTCTATTCAAACATACAAAAATGCATGTATGGATTCCTATGAATATTAATGAGACATTGATGCTTATGCCAAATTTTGCTGGCCTCTGACGTTTGAGACCAGCTGGTATAAGGGGCCAGTGCTGAGGCGATTCATCCAGCCTGGAGTGAATGGCTCCCTGCTGTACAGTAGCTACAGACTGAGCCCATCTCTCCTCTCAAATGAGGCAGATGAAGGTAAACATAAACTGGGGGATAAACCTCGTCTTCTTGTTTATGTATTGATTTTGTTTGTATATAAAGGAACTGAATGATATAGCCATTAGGAACAGGTAGGGTGAGGGTGTCTTTCAGCCTCTCTCACTGTGTGCCTTCCTCAAAAGAGGCCTGCCTTGTCTGGAGCTACAGGCAAGGAGGGATCCCTCTCTGCAAGACATAAAGAAAAAAAGAGAAAAAAGGCTGTCAGGCACACGCTCTGGCTTTTTCTTACTCACATGCCAATTTGAAAAAGGAAAAAACGAGAATGGACGCCATACCAGCGTTTGTGAGTAAACAAGCTTGTGTGTGTAAGCGTGAGTGCTTAAACCGCAAAGTAAAAGTTTTCAGAGCAAACCAAATACTGCAAGTGATGGTTTAAACATTTAGCTTTGCTTTTTGTTTGCTCTGATCATAGACAAACGTGGCCAGATTGCCTTAAAAAAGGATCGGGAGGGAGTGTAGGGTTGGGATGGGGGATGAAGGGTGACCGAGCCAGCAAGATGGTCAAAGGTGTTTACAGAAAGCTAGATACCAACTCTCCAGTGGGGCAGATCAGACACTCCAAGCTTGGAGGTTGCACATTACTTAAACAGGAAGTGCACACCTTCACAGACGCACATGCACAAACATACCCTGAACATCTTAAAGATAATGGGATAATGTCGGGAAACCCACAAACAAACATGGTAATCAAATCCTCGCCATGCCCAGGAGCTTACAAAATGGGAGACAATGGAAGCAAACGACAAGGCAAAATACTGATTTTTAGCGTTATGTGCTTATTACCAACTACATGGTCATGCTTGAGCTCTTTTTGCTGTGTGTGTTTGCATGCTCATTAATTTGAGTGTGTCCCCGCATGGATGTGTGTGACTGCGTCTTTTCATGCACACAATTATGCTGTATTAGTACAATGGCACAGTATGTTTTGGAGTGTGACTGCACATGACATAGACGGTTTGCTTGTGCATCTGTTTCTTCATCGGTTTGTATTCGATAATTACTGCACCGACTACCGCGTTCACATTTTTCATTATGTTAGTGCATGCGCGTGCTTATAAATTACGCTGACGGGAGAATAGACACTGGAGGAGGAATATATTTGTGGCTTTTTAATCATCCGCAGCATATAAATATGCTCACAAACACAAACACTGACTCAGCAATAATTATGTTTGGGAGTGTAATGATGTTGATGAGCAGTGATTAAAATGTGCAAGCCTAATCATACGGCTCAAGATGTTTAAAAAAAGGAAACACCAACCTTGATGAGGAGAAGGACGCTGCTGAGCTTCTGGTGAGCCAGTTTTGGTGGCCCTCAGAGCTAAAAAGTTGAATATGGCTGGGTGTTCTGGGAAAGCAGATATGAAGAAAAAAAGGAGGTTTAATATCAGGAGCATTTCCCCCCTCCAATTAATTTACACCTTACACAAAAGATAGATAAATATGGTTATTTCGTTACAGTTTTTTTCTTTTCTTTTGATTAATCTCAATAAGAAGTAAAGAAATAATTTGGTTACACTTTATTTTGATGGTCCATTTTAAACACTCTGCAAACTGTAAGTAACTTTGCAACTACATGTCAATTAAGTCTCATTAGAGTATTAGTAGACAGGAGTTGACTGTTAGGGTTAGGTATAGGGTTCGGGTTAGTAAGTTGATGTAGTTGCAAAGTTAGTCAGTAGAATGTCTAAAGTGGACCATCAAAATAAAGTATGACCATTAATTCACCTTAAAATGTAAATTCTGCTCTCATTTACTCACCTTCATGTTGTCCCAAACCCATTTTATTTTTTTTTTTTTTTACATTGTTACACAAACTTTTGCCATGCAATGACAGTTCATAGCGATCAGGAGCTGTCAAGCACCAAATAAGAACAAAAAAGTAGTAGTCCATATGATTTGTATGCTATATTTCTATATAATACTATATTATTTGTGAGGTACAGATCTGTGTTGCAAAGTCCGCGGGATGGACTACTTTAATTCTGCTTCCGCGGGTTGAAGCGACCCTAAATAACGTGATATTTAGCCCCTGGAATGGGCTAACGGGGAATTTTATCAGGGAACCCAGCCAAAAACGGGGATTTTATCCCCGGAACGTGTTTTTTTACTTGGGGACCCTACTGAAACTCGACTGGGCTAGTTTTTTGAGTAGCAATTGCGTGGGTTTTGTTGTGAAAACCTGGCAACCCTGGTACAGATCGAACCTTTACCTTACCCACATTCAAATTCCAAAATAGTGAATTAGATGCTAAAACGGCACTGATTCTTCTGTGTGCAGTAACCAAATGTGATGGGCTGTATTTGATTTTAAACAAAAATGGATGCAAACTTGGGCTAGACGTGAGCTTTGGGGCAAGATTATGAGTATTGAGTTTTGAATAATCAGTAAGTAATAAAGGTCTTATGATCTGTTCCTTACAAATCTATTATATGACTTCAGAAGACTCTAAAGGTACACAACAACGATGTACTAAAAATGGAAAAGTTTTTTCTTTGTACAGCTGACAATTTATCAAACTATCCCCGTTCAAATGGATCCACAAAAATGACTAAGGACTGTGTTTTACACATGCTAGACATGTAGTTGCCAATGTCACTTTGTAAAGATGTGTCTTTAAAGAGTTCTTAAAGCAGTCCAGTGTTGGAGAGTCTCTAATCACAGATGGTAATGCATTCCACAAATGTGGAGCTGAAACAGAGAAAGCTCGACCACCCATAGACTTTAATTTATATACTGGCTGCAGAAGGATACATGACCCAGAGGAGCGGAGAGAACGGCCTGGAGTGTAGGAGGCAACTAAACCCTATGAATCGCTTTATATGTTAAGATAAGTATTTTAAAATCAATTTGTGCTTGTATAGGAAGCCAATGCAAGTTATAAAGTACCGGGGAGATGTTGACGAGCAGTTGTATATGTCAATAGCCAGGCAGCTGAATTCTGAATGTATTGTAATTTCTTGATAGACTTGTTTGGGAGACCTACATAAAGTGCATTGCAATAATCAACCCGCGATGTAATAAAGGCGTGAATAAGTCTTTCTGCATCCGGCAGCGATAAAGAGTGTTGAAGTCTGGCGATATTTCTTAGATGGAAAAATGCAGTTTTCAATACCATTTTGATATGGGCATGAAACAATAGTAGTGGGTCAAAGATAACACCAAGATTGCGCACCTGAGTGGACGAGGTAACAAAGTCATTGTCAGTAATCAAATTGGAACTATTAAATTTATGTAAAGCCGTTGGAGTACCGACAAACAGAAGTTCTGTTTATGTCTCATTGAGCTTAAGAAAATTGTCATGCATCCAAGCTTTTATCTCATCCAAGCAGATCGTAAGAGTTGTAACTACAAGGTTTGGATTAGGGTGCATGCTGACATAGATCTGTGTATCGTCAGCATAACAGTGAAACCCTAACCCAAACTTGCGGATGATCTCACCTAGAGGCAACATATAAATACTAAACAGGACGGGCCCAAGTACAGACCCATGTGGGACACCCTGTTGAACTAATGTTGGTTCAGATTGATTTTTCCCCAGACTCACAAACCGAAATCGATTAATAAGATAAGATGTAAACCATTCGAGCACAGTACCAGAGATTCCTAACCATACACGCAACCTTTCAAGAAGGACATCATGAGATACTGTGTCAAAAGCAGCAGTAATGTCTAATAAGACTAAAATACTACAAACCCCATATCAGCAGCAATAAGGAGATCGTTTGTGACCTGGACAAGAGCAGTCTCAGTGCTATGACTTGATCTAAATCCGAACTGAAACGGTTTTAGGAGATTGTTTATGGACAGGTGTTGCGGTAACTGTCCAACAACAACTCACTCAAGAACCTTAGCCAAAAAAGGTAGATGTGCAATAGGCCTGTAGTTAGACAGGTCCTCAACATCACAATCAGATTTTTTAGGAACTGGTGTGATGGCAGCTACTTTAAGAGCTGAAGGAACCTGACCAGTAGATAAAGAGTTATTAACGATTGCAGTAGTAGAGGGACACAAGAATGTTAAGCACTTTTTTTAAGATCTCAGTAGACATGGGGTCAAGGGAGCATGTAGATGAATTCATAGACATGATTAATTTTGAAATATCATCTGTGCTAACAGTAGCAAAATTAGAAAAGATAGAAAATGAATTTGTAGGATGGGGCTCATTAGACAGCAGAGAGGAACTATGGAACTATAAATATTTTGAACTTTCTCTGTAAAGTATTTATGGAATTTGTTACACATCCCAACAGAAAAGCAAATATTTTGATTATGAGATTTAAGAAGTTTGTTAATTGTTTTAAATCTTGGATTTTCTGCACCTTCATTAATCAAATGTGAAAAATAAGCCTCTCTGGTGGATTTAAGAACAAGATGATACTTCATTTGCTGCTCTTCTAAATCAGAAATCTCACACATTCACAGGAAACACCTTATGCCTGCTTTGAAAAATAAAATGGATAGACTAAACACGTAATACGCATGTGCATGCACCATTTTCACAGATTCACATTTTTGCTGTTGAAGCCCTGGGTATACTTCATTGTTTTTGCGTACGCTCATGTACGCGCACGCTCGTGTATGCGCACAGTCGAACGCACAGCCTTGCAAAGTATACTTGATTCGACTTGTACGTGTACACAGGCATTCATGAGCACTTAAATATTTGTATTCTTTCATGCTAGAGTTGTACAAATGAGGGTACTTTCTAACCTCTTCGCATAATCCGTCATCTATGTAGGCCTTCATCGTCGCTGTAGCTTGCATGTGTTCTGGTCTGTTCTGTTTATGCAGATTTTCATTGACTACCTTGTAAATCGAGTCACGGTTGCCACCTTGGGGATAAACTAAGTACTGCAAAAAAATTAAATGTGCATGTGCGACCTGTGCGCACAAGTACGTACATTTACAAAAATCCGGCGGTGCGCATACAGTACACGCATACTCTTTTGATGATGAAATACGTATCATGTGCACTGTATGCTGACCCTCGCATACGCGTAAAAAGTGAACTATACTTTGGGCTTTACTCAGAGATATGGCATCATTTTCAAAAACTTGCACTTTGAAACCCGCTTTTTTTAAAGTTTCATTTTCAGGGCACCAAAATGCTGTTGTTGTGTAAATAAACGGCCAAAACGCATAAAATGTTTTCTGTTTTTACTTGAAAACGGTGTCGTGCAAACAGCCCCTAAATATAGCATCATGTGGACCACAATTATGGTTGTTGTAAGGCCATTGTTATAAGGCAAGAGTTGCATAATGAAATTACTACTTATGTAATCCATATAAAAATGAAAAGCGTATGGGTTTGGGACAACAAGCATGTGTAAGAATTTTCATTTTTGTGTGAACTGTCCCTTTAAGCTTGACATAAGTGGGCACATTATTTTTTGAATTCTATTTAATTATATTTTTACACTAATAATTGCTTTCTCTGGTTCATTAGGTTTGTATGCATGATCTTACCTTGGAAATCTCGAAATTCATCCGGCCACCATCGGATTCCCATAAGCAGGGCTTGGGATAGTTTAAACACGTGCAGATGCCAAGGAGGGACCAAACCCCCTGTAATACTATCTACTTGTGTTCACTGTCACATGACTCTCACAGATCCGCTGTCTGTCACCTCTACTGAATCAGCGTATGGGAATACTGATCTGCTCATCAAGTTTTAATATTGTGTCATGCATACTTCCTGTCAGAGTTATGATGTTTAGTTTATTTCTGTGTGTCCTAATGGCTTAAACTTGTTATTTAGTTTCTTATTTCTTAAGTTGAACACTGCACAGCATCCTTTATAACACTGTAATAGGACTAAATGAAGAAGATGTGTCTTCTGAACACGAGCTACTGCCACATCATATCATGAAGAATAAACAGGTTAGTGAGGTCCAGAGTTACACGTGTCTCGCGGTCTAACAAAACAAACTTTCTTTTCTCTGAATCATTTAACTAGTAAAACTTCTGTTGTCAGAACATACAGAAGATTGTATTTATATTTGATTTAACTTTTTCTTTTTAAATTTATTAGATAAAATTGTGTGTGTGTGAAATGCATGTTCCGTGCCCTCACCCTCGTGGTCTTGATCTTGTTCCCAGAGGAACACATCCAGCCGGAGTTGTCTGGTAGTGTCTTACACTCCTCTCCCTCCAGACACGGCTCCATCTCACACCACCACTTCCCAATTACGATGGAGGCTGCAGAGACACACACACAAACACACAGACACACACACAGACAAGGTTTCAAACATGTTGAAAAATTAAGTGTATATCTGATTTATTAAATTCATCTTTATCAATGTGACACTTCTTGGCTTTTCGCACTTTAAACCAAAAATCTAAACATTGTTACCATGGGTTATCTTGTCTCACACTAGCAGTTTCCATCCACCTATTTTTATGTGTATTTTGGGATATCACATAAACTGGGTGGAAACACCAAGATGCACATAAATTCTAAAAATGTGCATAAAGAACGTATGCGCTCAATTGAGGCAGATCATTTTTTGATATAATAAGAAGACATGGAATGTGATGTGCGACAAAAAAACTCATGTGACTTTGTCTCAACAGAGGATGTGATTGGATAACTGGACTAACCAGCATTTATTGTGTTTTGCTGGCATGCTCTGAAGAGCATGAATGATGTACGAAAAAGACTTCCACGATTGCAGAAACGTCCATTGTTATTACAGTTATTTTGCACTATTTTGACAATTTTGCTCTCTTTAACACATAGGATGGAAAAGGTGCTTTATTCACAAATGTTTTATGCGATATTCCAATTTTGTGTGCAAGTTAAATTGATAAATCGCAGCTTTGGATGGAAAGTAGCTGTTCATAATTTATCATAGGTTAGAAATTAATCCTGGACATTCAGGTTTCAAGATTTTACACTGTACTTTTGTAAACCCTGGGTTATCATTCTTATTTGCATATTTATGAGGTCAATAACATTGATTGAACTCACGACAGGTACGTGACCGGTTTTAATTTGATTGTCCGTCTGTGAAAATGTCACCATGTAAATCCGTTCTGCCTATTTTGGGTTCCCTGAAAGAGCACATGGAAGAACAAAGCTCATGTTTAATAAGGCAAGAAATATTTAGTTTATGATTGGTTTTGTGCTGCTAAACAATCTGTTTTAATATTCTAGTACCGTATTGTACAACTTTGGCAAGGTAATTCAATGTAAATCTAGAATAGGGAATCATAATCCAGGATTGGTAACCCAGGTTTAAGTGCAATGTGAAAAGCCTTGTATTTTACTTTGATATTACATTGAATTCAAAAAGGCATTCGGTGTATTATGACATAAATATTTACTGAATGACATTTGCTGAATATTTTCTCTCAGGCTAAAAGCAAAACATGAAGAAAAAAAAAAGACTTCTAATCAGCATGGGTTTCGAGTATGTATTTGTTTGTGTACGTGTCAGGGCGCATTCACTGCTGCACGCTACAGAGGGAGGAGGAAGAAATGTGGCGATGACAGAAATGGAGGCTGCCTCGAGTCACCATGTTTTCCCTTGACGAAACGAGGGCTCAAAATCTTTCCCACAGTTTCAGTGTAGCTTCTTTTTCAAACCAGTACACTAATATCACACTGGGACATAATTTCAATTACCGTATTTTTTTAAATTAAACAGTATAAAGGTAAGGTGCTTTTTTAAAACCAAGAGTTTCAATTACTTTTTCTGCACTGGTCATTCAAATATGTAGGTTAAAGGTTTCATTCCTTCAGACATTGACAATCCTCTAGCTGCTGGTGTACTTGTACTCACAAAAGAAGATATTTTGAAGAATGATGGTAAACAGTTTTGGTAACCATTTACTTCCATTATATGGACACCCTTCCCAAAATATCTTCTTTTATTTTCCTCAGAAGAAAGAAGTCTATATGAGTAAATGATGACAGAAGTTTCATTTTTGCGTGAACTATCCCTTTAAGTCTGTCTATCAGCAAACCCTCTTTTCAACTGTTCTTGCTGCAGTGAAGAGGATTCTCTGAGGTAAATTGTTTGGGATTTGAAGGTTAAAAGTCCAACTTAGATTTCATTATTCTGTACATTATCTTTGCTGTCTGTCACCAAGGTTAAAAGGTAAAAATTAATCAATATAAAGTCTTAGCGCAATCCTCACTCGCTAGCTTCAGCTAAATCCAAGCAGAGGCTGACTTCTTTCTCCTCACACACACACTCTTAGCTCACTGCTTTACAGCCTTCAGATTTTAACAGCAGATTTTCAGTCTTTGTGAAATCCTCATTCTACTTTTGTCTCTTCTCTGAGAAGGCCCGAAACACAGCATGCACTTTCATTATAGATATGCAAGTGAGAAAGCCTGGGTTACATTCAAATCCAGTAACTGGATAAAACTTGTATTTAAAAGACCTGTTCATGACACATGTAGTTAGTGGAGAAATAAAAAACAACCTTGGATGTTTTTTTTTTTGTTTTTTTTTAAACCCACAACATCCAGCTTTCAAATTATGCAAATTTTAATATGAAATTTAACAATAAATGTCATTTTGATGCTCTTTAATGTGGCATGACAGATCAATGTTGCTGAGTGAACCGATCATGTCTTCCTCTTTACTCCTAGTTATTGCATGACATAAACAAGAATGAAAATCTATGCTATGACTTAAAATGTATTAAAATGTATCTCTCATGTAATTGCTCAATCAGTGTTAAAACTGCAAAATGACATCAGTGAAACACCTTGTGAACAACATCACCTGATGTTAAGTTTACCAGGAAAGTGCTGATGGGATGTCTGATTCTTTTTAGTGAACAGATTCTTTTAGATGGTGAACCGGTTCATCAGTTTGTGATTCAGTGTCCATAGCTCAGGAAAAAGAACTTAAGAAAGTAGCATACAGCTAAAATCATAAAAAATATATATACTATTTTAATATTTTTTACTTAAAGTGGACCTATAATGTCCCTTTCACAAGATGTAATATAAGTCTCTGGTGTCCCCAGAATGTGATTGAATGTGAAGTTTCAGCTCAAAATACCCCACAGATCATTTATTATAGCTTGTCAAATTTGCCCCTATTTGGATGTGAGCAAATTTTCTTTAACAGCTCGCGCTTCGGTTGTTCAACAATAATAAAGCTGGAGAATCTCACGCAGCCAAAATGACTATTGTCAGTAACGGTATTCAGCCTTACACTTCAGACACTGATGGAGAGACTCAGGAACAAGTTACAACTTTTAGAATGCAACTGGACGTTTCTGAATGGTTAGTGGATACATTTATGTAGTTGCTGTGGAGTTGATTCAACTGATGATGGCATGGCAACAACACTCTACTACAACAACTCTTCCTCTTCTCTAAAGCAGCCCGAACATGGCCTGTTTGTTGCGTGTTCTCGGGGGCAGGGTTTATGTACATTTTAGGGTTAGTGATGTCACTAAGCCGTTTGTTGTAGTCCTTAAACAGCGAATTCTTAAAAAGAAAATGTCTCCTTTTGCATTGAACTTTCAGCGTCGTAACTTTACAGATGTTGTTTATGCTCTAACAGCAACATTACACACTAACTAAAGTTAAAACAGTGAAATCATAATCAATCTTAAAGGTGCAATATGTAAAATGTTCTGTCCGCTAGAGGTCACTAGAGGCCTATTCAAAACAAAGGCGTAGCTTGATGACGCCAAGTTTGAGCACAGAATCTTGGGACATGTGGTCTTCCCCTTACAGCCGGTGGAAAATAATCGGGATAGGACTCGGGAAGAAATCATGTTCATGGATGCGATTATTATCATTACTGTAGTATGAAGCAGAGCAGAGCGGAACTTTTATTATGCCACAGTCGCCGGCGCCGCTTTTTCGGTCATGAGTATGAGGTAACAAAGCTCTGTTTATTATATTAGATACATTTGAGCATGCTGAAAATTATGTTATAACATTACTCTCCGTTCACTCTGCGGCTGCTGTGAGACACTTGTTGCACACTGCAGTAAGCTAGATCGATTTTAGAATATCATATTAAATGCTGGATGGCTTGTGTTGATAAATGGCATGGAATTAATTTTAAAACGTATTGTATGATCAAGAAAATGCTGTATTACTGTTACTAAAAATAAAGCTGCATATAATTATGCTATGTTAGCTACTTTACAAAATAGTGTTTTTCTCTGAGGCATGGTAAGGCATGGTACTCGCAAAAAAAATCAAGAAAATTAGATTTAAACAATAAGACTAAACATGTTGAGCTATAACAATAATTTTAGTTTTCTGTCTATAAATATATCAAAACAGTTTTTCCCTTGTCTGTTAAACCATGTAATATATTAAAGCGTCTTTGGTGTTTCCATGGTGTATACAAAATAAAACCGGAAATTGAGGGTAATGCGGGTATGACGCAATTGACAGGCGACTCCTCACATGTCCCGGAGACTTGGTTAAAACTGCAATTTTCTCAAGATTTACAAATAGTTCAAAACATTTGGGATATTGTAAGTACTCAAATGAACAAAATATATAACACTGGCCTAGTGGTTTTTTGATATTTTACTGCAAAATTCTTACATATTGCACCTTTAATGTATGTTTGAATAAACTGATTTGGAATGGTTTCATTTAGTGCTCATGTGTTTCTGGGACAAAATGTTTTAAAATGATAAATAAGGTCACATATTTATCTATCTAAAGCTACTTTTTTCTCAAATTACATCAATGTATAATAGGACTAGGTCAGAAAGCGTGCACACACACACACACACACACACTATCATTTGACTAATACGCCACATACTGTAAATATGAGCTTAGCAGCCTCCACAGATACCCAGACCCGACAGCGTTATCTGTCCCATAATTCCTCACTCTCATGTGCGGTGCACACACTAGCCCAAGGTTCATTAAACACTAAACTCCCTCTGGTCTGAACAGGATGGAGAGTGATTACCACAGACTCTTCCTGTTTCTTTACCTGACACTTTTCTGTACAGCTCAGTTTTACTGCGTACCATCTTAATCACAAAGCAATTAGCGGTCAGCAGGGGTGTATCTACATTCTTTCTAGGTTTCAGATACATGGTGATTGTGTTGTGTTGCGCAGGACGAACACCTGCAGTTAGTCATACACAGAAGGGATGAGATATTAGTTTTGTTATCATAGTCCGTCTTCAAAATACATGTCATGTTTCATAGAAAAAACTAATGGAAACACCCACTTGACTGGTCAAAGTTGGTAAAAATGTGAAAAATAGATCTGAAAAGCAGAATGACACTACACAAAATGTTGTAGTTCTTTTAAGAGCAGATATTGCACAGGTGTTTTGCCACAGGGTGCTTGTTCTCAAATGTAATGTTCCTGAGCTCAGAGAGCGAGAGGCACCAACAAGCCACTTTTTCATTACCAGGCTGTGAAGGATTTATATTCCAACACTCTGAATGTTGAAGCCATTTGAAAATGAAAATAGTGAATACCTGCAAAAGGCAAAGAGCAAAAAATAGAGAAAAAGAAATTGATTCCATGGAAGAGAACAATGATGGAAACACTGAAGCCCAGATTAAAACTCTGGCCTAACAGTATGAAATGTGAGCCTTTTTTGTACAAAAATGAATTGTATTCACAGCACTTGTACTGTGGCTTGTACTGTGTGAGCAGAATGTTGCTAAACTTACATGCAGCATAAGTGCATGCTGTTTGGAAATAATCACATCAAAGTTCAACTTATATACATTTGATTATATAACCGTTAGTTCCCATTTTTTGGATTTCATTGGCTGAGGTTGTTTCTGCAGGTTACATCAATATGGCAAGTAAATTTACAATAAAATTAATTGAATCATTCATTCAACCAATTTGTTCAAAGGCTAATACATTAATGCACAAAAAAAGTGGGAGACAATGACCTACTTCGCATACTATCCATCCTATATATCATTTAAGATCTTGAATACTTTTAGGGTGGATAGTATGCAAATTGGGATGCAGTCATTGAATCATTCACTTATTCGTTCCAAAACACTGATGTGTGACTGAGCCAACATTTGCGGTCTTGGCCACTTGAAAGCATGTGCATGTGACAGGAAGTAGGTGTGCAAGGCTGTCCCAGGTCTGAAATGCCAAAACATGTTTACATAATTTCAAGTTACTTGTTTTAAGTATTAAAATGTGTAAATGAAGCTCTGTAAAAACTTCACTTTCATCTGTCCCATTGGGTAATCAAAATTTCTACACACATATGCAGGCTTCAATTGAACACTTGGGCCAAATACTGGAAATATGTCATGTACTACATATAAGTAGACAAGTGGTATTGGGACAGGTCCACTGATTTTATGAATGAGTCACTGAATCATTCACTCAACCAGTTCAGTGCAACTACTGTGTATTGCTTTGATACTCACTAAAGTTAATTCTGCGGTGGCTTTATTTTTAAACTGCTTTGCTGCCATAGCTAAAATATGCAAAACTAACAAGCCAAATTTGTCTAAAATGTAATTTACTCAGTATCAACTTCTTTTGTATTGAACTGTTTTATAAAGACACTCACAATCATGCTGTCTACTCTCTGCTTCGCTTCAACTCATGATATTGCTACAATACACATTTCATAATGTACTATTTTATTAGCTTGAACTAAGTTTCTGTGATTTTAAATTATATCTTCTGTATTTAAAAATAGTATACAATATTTTTTGCTGTATCAACTTAAAACAACTTTACACAACTTTAGAAAAATGACTAAACACAAAGTGATTTTCTCCAAACTCTGGAATACTCCAGAAGACACGTTCAGCATTTACTGCTAGTCCCTAAATGTGCACTGTAAAAAATGAACGTGATTTTAATGGTAAAATATTGTAAAAATGCTAGGGAAAAAAACTGTAAATAGGTTAACGGCAAGTTCCCGTACTATATATAGGGAACAACTGTAAAAGCTCTTACCAGACATTTTATTTATAATTTTCACAGAAAAATGCTGTAAATTTTAGAATTTTTATTGCATTAGTTAAGTGTTGTGTGTTACCATGATGGTGTTTTGCGTTTGCGTGAATGACTCTTTGCACCTTCTTTATATTAGTATACTTCAGCTCGTGGAAAAGCTATTTGTGATGAACTGATTCTTCATGTGGCTTTCTCTTTTACCACCTGCATTATTATGGTGGTTGTCAGTATATGTTAAAAGTACAAAACAGATTTTAGTAGTAGTGTGCATTGTTGAATTTACTGGTTTACATTCAAATTTTCTTGTTTGTAAATTAGTTTTATACTGTAAAATATATAGTTTGCTCTATAAATGAGTTTACAGTTTTTCTGTATTTTTTACAAAATTATTCTGGCAACCACATCTGCCAAAATTATTTTGTAAAAACTATGGAATATTTTTTACAGTGTGTGGATACAGCAGAGTCAAAGTAAGACAAATGGTCTGATGTCTGCTGTACCAGCGTTTGACCCATCTGACAGATGGCTCTCTCTCTCTCTTTCTATCGCAAACTTGGCGAGCAGAAAAGAGCCCACGAGAGAGGACACTAGGGTCAGTGCTTTTGCTCTCAGACTTTTATCTGTCTGGATCCAAGCCAGACCCCATTCAGATGACCTTCTCAGCCGGGAAGACAGGCCTTTCTCACCAGGCTTTGATCCTTATATGGTCCCCCCCGGCATCTTGCCCTCTTCTGGATCCTCGCAGCCACCACAAAGTCACAATTTCAGCAACTTTTTTGCCATCATAGCCTCTGCAGGATAATGTTTCCTCCCAGGAGAAGGCAAGAAAAAGTGGATTACTGGAGCAGAGCAGGACCCGTGGGGCCCAGGTCACACTTTCCTGGTCATCTGTCTTCCTAGAGTCGCTGCCACGAAGGAAGTGTAGGTAGAGGTTGACTCTTTTAGGCTGATTTGAGATCATTTTTTCCAGTTTCTGTTGTAATGGTTTGTGGTTGTATTTAGAGAAGGTCCTTGATCATCCTAAGTGCTGTATGATTGGGAGCAGGTGTGCACCTTTTGGAGTGCTTGTAGATCTGTGAACCCGAACAGCACGCAGGTTGGCAGCACTGTCAGGTATCAGCCAATGCCGCTCGTCGCCTGGTATTAAATAAATCAAGCTGTCAAAGGGTCTGTCATTAACATCACACTATGTTGTCCATCACTAATGCAGAGGTGACACATACACACATACACATGGTCATTCAAAAGCAAAAGTGAGAGTGACAAAGTATCTGTCAGTCATCTATGGAAGGAAGCACCTTGAGGAACCATAATGAGAAATAGTATGGCATGGTTATGTATCATCTCACTGAAAAAAAATAATATTTTGTTCCTCATATAATTAACCTTGACACCAGGAATATCTAAATATATAAATTAATTAATTAATAATTATTACTTTGGATCAACTACTGTTGTGTAAAATTGTGCTCTATAAATAACGTTTGACTTGACTTCAATTAATTAGTAATAGTAATGTGTAAAATAATGGCAATTACAGCATCTAAAAGTGTCTAATTTTCTGTAAACAATCTGCACTCATCTAAATTTGAATTTTTTTATGACAACACCAGGGTCTCTTAGATGAATTCATCAGCAGACTGCGTTTTCCCAATGTCACTCAATCGATCACTTCCAGCAGAGATTAAGAGCGCTAAGCAATTACACTTTAAATTCTCATGCTTTTCTCGCAGGTGTTAATTCACAGCGCCGGGGTCCGGATCGATACATCAGTGCAGATAATGGCCATCCCCCTCCTTCCCCTCCCTTTGCTGTCCTGCACGTCATCAAAGTGAAGAATGAACTCGCTCTTTAAATCCACTCCAGCCACTCTCTCTTTCTTTACCTGCCTACAGAAGATGTCTGTTAATGACCTTGCTGATTAAATAAGGTCTTTGCTGGGCTCCTGGTGTGGAAGGATCAACTGTGTTTTCTTTTTTGAGTAGGCACAGGTAACGGTTGCAATAAAGCCGGATAAGGTCAGAGGGCGAGCAGAGCAGCTCTAATGAACCTGGGGTGTAATTAACGGGGAGCCGAGATCAGGTCCCTGTCTGAGGGTCAGAGAAGACCGACCTCGGAAGGAATGGAGTGCCGTTAGTTGCCATTAGTCAGTGTTTTACACGGAGGAAGAAGTGTGGCTTGATTAGAGATTCAAAGAGCAATGTAAGGCCTCTCAATCAGAACCCTGTCAAAGCTCTCCACTCTTAATGAATAGACTTCAGAGTCCTCATCTTTTGCTTGAAGTGAGCTTGTGTGTGTGTTCTTCTTAATGGAATACTTGACTCAGCCGTGGTGTTATGACAAGTGCATTGTTTGGCCGATTATGCTGACAAACTGTCCACAGCTCTCAACAAATGCACAAAACAATCTCAGAATATTTATAGGCTCAGAAAATTCTCAACACATAAATTATGCTATGTAAAATCAACTGTTTTGATGCCTGCTGCTAACCTACTTAAAACCCTGTGAATTTGTTTGACAAGTGCAGTTTTCTTTTCTGTATTTACTTGTTTCCTATTTTCACAGGAAGTGTGGGCAGGACATATTGAAAGGGCCGATCCCCTAATAGCCAGTAGGTTAGGTTAGTTACATCACAGCCATGATTTGTTACTTGCTAGTCAGCTGTGAATGGGCAGGAACATTTTCATTCTACAGGATGAAAAGTTGTGATTAACATTAATGTATAATTGTGATATAAAGTGGCAATTGTGAGATATAATGTCGCAGTTGTGAAATATAAGGTTGTGGTTTCACTTTATTTTGATAGTCCCTTTAACACATTCTGTTGACTACAAGTAATGTCGCACCTACATGTTTACTAATTCTCATTAGAGTGTTTGTAGAGTATTAGTAGACTTGCAAAGTTATAGTCAGTCTGTTGGGGGACCATCAAAATAAAGTGTTAGCAGATATTGAGCAGTCTACTAATACTCTAATGAGAGTTAGTTGACATGTAGTTGCAAAGTTACTTATAGTCAACGGAATGTTCAAAAGGGACCATCAAATTAAAGTGTTAACAAGGATTATTACAAGATAAAAAATTATTATCAAAAGATACAACACAACCGTGAGACAAAGTTGCAAGTGTGATAAAGTCGCAGCTGGGATAAAAAAAAGTCACAACTGTGAGATATAAGGTTGCATTTGTGAGATATAAACTTGGAATTGTGAAGTAGTCTGTGAGTCTGTGAGATTGGAATTGGGAAGAAAATTTAGAATTATGTAGTAACTCTTGAGTTATTACTATCCAATACTTTACAAAAACCTCAAAAGTTTATGATGACTTTAGTATTTACTAGAGAGTTATCATGATTCTCACTTTAGAATACTGATCTTTTGTTTTGAATCAGTGATTCGGAGCACCCCCTGGTGGTGAACCATTTAAATTTCAAAACACTTATGACGTAACGAAGCCTCGTTAACTAAAATCACTTGACTCTGGCAGTTTGATACATGCTCCGAACCACTGATTCCAAACAAAAAATTTGTAAAGCTTCGAAGCTTCAGTGTTTTGAAATCGCCCATCACTAGATATACTTGAATAAAGTCATTATTTAGTTTTTTTTTTGGCGCACAAAAAGTATTCTCATCGCTTTATAACATTAAGTTTGAAACACTGTAGTCACATGAACTGTTTTAAATACATCTTTAGTAGCTTTCTGGGCATTGAAAGTGTTAATTGTCTTGCTGGCAATGCAGGCCTCACTGAGCCATTGGATTTCATCAAAAATATCTTAATTTGTGTTCCGAAGATGAACAAAGGTCTTACGGGTGTGGAACAACATGAGGCTGAGTAATTGATGAGGCTGAGAAATCTCCTGTCTGGTTTATTTGTCAGACAAAACTGCGGATTCGGCGTCATGATTGGTCAGATCAACTGTCAATCAAACTCCCGGCGAAGGGTGAATTGCAATAAAGTTGCAATTTTAACATTTAAAGCCACAACTGTAACATATAAAGTTGCCATTGTTAGAAAATGTGTTATTATGCAATATAAGATCACAATTACAATATAAAAAGTTGCAATTATGAGATATAACGCCACAACTGTAAGACATTTGCATTTGTGAGATATAATCCTGCAATTGGAAAGAAAAGTCACAATTGTGATGTATAAAGTTGGAGTTGTGAGATATGATTTATAATCACAAATATAAGATTTAAAGTCACAATTACTTTTGTATCCTAATTTTTTCCCTGAGGCAGAAACGGCTTCAGAGAGAGACATATATATATATATATATATATATATATATATATAGAAAGAGCAAGCAGGTGGAAAAATGAAAGTCCGTGTTTATTGGTGCAGAGTTGCTCTAATCCTGACCCGTCCTCTCTGCGGGCACCTGACTCACAGGTAGAGCTGTTTCAGAGTTCTTCTGCCCAGGTGCTCAGAGGACTGTGTGCTCATAGATTCTGACAGCTCCGTCCTTGCAGGGTGCCACTGATGTTCATTATTTCAGACTTCCATCAGACGCCTAGCAGTCACAATACCGCCTCTGCCTCAGATGAGCACTAAATGCTGTGTTAAAACATTATTATTAAGGTGAGAAGCAAATGACACCATAAATATGCAATTAATCTTCAGAACTGGGGCAAAGTTTAATTGCAACTAAACAAACAGACAGAATATGCAAATGCGGAAACATTATGAGAGTGGTGTAGTCGTAATTATGAAGTTACACATAATGGTAATTAAAAAACTTGCATCCCGCAATGCCCTTGCTAGTTTTCATAGTGCCGTGTGTCACTGATTGGGTTTGTGTATGAAGCCGTACAATCTTATTTCACATGTCTGGAAGAGCATACATATATAATCTTATACAGACTTTTTTTTTTAGTCGGTGTGTTGATGAGCTTATGAAGTCATTTTCAACTCTTGAAGTGTATCTTGTACGTGTGTGTTCCGCAGGGCTTCAATCAAATGTACCGTGACAACCTGTCATGCTCGGCATTAACGGCCCCCAGCAAAACAGAAGGGCTCATTCTACATCAGTGGTGGTTAGGGAAAGGGAGAATATGTGTGTGTGTGAGAGAGAGGGTCTGTATGCAACAGAGAGATGTGGAAATGGGAAAAAAAGGACAGAAAACAGCTTGAAAAGAACAGTACAGATATTATTGGATAAAAAGTGGAAATGGCAGTAGACTCTCACACAATATTAGCATTAGCAAAAGATGAAACATTTGTGAGTGTTTTTCTGCTCTTCTGACCCTGCAAAATTGGGTCTTAAGCTGTGTGTTAACAGCCCCGTGTGTGTATGTGGTGAATAAGCCCCGCATTTGACATGTTAAAAGGGATGTTCTTTACTAAGAGTCTTGTTGGGCCTGACATAACTGGGACGTAGTTCTCCTTGTCAAAGCTAATAATCAATTCCCATGCTGGGATAATCTGACAGCACACTCCCACTAATGGTGCCACTGTCTATATACACACAGCTACATATCTCCCAAAACAATCATTCTCTAATCTAACACAAAATTAGCTAATACATTAAGGGATTTTCAGCATAGAGAACGTAATATTTTGTGTTTGTTTACCCTTCAGGTGGAGAGAGGTGGTCATTTTTTTGTGAAAAAAGCATCATCCCTTTGAGAGTTTTGGACTAAGTGGATTTTGAATGCAACAACAATAAAAAGAGCTTTGATAATAAAGTTGCATGGTTATATGGGGGGGGGGGGACAAAATCTAAAAGTCTATCCCCCGGTTTCACAGACAAGCCTTGTCCCAGATGTCTACAATGCGTGTTTGAGCTGTTTTAACTGAAAGCAACTTGCACTGACATATTTTAAGATATTGTTTTGTCTCAGGATGCACACCGGTAATGTTTGTTTTTTCTAAGGCACATTTTTAAAAGCTATAAATGTCCTAATTGAACTAAGGCCTAATCCTGACTTAATCTAAGCCATGTCTTACAGCCATTACAGTATATCTTCAGGAGCAAATCACCTGTTTGTTTACTCAAGAATGTGTTTTAGCATGATTATGACAGTTGCTGTCAGATTTTATTGCTGATTTGACATATGGAAATTACAAAATGCCATGCTGAAATAATAAAATAAATAAATAAATAAAAAAAACGCTTTATCCATTCCAAGTTGGTTTGCTGGACTCGGTTTAAGATGGTCTCCCATACCGGACAAGCCTGTATTTAACTGGTCTAGCCCAAAACCCCTCTAAACCAGCCAACCGAGCAGTTAAGATAAGCAAACAGCTTTGGTTGGTTTAAGATTAAGTTTTAGAGATTTAACACAAAAATAGCTCATGAAACAAACTGTCTGTTTGAATGAGATATTTTAAATTTATTAGATTTTTTGGCACACAGAACTTCATATTTTTTTGTTTGTTTACCCTTTAGGTGCAGAGAGGTAGTATTTTTCAAGTGGATTTTAAAGCTGCAGTCCGTAACTTTTTTTGGTTAAAATTATCCAAAATCTATTTTTGAGCAAGTACATAACCAGCCAGTGTTCAAAACGATCTCCTTACCGTAAGCCTGTAATAATGTTTTATAATAAAATCGGTACTGGTCGGTTTCCACAGGAAATTCGAGCATGCAGCCGTTCGTCTTTGTGTCAATACGAGTCCCAGCTAGTAGGCTATATGGCATGTAAGGATGCTGCTGGTAGCGGATCATTTATAGCCTTTTCTCACAGCAGCTGGAATAATTCAACTTTTCATTTTGATGGCAGATTGTAATCCAGAAAGGTCCAAATGACAATCATCAGTGACAACTGGAGATTCACCCGTAGTCAAAAGCAAAAGACTTCGGACTGCGGAGTGGCTACAGAAACTGAAACCTACAGGTAGCGCTAATACACACTAAATATACATAGTAACGCAATGCTGACAGCAAACATTAGATTCATCTGCACTGAGGAGCCGTGCCGATACATAACCTATGTAAAGTTGATAATTCCGCAAATAACTGCAATTGCAGGATTCAAACAGAGATGGCGACAAAGAGGCAAAACTTACGGACTGCAGCTTTAAAGGTGCAGTAAGTGGTATTTGAACTACGCTATTGGGCATTGTTGATATTTGAAATCGACCCAAACAAACACACCCTCTCTTCATTGCTTCGCCTCCAAAACTCACACTCCAATTCTAACCACCCTGCTCTGAGTCGGTCTCGAACCGCTGCTGATATGAGAGGCGAATGCACTACCAATGATGCAAAGCACCTCATTCTCTAGCGGCCATCAGTGTGCAGTGGTTTAACTGCAGAACTCTCACTATCTGGCCACTGTTACACACGCAATGCGAGTGGATGTCTGTTTACCACAGCTGACGCGCAACAAAATGCTCCACGAAAAATAAAGTGCAGTTGATGAACCTACAACAAGGAAGCACAAAAAATTAACACACAATACACGAGTAAATACAAAGTGTTCGTTGTTAGTCGCATACAGCACAGCAGCTCCAGACAATCAAAACCCAGTGTACTCACATGATAAGTGGGATCAAAGCAGTTTTCAGGCCTTCCCTCTTAGCTCTCTCCAGCGTTGGAAAGCTTTTCTAATATAACCGGGTCCTAAAGCGCTTGCCCAGCCATAAACCTTCATTCCAGTGGTAATCTTTTGAGTTGTTTTTTATTGTCCTATTTCTCATTCTGCAGTTTTTCTTTATTATTATTTTCAAATCTCCCTCTTGCTCGTTCTCTCTCCTCGACCGTCATACGCCCCCTGATTCTGATTAATTAGATGTTTGTTGTTGGACTCAGCCAGACTAATTAAACCCCTTTAATTAAATTTTAATAAATATATTTAATGAAATTGCTTTAAACATGCAAAATGGTTTGCTGGGCCGATTTCCCAACCTGGAAAAGCCTGTGTTTAGCTGAAGAAAAGTGCCAAAAACCCCTTTAGAACCAGGCAAAAGACTACTTAAGACCAGCAGACCAGCTTTGGTTGTGTTTTCAACAAGAGATTTAACACAAATGCAGCTAAAATTAGCACACGAAAGAAAATTAGCAAATTTGTGTCTTCCCTGCTTTTTTGAATTAATTTTTTCTGCACAAAGAACTTTGTATAAAAAAATTTATGTTTTTGTTATTCCATTAATAACTTTGACTAAACGACTTCTAAAAAGTCAGATGACAGGAGGGCGAATGCTCTCCAAATTTAGCCACTCTCTCTTTGGCACGTGTGAAGGATGTGAACCCCATGCACACTCGCTGACAGATTTTAGTAGGGCGACACAAATTGTGTGAGTGTGTGTGTGTAATAGAGAGATGAGGTGGTGACAAACAGTGTGTGTGCTGCAAGTGTGTGTGGGGTGTGACTATGTGCATAAGCGCACTCGTCTGTGACAGCAGCAGTGTGTTTGAGTCCATCCCCGCAGGTCCTCCCTCAGGTCTCCGTCAGGCTCAGCCGACAGAGTCGTTACTCATAAAGACAGTACTATTATCAAGCAGAAGATGAGTATATTCAGGACAGAGCTCACATGAGGGAAGCAGGAACTTCCTCCACATCTGTATAATCAACGATTGTCTTGATTTTATGAAGAAGAAACAGAAGAAGGCTTCATAAATCAGCATCTACGCTCACTCAAACACTCCTGCAGCTGTTTACGTGTATTACTCTGATGAATAATAATATTGTGTTGGTTTACACAAAGACCAGATATGATACACAGGATAGTGTTCAGACAACATAATGCAAATATTTGTTGCAGTGGAAAATAAAGTCTTGCATGTAATTTGCCAATAGCTCAGTCCTTGTTTTTTCTTAATAACCTAAAAATAAAATGAAAATGTGGATTCTCTGCCAAAACTTTAATTTGAATCAAGGATATGTCTGAAATAACAAAAATTGTCTGCATTAAGTAAAGTTTAATTAACTTTTATTTGGTATGCCGCATGATGGAATTACATAAATCTTTGAAAAGGTTTTGAAATAATATAATTCACATTATGAGCTGTGGGTGATGTTTCCCACACAATAATGAGATGTAGCTTTTCTGAAAATTGTTGCATTGTATTGGTGTAAACTGTATGACTACTTGGAATTGAGATACTTTTGCTAGTATAGGATCATAATGTAACAAATCACAGAATCATTCAGGAACAAAACATAATTTCGGAGATGAAGGAATACATGTTATCTTTTGTTTTGATGTAAATTTATCACTTAACAATAGACTACCATTTATGTAAGCCACTGGAAGACCACAGATGGTTGTCATTCACTGTATTGTATTGTATTGATAGAAAGCCAGTTAATATGAATAAATTTAATACAAAAAACGTTTCCAAAATGAAGTTTTAATAGTATTTTCGTGATTATGGGGTGGGAACATGTGTGACATAGCCATGCACACTTACTAGACCGTCTCATTCTAGTGTTTAATGTTGGGGACGACTCTAGCCTACAAGCCTCCGAAGGACTGAACTAGGAAGGACACAGCCTTACTAGGATGCAGCCTTCCATTTGAGAAGCAACCTGTGAGCGTTTAAGAAGCCTTTAAGAAGATTGAACTACAGCATGTTAAATTAAAATAACTTGCAAAATTATTCATTACAATTCACTATAGACTTTCCATAATGTTTAAAATTGACACATCACCCCCAAATCGGCAACTTGTGTATCATCTAGAATTCCGAGTTTCCCACTTAAATATGATTTCACTTGGTCATTTGCATGGAACTTGCAATTACAATATTTCAGAGTCCACTTGAAGGGCACATTAGTTACATTGCTTCACTACCACTTACGACTCCTCTTGATATAGTAAAGCATCTATCGGATGCGCAGTCTTGTTTTATGAATACTATGAATTCGATACTACTCATTTTTACCTACTGCTTTTTGCCTACTACACAGCAAAATCCCCAGAGTAAAATCAACTCTGCTCAGAGTACATATGGTCCCTCTCTATATAGTGTTAAATTAACAATGAAGCAGAGTTAAAGTTAATGAGATAATTAAGTGATTAATTAAGTGATGATTAAACATTAGTGATGAACACCTGCTGTTAACAAGCAGAATCACTGAAGAGAATCACCAGAACTACAACTGACTTCCAGCCACAGCCTAAGATGAACTCAACTGGAGATAAAAGACATTAAATATCTCAAGATCTGATTAAACAACTCCACAAACAGCATATTATCTCATTAACTTTACCCTATTTTCCTGTGTACTGGCTAGTACTTTACAGTAAAACGTAAGCATACTTCATGCACTGCCATCACTGTAATATTTCACTATAACAGTAGTCAAATAGCTGGAACATTAAAACCTATTATGCAAAATTCACTTTTATAAGGTGTTTGAACACCTATGTACCTATGTGTGTCCACAGAGTGTGAGAACAACCAGCCTATAATCGTAAAAATCCACTCTCTCATTTTTTTATTTTATTTTATAATTCCCATAAATCAAAAGCAGTCTCTTCAAACGAGCTGATTCAGATTTCCCGCAACAATGATGTCATCATGGCTCTGTAGGCATCTTACAACAGTTCCCACACAAGCACCTGTACAGTGATTTATAGATAATCCGACTCCAGTTCAAACATATAAGGCTGAACATCATTCATTCATACTATGCATATTCATTCTATATGGAAAATACTTTAACCATTGCAAAATTTGTTCCTAATCAAGTAACCTGTAACTTGTAACCTGTCAAATCAAGTCATCTTTATTTGTATAGCACTTTATACAATACAGATTGTTTCAAAGTAGCTTCACAGTAATAAACTGGTCAATAACAGAATCAATGATGCATACTAATGCTGTATTGACCTGACCTATCAGCATTCATTACTGGAAATACGTGTTTTATAAAATATGATTAAGATACCATGACAACCATAGTCTAAACTTCACATTTACATGTGATAATCCAAATCTTACTCTTAGCACACACATTTATAATCTGGTGACTCATATCTGCAACCATATGTAGAATGCAACTGCAGCCACAGAGTCAACTCCTCACACATCACTGCCCAGTGGTCTGTCAACTTCATTCTTTATCTCACCTGCCCACATAACAAGCTGCCTGGCTTGATCGATATGCTAGCAGATGTGCGGGACCTGGCCCTCTCTGCAGGACATGCGCACAGAGGCATGAAGTGTGAATCTTTCTTTATGCTATTACACAGATCACATCAGTATGCTGCAAAGACATGCACGGCTCCAGTTCTAGTGCACCATACCACCCAGAGTTTGGCATTCAGTGCGATCTGTTGTGGAACAGGGTGGTGAAATCACTGTATTGAAAAAAAAAGAAAGAAAGAAAAAAAAAAAAAAAAAAAAAACTATTCAAAAGACAAAGTGTGGAATCACAAGCTTGAAAAAGACTTCTGAGGAATGGAGATAGTGATGTAGCACAAAAAAGTGACCTTTCAAAGTTGAAATATTTTGTACTCTTCTGTTGGAAGGGAACTGAAGTGCAATAATTTATAGTCACTTTTGAAGGTGTGTGTGTTTTATATACAGGTATATATGTGTGTTTGTGTGTGTGTGCTTGTGTATGCTTGTGTATACTGTGTACATAAGACACACACACACATTAACTAAGACTAATAAATGCTTTAGGAATGTTTTTTCTCTTTATTTTAGTTTATTTTAACTAAAACTAATGTTAACAAGCAGAACCTTAATGTAAACATTTCCCACACATATATACATTATGTATAGGTCACAAAATATATTAAGAGTCTTTAACTACTACGCACTTACACCATAAATAAAAATTATTAGGTACAATGTACCTTATTATATGTTTTATTGGTTAGGTTTAAGGGCGGGTTAAGGTGTAAGGGAAGGGTCAACAGTGTAATTATATATCTAATTACAGAAATTACATGCATATATTTTATATACTAGTTAATGTAAAGTGGGACAATGTATGTATATACAGTACATAGGCCTACATACATATATACGTACATACATTTTGTATCTGCCATGGACATCTTGAGCCTCAGGTTTAAATAAGCCTCATGTTTAAATAAGCTCATATCGTGACACACACAAAAATGTATATGTACATATATTTTTTTTCTAAATATTTATTTATGCGTTCACAGAGGGTTATCTTCATTTAGTGGAGAGGTCATGTGGGCCCCTTGGCATTTGCATCAAATTTGAATAAATCCTCTAAAATCACGTCAAGGTGACAGCTGAAGTGAAATGTCATCTGAGGAAAGCTTTGAAAGTCTGTTATTTCAAATTATGCTTGTCTAAACTTATAATAGGCATTCACTTTTGCATAGTCAAATGGCTCACATAGGAATTGTCAAAGCACTTTTTACACCTTCAGCAGGTAAAAAAAAAAAAAAAAAAATAGACAACAAGGTTGTGATTTGTGCAGTTTGCAGACTAAAAACAGCCAACAAACCTTATCATCAGTAATTTTATGCACATTATGAGATTTTTTTTATTGTAGAAATAATGGAGATTTTTTTTTACAGAACATTTCACTACATCCAATCATGAAAAAAGCATAATTTTGCACATAAATGGTGCTACAATTTGGGTAAGGTGACTGTTATGATGCTGTGAAGTCAGATGTGGATTCCTACCGTCTACACAGGAAGGTTTGTTCCGTGTTGTGCCGGCCACTTTTCCTGGTAAACATGAGCACTTGACCGTCTGGGAACGTTCCTCAATGCGGTTCTTGTTGCAACATCGGTGCGCTGCGATGACCTCACATGTTCCTCCCTCTGTGGATGCAGACACACACACACGTACATCAGTTGAGCATTTTAGATTTTGACCCATAAAAAAGATGCACATATTTCAGTTTGATCCGAAGCATTTCGATACATGACATGCATCAGAAATACACATTTCAGTAACACGCAGCAGACATACAAGCAAATCAGTGACAAATAAACATTTCTGAGGTCAACAGTGAGTGAAGAACAAGATTTCACAAAAGGAAACAGCTTGTCCACAGCCTATTGAAGCAAGGAAGTTTTCTTTTGAACCTTTAGCTTCCAATATATGACAAAAATTGAGTAGCAAGAGAAGTCTAGTTTGTATTTGCCTGTGGATTGTGTATGAGTTAAAAAGGGTTTCGGCTTGCTTTACAGCAAGGGGTCTTCTAAAGGGGGTCTGCCAATTATTATTTGATCTCACATGAACCACTTTTGTGCAAAAATAAAAATATGCAGCAAGCACAAATACAATATCAAGTTACCTTTAACCAAAACTACAGTTAAGCTATATATATATATATATATATATATATATATATATTATTGATTTGATTACACTTTATTTTATGGTGTCCTTGTTACAGTGTAATTACATATTTAAGTACTGAGTAATATTAATTAACAACATTGAAGTTACGATTGGGGTTTGTTTAAAGGGTTAGTTCACCCAAAAATTCTGTCATTAATTACTCACCCTCATGTCGTTCCACACTCATAAGACCTTCATTCTTTTTCAGAACACAAATTAAGATATTTTTGATCAAATCAGATGGCTCAGTGAGGCCTCCATTGCTAGCAAGATAATTTACACTTGCAGATGCCCAGAAAGCTACTAAAGACATATTTAAAACAGTTCATATGACTACAGTGGTTCAACCTTAATATTATAAAGTGAAGAGAATACTTTTTGTGCGGCAAAAAAAACAACAAAAAACAAAACAAAAAAAAACTTTTCAACAATATCTAGTGATGGCCGATTTCAAAACACTGCTTCGAAGCTATATGAATCTTTTGTTTTGAATCAGTGTTTCCGATTACGTATCACACTGCCAAAGTAATGTGAACTATTGAAATTTGAATTCGAACTCATGTTACTGAAATCATGTGACTTTGGCGCTCTGAACCACTGATTCAATACAAAAGATTCATAAAGCATCGAAGCAGTGTTTTGAAATCGCCCATCACTAGATATTGTTGAAAAGTCATTATTTTGTTTTTTTGGCGCACAAAAAGTATTCTTGTCGCTTTATAATATTAAGGTTGAACCACTGTAGTCACATTAACTGTTTTAATTATGTTTTAAGTACTTTTCTGGGCATCTGAAAGAAAAATCTGAAACTGAGCCATCGGTTTTCATCAAAAAATATCTTAATTTGTGTTCCGAAGATGAACGAAGGTCTTACAGGTGTAGAATGACATGAGGGTGAGTAATTAATTACATAATTTTCATTTTTGGGTGAACTAACCCTTTAAGGTTAGTTGCATGTAATGATGCATAATTTACTGTTATTACTATATTAAATACATTTAACATGTGTAACAAGTACACTAAAATAAAGTGTTCAGAAACCTTATACTTTTCCACTTTTACTCTTCAGATCATCAGTCATTAATTATCAAACAAGATTCAGCTTATTTTCAATGGTCATTAAAAAGATATAAAAGGGAAAATTCATTACCTCCAAAATATTGGATGGGAACACTGAACATATCAAGATAATTAAGATAATTTTCTACATACAGAAAAAAATTTTTGTTGGTGTGTTTGTGTGTATTTTAGACATATTTAAATCCATTATGGAAAAAAAAAAAAATCTGAGGCCTGAAGACCTGAAGCCTTGGCTCCTTAATTAGATTAACGTCCAAAGTCATCAGTTAAAACAGCATTAGAGCAAATGGCCCTTGTAAAAAGCCTCTAAAGAGAAAATTATAGGCTCTTCTACAGACTCTTACTGCTAGGCTTTCCATTTAATTACCATGTATTCTTTCTTCTCTCTGTGTTGCAAATTGCCCTTGAAGCATGCTGATTATCTTATCTAATTGACAAGCCTTTTACCTTTGTGTGATATAAGCAAAGGAAGGTGAGGGTTCTGTCACAGTTTGGTCTGAGAAGACAATGTGGAGACATACAATACATTATGGCATTGATGTGACTGAATAGGTAACTCTTTATAAAGGGCCTTGAGACTGTGAAATTATGAAGTCCTCACAGTCATTATTGTGCTCTTTGCCCTTCAACACACACACTTTACAGGACATCTCTGCAGCTACACGATATGCACTGCGGCAAAGTGGACCCCATTGTGACAAAAAGAGGAAAAAAGAAAGTGAAAAGATCAGAATGCGCAAAAGGTACTAGCGGGTCACCATAACAATAGCAAGCACCCTGAGGAGAGCTGGGGGATTGATGAGAGGTAATGGTTTCCCCCTCAAACAGTGGGCTCACAGCTCCACACCAACCCCAAGACAGTAGAGAACAAGGGAACAGAGGAGGACAGAAGTGCAGGACGGGAAAAGAGCAAGAGGGAGGGGATAGGAGGGAAGGAGGCAGGCAGCTCCCTCGCTGGGCCAGGCCGGGCCGGTTGAGTAATGACAGAGCTGCTGGAAGCGCCCCTCTCACACAATTATAAAGCGGCCAGGTAATTCAGCCAATGGGGTTGCTGCAGCGAGGCCCTCCATCAGATGCTCCCCTTTCTCCAACACCCGAGGAAACCCTCTTTATCTTCCCCTGACAGCTGTCCACCCATCCGCTCCCACATCCCTCAATTACACCACAGCTCATGTGAAGACATACGTGAGAAATTGCGCCATACTGACTGGAGCGAGAACATACGAAGAAGAGGGAAAGAAAATGGAGAAGACGTTGTTCGCCCCATTTCCCACCAGTTCAGTATCAACATGGATTTTTGAGATGCACAATTTATCCGTTCCACATAGGTTATTGGCTGATAGCTTCGAATTTAGGTTGATATTGGATCCGATCATTTGTAAAAAAAAAAAAAAAAAATGGTAAAAATTGGATATATATCTGGCAATGGTAAGGATTAAATGGATTAAATAGTTAACTCAGATTAGAGATATTGAATTTATCAGCATTGTTAAATATTTGATATATCAGCCAATATTAGTGATTACTTTATCAGTATAAATTGATATTAAATATATATTGGCTGATATTAGAGATTTTTTAATCTATCAGTTAATATTGGATATTAGAGAATTTTTATTTTATTGATATTGGTTGAAATTGAATATATGTGATCTGATGTATATAATTACCAATATTTCCACAATGCTGATATATCAGTTATTGATACTGAATATATATTAGGCAATATGAGTTTTTTATATTTCTCAGTATTTCGTTCAATATTACGAGTATTAAATATTACAATATTTAATTCATCAGTATCGGTCAATATTGAATATTAATTGTCTGACTTATTTATTTATTTAGATTTATTTAATTGATTTATTATTTGTTTTTTATATTGGCTGATTTTACTAATGATTTTTAATATAACATATAATAATGGATATTTAATCATGCATGCTGTTTCCCATATTTTCATATTTAGATTACTTTTCTATCTAATGCTTACTTAACGTTAATCTTTTAAAACAATAGTCAGTAAATGTAATCTTTAGCAAATCTCAAAATGAATATAAAATTTTCACAGTGTACATTGGAGGACCACAAGTGTCACGGAAATAGTAATAAAGCATATCATTAATATCATTAATAAATAACTAATTGCACAATAAAAATGTGCATTAGTAAATGTATTTACAAATTAATTAATTAATCTAAAAATAGATTAAATTGCAAAGTAATTCGTTATTTTATTTTTTTAAGCAGTAATTATACAAATAATTTAAAAATGAAATATTAATCCATCTTGACATACAAAGAGACAAGGTACAGCAGCAAATCTCCCTTGGAATCTGGCACAGGGAGATAGCAAAACGATTTAGTGTGTCTTTGAACACGCTCCATCGCAGGATTGCACGTTGGGGAATAAGGTAAGAAACATTGCTGTATTGCTTTAGCTATGGCTAACGACATGTAGCGTTCACAACACTGAAGAAAAGTCGTTTGCAACTTCCAGTTCACGGGGAGTCAGGGACTGTAAGGACAGCCTGCATTGGATGACGACGCTACATGTCGCTAGCCATAGCTAAAACAATAGACAAGACAAGACACACCAAAGCATTTTGCTATCTCCCTGCACCAGATATTTCAAGGGAGATTTGCTGCTGTACCTTGTCTCTTTGTATGTCAAGAAGACAGGGCCAAAGCTCTGAGATGTTTCCCATTTGGCGAATTATATGTTCCACCTCATCAAACTTGGCCCAAACGGTGTCCTCCAAATGCCGACTGGATGCTTCCAGGTTTTCCCTAAGATGAAGCAACGTCATCAGAGCATAGTCATAGTAAACTGGCACATTACTGTTGATATAGTCAACCAAAGAAATTATGGCATTTATTGTGTTATCCCGTGTGTGGGAAATTGTTTCTTCCATTTTAGGTTCTCTATCAATCACCTTCTCCGTTCCACATCAATGACATACATCTGCACATGACTTGCCAGGTAATAGCCAATCAGAGAGCTTGTTACACCCATCCCACGTTTACCTCGTTTCCCCAGCGTGCAAGGCCCAAAGTGTCACTGAAATGCTAAACAGAGAGGCTAAAAAGAGAAGCTAAATGGTTAAGCAAATCGAATAGCTAATAGAAAAAGGAAAAACAGCGGGGAAATGGTTAATTGAAATGCCCTTTTTAATGTTTGATTAAAACCTATATTTGTAATTCAATTTCTGAATCCAATTAATTATTTCTCTTTTTAAATTGCATTTTCAAATACAATTTGAAATTCCACTATTTATTTATGAATTCATAAATGTATTTTTAAATGATGTACTTATTGAGTGTTTTATGTTGTTTTTAGTAAATCTCTTTTTAATTTGAACCATTTATTGATGGATTAATATTTAATTTATGAATTATTTTAATAATTGCTGCTTTTATTGCCCATTAAAAAAATAAAATAATGAATTACTTTGCAATTTAATCTATTTATTTTTAGATTAATTCATTAATTTGTAATTCATTAATGCACATTTTTATTGTACAATTATTTATTAATTAATGATATGCTTTATTACTATTTCCGTGACACTTCTGGTCCTTCATACTGTGAAGCCTAAATTCACTAACATTTAAAACCATGGATTCTACTTTTTAGTAATTTATTTCTATTTACTATTGACTATTACTACTAGTAAATTCTATTTACTTTATTAATTTTAATATTGATGATTTATCGATTACCAGCTAAAACAGTAAGTGCATAAGAGAGGAAATAACAGTGTCCTCTTGCTTGATCTCTCTGCCTTTCAAGTCTGCTTCAGGGTCAGAGTGAGCAATGGAAAACTAACAGTGCTAGGCCAGCGGTGCTAACATTTGAGCAGAAGGCATCTATTTGTCCAAACGTGTTTGGCAACACGTATGTCTAGTTTTGACCTCCCATTAAAATATCAACCTCAAAACACTCGCTGCCATTCATGACAGCTCACTCTGGATCTTTTACTGCTGTGCTCTCCATAAACTCGATATGATCTCAGTGTTCACAGGAAAACCTGAAACCACAAAACACCTCCACAAATCCCTCAGGACTCTATTTAACCCCTGTTAACTGCTTTAAATGTCTTATTGACTGTTGTACTATTTCAGAATTTTTTCGTATACGGCTGTTTCTGGATAAGATTCTCACACTCGTTCAGTCAGAGTGAATCATTGCTCCCCATGGTGTTTTTTTTTTAAGACGTGGATGTCTAATACAGCAGCAATTCGATCCTAGTCATTATTGTGGAACGTGGGAATAGCTTGTCATGAGGAATAGGTTCTTTATGGCTCTGTCCTATACCGAAAGCTTTAAAATCCATGCTATAGTTCATTGATTCAATACTGGCCTAGCAAACCTTTAGATTAATGTTTTTATCTTGGTTTTTGACTGTTCAGAAAACGAGCTGAAACACAAAATGAAAAATTGTGGAACTCTACAATATTCACAAACAAACGGCCATTAAAATGTGCTGTGATAAAATGACAAAACATTCACCTGCTAGAGGTAATTTAATGTTTTAGCTTCTTCTCAGCCAGAAGCATTTGTGAGCAGAGGAAGACAGTTTAAAGAGTCTAACAAGCCTTAAACACAACAAATTGCTTAACCTGTCGAACTGTTTGCCACTGAAATTCAATTCAGAATCAGCATATACCTACACCACATGTCAAAGCACTTAAAGTAGGATATGTTCCTGAATCAACATTCCCATGAAGCAATGAGTGTCCTCTAATTTTAGGGGAAGAGTTAAAGCAGCAAAAGAACAGCCAGAACCCAAGTCCTGAGCAAACCCTTTTTAAAAGCCATTGTGCTGACCAGGCCTAAGAAGCTATTCTTCGAAAAAAAAAGGGAATTGCAACCTTTTATCTCACAATTCTGAGTCTTTTCCTCCCTCAGAAATGGATTTTATAACTCACAATTGTGAGTTTATATCTCACAATTCTGAGATAAGAAGCCAGAATTGCGAGATACTGTATATACTCGCAATTTCGAGAAAAAAAATCTGAATTGCAAGATAAAACTCACAATTGCGAGAAAAAAGTCAGAATTGCGAGTTTATATCTCACAATTCTTGTGAGATGAAAAGTCGCAATTACCTTCTTTTTTTATTTTTTTATTCAGTGGCGGAAACAAGCTTCCATAAATATGAAATAGAAAAATTAACAAAAATTACTTACAGCAGTACGAACACTTTCTAAATGAAACAATATAAAATAATATAAAAAAGGATTACTATTAAAAATGATATATTGGAAGTCATTGAATATACTTCTAGCTTGTGCATGACATCACTGCATGTGGGCGGGGCCCAGACATATGATTCTTGGTAACTGGCTCTAAATCGCATAAAATGTGTTTAACTGATTTGTGCGAATTTAAGATTGATCATCCCAATGTTGACTAAAGTGTTTGACATATGTTACGACATTTTAGTGCCTTGTTCAAAACTCTCCTTTACCATAATTGCTTCTGTTATTAATCTTGCTAAAGCTCAGCGATAAATCAGACCGCAGAGAACATTTACAGAACACATTTATCCAGTAACAATAAAAAGCCTTTCAGTATATCTGTTTTATGTGCACGTCGCTGGCTCAAATCACAAACGATGTGACACAGAAAGGTCTATTTCCTTGCACGGTATCTCACTGAGTTTGACTGTAATGACTTGAGGTGAGTCTAATGGAAGCTAATAATAGGTTTACCTACCGCAAGGAGTCTTTCATTGGGATTTAATGCTTTTTACATCCTCTGGCAGCAGAAGAATGTGTGTGCGGGTGTGTTTGCTAGTTTAATCTGTATGTGTGTGACGGTGAGAGATCAAGAGAGGCCAGAGAGGCAGCTTTTTTACAGCCATCAGACAGGTGGACATTAAACCATCCTGCATTGGCACCATCTGTGCTCAGAATGAGTGCAGAGTAATGACACCTCCGAACTGTGAGCTAGAGTAATGCTGAATTTCTTAGAGGACAAATGGCCATTCCAGCCCTGCTGCTGAGGCTAAACTCATTCACACCATGTTTCTGTTAGCTACAGGTAATCACCATTCCATTACCTCTGTGAATGCGTGTGTAGGTGTGAGAAAGTATGGGCAGAAGTATAACCGTTTGCTTTATAATAGTGTGTTTGAGAGTTAAAGGGATAGTTCACCCCAAAAAGAAGATATTTTGAAGAATCTCTCAATTGTTTTTGTCTGTACAATGAAAAGCTTTGGACGACAAAAAAAAAAAAAAAAAAAAAAAAAAAAAAATCCCCTGATATTTCAAGTGTTCCAGAGAAGAAAGATAGTCACATAAGAATAAGAAAATTATGACACAAGTTTTATTTTTGGATGAACTATCGCTTTAACTCTCTGGGGTCGTTAAACGTGCCAACGCGTTTTGCTGGATTTTCTTCACATAGCAGCAAAATAATGTTTTAATCATACAGATAAAAGTAATACATCAACTGAAACTACAGAATGTCTACTTGTATTTGTGTGCACTCAAAATGTTGTGCTTTTTGCAAAATAAAGAAAACTAACATGTTGCGTGATCTGCCATCTCTTTCTCAATAAAGTCCATTCTGATAGTCGTTAGAAAATGTAACTTAGTGAATACGGTAACGCTTTAGATTACAGCCCGGAAAGTACTGCGTAGTTACAACGAATTTACAGCGTAATTTTCGATAATTATAGTGTACCTATAAAGTAAGTACATGTAAGTATAGGGGAACAATATGTAAAGACACAGGGGTACATGTAGATTGATGTTTATTGACAAACAGCAGGTGATAACAGCAATGCAGGTGAGTGAACTGGAGATGAGAACATGGTAGAGAGGTAACTGGGTATTGAAACAATCTTTTGTCTTACAGAAGATGATGTCGTAGATGGATGGAAGATCGATGACAGTAAGCACACAAGGTGGAGGTAAGTAGACATAAGCTACACAGACGTAGGAGCACAAAGACAAAGGGAATCCGCTGGAGTGGAAACAGGAAGGTACTTAGAAA
Organism: Elopichthys bambusa; assembly: GCA_037101425.1. Classification (NCBI taxonomy): domain Eukaryota; kingdom Metazoa; phylum Chordata; class Actinopteri; order Cypriniformes; family Xenocyprididae; genus Elopichthys; species Elopichthys bambusa. Next base: position 12,616,017 of record CM074452.1, on the reverse strand, counting down.
CACCAGAGACAGTAATGGGAACAGTCCTTCGTATTAAAGAGACCGAACAACTGAGTGAGGTGAGTAGCATGCTTAAGAAGTCTGGTTATTAGTGAGCTGATGGAAAGCAGGTGCGTGTGATTGGCTGATGGTGGAGTGAGTGCAGGTGAGAGCCAGGGAGGATGATGGGAAATGGAGTTTATGGAAGCCAGGACAGACGGAGACTGTGACACCAGGAAAATAACAAATTATTTATACTGTAAGTATTTTAGAACTAAAGGGTAAGTATGACCAGGAAACAATCTGATATCACTGACTCCGAAACCTTTATTCTAAAAACAACTTACTTAAAAACAGGTTTACGACACTTATTATTTATTTATTCATTTTTTTAAATCAGCTTTTCGTTTCAAATTCTAAAGTCCTGACAGAAAGTAACACGTTTTGTCCCTTTTTTGTTGTTGTTGTTGTTTCTCTTGCTTGACTGCCTCCTCCTCTTGTTTCTCAACTGATGAATCTTAAGAAGGAATCCCATTGCTATTCTGCATTAAAAGAAAATACAGTACACCCAGAAATTTTCTCATGGCTTAGGCTATTCATCTTTTTGCTTCCGACCAACTGTCACAAGCGCCTGCATGAGAGTCGACTTTGCGTTCGACGAAGCATATTATAATGAGAAACGTGAAGCTTTCATGACATTCTCACGGTAGATTCATGTTAAACTCATGCAAGAACAGCCGTCTTGGCTGTTGTCTTATACTCCTTCGTTTATTAAATACCCTATATTGTGGAAGTCTGTGTACGCTTCATCCCTGCTGCAACCATACACTGTAACAGAAGAACAGACCAAACCGCTGGACATCCACAAGAAGAATGGGTATTCTTCTCGTTCCTGTGCCCCCAAAGAGCCACCAGCAGAAGCCCCACGTCTCAGCGGAGGACCGTCTTCGGACTCTCAGGCAGGACGGTCGCCCGCTGGAGAGGTACGTGGAGGAATTCTCTGAGCTTTCCTATTTGTTGAACTGGCCAGATGCCCCTCTTAACGCGTGCTTTCTGATGGGCTTGGACAAGGACATGATTCGCTATAGTGAACCTGCCTGTTTCTTTTCCCTAGTCGAGTCTCTTAATCTGATTCTCTTTTTAAATGGTTCCGAGTTTGAAATTGAAGAGGTTCAAAAGAAAGCGTGTCATCCTCGTCCGGTCCCCTCAGAGTAGCACACGGCCTGGTCAGTTCAACAAGCGTCAGTTTCCTCCACCTACCGCTCCAGTTGGCATTCCCCAGTGGTCCTGTCTGACCCTCAGCCCAAGCCACCCAAAAAGAAAGGGTCCACAACGAGGTCTAGACGGCCGCTGCCTCACCAGAGCTTCCAGCAAAGCCTGCCTCCGAGCCTGAGACACCCACTCCAGTACCCCTGGGGCTTTTGATTAAGTATGAGGGGATGTCTTGGACTCCGTCTCCAGACCCCTCACCAGCCTCCGCCGAGCCCGCTCCAGCCTCCGCCAAGCCCGCTCCAGCAGCCGACAAGCCCTCTACGGCCTTCGACGGACCCTCTCCGGCCTTCAAGCCCTCGCCAGCCCACCAACACGAGCCAGCCCACGAATCCCTTCCAGCCACCAGGGATTTCCCCAAGAAATTTTTTTTGGGGGGGCCAAGTACCCGTGGGTGGGGAACTCATGGGCGGGGTTCCGGCATCACCACGTCTCCAGAACTGCCATGGCCGCCCACAGTCTCTGACCTGCCATGGCCGCCTGAACTCCTAGACCCGTCCTGGAGACCTCCAGTCCCGTCTGCTACTCTCCCTGCACCTGCATGAAGGTCTCCAGGGCGCCCACCCCTCCTCCCCGATCTACGGCGCGAGGCCGCGCCTACCAGGAGGGGGAGGTAATGTCACAGTTCCCTTCATTCCCGGACTCCATTACCCATGATCTTCCTGTTTCCTCACCTGCACTCACTTCCTCGTCATCTCCCCATCAGCACTCATCACCTGCACCTGGACTTCATCATCTGCACACCCTTTATAATGGACTCACTCCCTGCACTCCTTGTCTGTTCTTATTGTTAGTTTGATGTGTTTTTTGGTTGTCTTATACTCCTTCGTTTATTAAATACCCTATATTGTGGAAGTCTGTGTACGCTTAATCCCTGCTGCAACCATACACTGTAACAATCATACTTACCCTGTAACTACATAAAAAAAAGTATATTTTCCCATGTATTAAAAAGATTGAAATAGTTCTTCCTACTTGCCTTGAAACAACTTAATCAGTGCATTTTCTCGCTAAATTGCACCCAAACGTAAGATTGTTGTCTATCATAATAGTATAAGTACCCCTTAGTTCTAAAATACTTACAGTATAAATAATTTGTTATTTTCCTGGTTGTTACCCCTTTATTCCCAAGACTTTACTTATTGTTCCCCTATACTTACATGTTCTTACTTTATAGGTACATTATAATTATCGAAAGTTACGAAAGTACTTTCCGGGCTGTAATCTAAAGCGTTACCGTGAAAACTTATCACACAGACATGAGACATATGTCTAAAGAAACATTGAAATGTCAGGTTTTAACCATTATTTTATTAACCCTAATTTTAAACGCGTAAATTTAAATTATATCTGGCTGAGCCCCCAGCGTGAGTTTTTCAAGGTGACCGTTATTTAGAACCAGGCTTGGGAGGGTTACTTTAAAAATGTATTCCGTTACAGTTACAAATTACTTCATAAAAAAAGTATTCAGTAATGTAATCCAAATACCACAACATGAAAGTAATGTAATGTGATTACTTCAAGGTCACATGTATAAAAAAAAGAACTTTACTGTAAATAAATTGCATTTTTAAATTTAGTTTTAATTATTTCTTCTCAATTTCTGCAAGTTTTTAAATTTTACACGTTCTATACCTTTGAATGGGTTTCAACAATAAAAATATTTTTAAAATCTGATATATGATCTATTGCAATATTATTATCGTTGTTGTTGTTTAGAGCTTAAAAATATAAAAGTCACATCAGATCATAACCAAACTGAACAAGCTCGGAATACACATTTCTGTTCATGTTTGTTCTGCTTTAATTTTAATGTTTAGCATTTTAATTACTTTTAAAAACTATTAAAACTAAGGCATCATGTCTGATTTCCACAACTTGGGAATACACAGCCCTAAATATATATATATATATATATATATATATATATATATATATATATATATATATATATATATATATATATATAAATATATGTGTGTAAAGGGCTATTTAGACATCTAGTGGCTACAGGTATTACAGATTATTGTTCTAGTCCTTTGATAAAGAAAGTGTTTTCGTAGTTGGAAGGCAGAGTTTGCATTGTACAACCATGTCGTTTGCATTTTCTTCTTTGAAAACAAAATAGCAGTGAAATTTCCATGAATTGAAAGTGTTTTTCCCCGCGGCCAGCATCGTTTTGTAAGGTTTAATTGCTGGCTACAGAGAGACCTTTCTTTGAAAGACAGAAGTTTGCTTGTTAAAGCAGAAGATCTATCTCGCCTTACTTATGCCGCTCAATCATTGTACGTTAATAACCCCACATGTAAAGTAATTGATGGAAATTTATCTACATTTTAATGGAAAAACAAGCCCTATTTAAAGAAATCAGTAATATTAAATTCTCACAATAAGGGTGGTTTAAACTTTATTGACTTTAACTCATTGAATAATACAATTAAAATAAATTGGCTTAATCGTTTCCTCAAAAATCCCGCCTCCATTTGGAATATTTTCCCTCAACTTGTCTTCTCACAGCTTGGTGGTGCAAAATGTGTCTTAATGTGTAACTATGATACCCAAAAACTCCCTGTCAAGCTATCTAACTTTCACCAACAGGTTCTTCTGGCATGGACTCTTATTTACAAACATAAATTTTCTCCCCACAGGTGTTACATATGGAACAATAAGAATATTTTATTTAAGAATAAATCTTTGTTTTATAATCAGTGGTTCAGTAACAGAATATTTCATGTTGGTCAGCTCTTTAACAAGGATGGTCTACTTTTTAGTATACAGAATTTCTTTTATAATATATACTTGTAACTCCTAAAGAGTTTGCAACTCACTGATAAAAATGAATCATTGAGGCTGTAAGCGTAACATAAAAAAAAATCTTTATAAATATTTGTTTGTGAATTTACTTGGACAACTTGAGTAGCTCACTTATTTGGATTTGTAACAAAAACATATTTTGTATAATTATATATTGCACGTCTTATCTTGAGTAATCTAGACAAGGCTTTGTAAACATGTGTATTTCCAACATACTATTTAAGTAACATTTACTTAAAATATTTAATGCTGGATTTGGCTGATGCAATGAACCCTTTTCATTGCATTGCATTGCATTTACAGTATACTGCTTATTACATATAATAATAAATCTTGCGCTTGTTAAATTGAAGTATGTTTATTAAAGTTATTTTAGATGTATTATACTCATTATATTATACTGAATTATGTTTCTGCTACACAAATTATTTGAGTTATATTTATGAAGAAAATTGAGTGGAAATTACTTAAGGGGGGTGCATGTTGAAGACATGTGAAAGCCAATTGGTCAAATACATATTAGATGAGTTCAAAATACTTAGAAGTCTGATGCAAATAGTTGCCTCAGTTTTTTTGAGTAAAACCAAGGCAATATTTTTTCTTTCTTTCTTTCTTTCTTTTTTTTTTTTTTGTTGTCTGTTTTTTATGGGAATGATGATGTCTGATGTGTATTAAAAGATATGCAGTCATTTAAAAGCATAAAAGCACAATTGCATTTTTGACATTTAACAATAGTTGCTTTTTTGAAACACTCCTACTTGAAGGCTCAGGGTAAAATTTAATTCTTATTTAAATGATGCATCATTTGATGGCAAATATAGTAGGTTAAAACAATTTAAAAACACACACACACACATGATATGTTAAAATATATTAAAAACAAGGACAGTGTAAATCATGGTGATAATGGAAAAAAAAAAAATTCATATAGGGCTGCAACAACTAACCCTTAAATAATTGAAAATAAATTAAACCAAGCAATCAAATCAATAGTGTCTTGGGAGGTGACCTTAAAATGTCACTTTGTTCAGATGTACAAATGTGTTTTTACACAACATTGCCAAATATGCATACATTTTACTTTTATTAATTTATTTATTAAGAATTTGTCTTTTAATGCACATCTGAATATTTTGGGCTGAATGTGTAATCTGTAATTTCATAGATAATGTTACTAATTGTCATTTACAATGTTATAAAGATATATGTATTTTTTTCAATAATTTCAGTAATTTATTTATTTTTTTTCTTTTTCAGCCATGGACCCAACGGGAGGCCTTGCTGATGTATGACTGAATATTATGAAGTATTTCAATAAACTATTTTTGTTGTAATTTCATATTTAAAATAGTTTATTTATATATATATATATATATATATAAACTATTTTAATTATTTTATATTATTCAACCATTCATCAGAGCTGCTCTGACAGAATCTTCTTGATGTCGTGTATGAAGAAGGAGATGGAAAGTCTGTCAGTTCAGATGTGAGGAGAAATACAGAGTGGAGTTTGAGCTAACCATGTTTGATGGCTGTGGATGCATCTACAAAAACACCACTGGATACTGTGGCCATGGATAGAAGGGGGTCTTCACAGCGTTCTATTCAGACAAAGAGTTTGATGGCTTCTGTTCTATGGACTGCTACTACAGCATGAGTGAATGAATGAATGATTGAATGAAGGAATGAATGAATGAAAAGAGATGTGTGGGTTTTTCTTTTTTGACTTGTGAACCCAAGCCCTTGACAACTGAAATTAAATTGACAACTGAAATTGAAAACTGAATAAATTTTTTAGTGGATAAAGCTGTGTCTGTTTGCTAAATTGGTTAATGTCACTTAACAGAAGGTTACTAAACAGTTCTTACTCATCTAATTTTTTAATTTTACAATTCTGTTGTGAATGTTTTATCAACCATATATATGTTTGTCTCTATCAGGCAAAACACTTTACAATAAAGGTTAATTTGTTAACATTAGTTAATGTATTAACTAACATGACCTAACCATAAGCAATATATTTGTTACTGTATTTATTAGTCTTTGTTAGTATTAGTTAATAAAAATACAGTTGTTCATTGTTTGTTCATGTTAGTTCACAGTACATTGATTTTAATTTTAATAATGTATTATTAAATGTTGAAATTAACATTAAAGATTAATAAATGCTGTAGAAGTACAGTTCATTATAAGTTCATGTTAACTAAAATAACTAATGCAATCTAAAGTGTTACTGTTTTTTTGTTTGCATGCACTTTTAGGGAAGGTACAAAAAAATGTAAATCATAGTTCCAAATGGTATACATTGCTGATTTTATAACGTAGGCTATTTTTCATGTGTAACTGATCCATTGGTCAAAAAAAAAAAAAAGTCATTTCCAACTTATGAACAGTTAGTGCGACTAATGGTGTTAAGAGACATTTGTATCCTTAAAATAATAATTGTAATTTGTTTTTGATAATTAATTTTGATTACTGATTACAATATTACAATATGTAACAGTGAAGTCAAATATACAATCATGAAGGGCAATGAAGAACAAAAAAAAAAAAAGAATAAATAAAATCAAATTAAAACTTAATATATATATTTTATAGAAAAGTAAGTTCTTGCAAGGGGTTATAGGGCACTTAGCTCACTGAAGAAACAGGCAACTGTAGTAGTTTTTCATTTGAAAGGGCACTGAGAGAAGCAGCAAAAATGTCTCGATTACGACTGTAACCTTAGTTCCCTGAAGAGGGAACGAGACGTTGCGTCGAGAATGACGCTGTGGGAACACTCTGCGTGATTGCGTCGTGAAGCACCTGTGAAATCAGTCCAATGGCATGACAGAAGGTGGATGACGTCATGACCAGGAAGCTATAAAGCGCACCCAGACCAAACAATGTGCTTCTGATAGGCCGAAGCAAGTTGATCACAGGCACAGGGCGACGCAACGTCTTGTTCCCTCTTCACGGAACTAAGGTTACAGTCATGACGGAGATGTTCACTTTCAAGGTAACAAGACGTTGCGTCGAGAATGACGCTGTGGGGACGTTTATACCCACGCAGCCATACTGACCAGTGCCTTGTCTTGTGTGAAATCAGGCGAGCACAGCTAAGACAAAGCAATTGGGACCCAGGGGTGAAGCCCAAATCTAGGTTGTAAAACCTGACGAATGTGTGTGGAAAGGACCAGCCCACCGCATCACAGACCTCCTGTAGTGATACCCCTATTAAAAGGCTTTCAAAGCTGCCATACTCCTGATCTGATGCACCACAAAGGAAACACCAATGGGTTTCTCCCCAAAGACACCACCCAAAGGTGTGTGGTAAGCAGCTAGGCTGCCACGTAAACCCTTAGAGTGGAGGGGGACAACCCTGCAGAGAATCGATTCTGCAGAAATTCCAGCACTATATCAGCCGGGTACTAACTGGATCCCGCTGATGATTCCCGCCAGTTTCCTTGTGCAAGGAGCTCTAAAGTTAGCGTGGTCTTACAACCTCAGTTGAGAGACCTGAGTCTATGAGCTGGGCCTCCTCAGAGGCCAAACCCACACTTCCATAACTCTGCTCTCCAGAACTCCTGGGAGTAGAACGATCAGGGAAACCATGTACAGACACAGCCTCAGCCACGTCTGCACCGATATGAGCTCCACCACCTCGGGGTGGAGTCTCTATTCTCCGGGCCTCAGCCCCTGTCTCGACAGGATGTCTACTCCCTAAATCTGGTACCCAGGGATCTAGAGCCCGAGTCATCATCACCAGGCAGGTGCCAGGAGAAATAACCCATCCACAGACTCTGAGCGACCAACCATGATCACTTTCCAGCCCGTGAGGGAAGCATCTGTCTTAAGCGTTACGCGATGACAAGGAGCTCCCAGCACAGGACCCTGAAACAAGAACCAAGACCTCTTCCATTTAACCAAAGTACGAAGCACCTGCATGTAAACTTGATCATGCGGAATGCGTTGCCCCTCAAGGAAAACCCCATGGTCTTGAGCCACTACTGCAAAGGTCTTATGTACAGAAGGGCCAAAAGGTATCCCGTTGGACGCAGCTGCCATCAGACCAAACAGTCTTGCAACGGTTTGACAGTGAGTGACTGGCCTAGTTATCTTGCTCATGGCTGTGTGGATTGAACCTATACGAACAGGAGAAAGACGTGCTTGCATCGTCATCTAATCCCACACCACGCCTAAAAAAGTGGTCCTCTGAAATGGAGAAAGCACACACTTGCGCTCAGCTTTAACCCCCCATACTTTCATGTGGGCAAGGATGACATCTCAATGCCGATCTGCCAACTGCTCACACGTTGAGCCAGAAACACGGGGTGACAAGACTAGGCCGAAAAGAAGAACCTAGTACTGGTATGCTTTGTCCACAAATGCAACCTGAGGAACTTCCTGATTTGAGGAAGGATTGAATATTGGAGTATGCATCCAAAAGATCTATCGTGACAAACCAGTCTCTCGGATCTGATTATGTCCTGATTCGCCTCAGCGCAAGATCAAAAACATCCCTTTTTTGGAACGATAAAACTCTGTCATGAGGAGGAACACATTTTAATGATCCTCTTCCCCAGCAGTTTTATCTCCTGTTCCATAACCAGAGCCTGCTCAGGGCCTACCACTGAGGACAGGAACCCCCAAGTGCAGGAATCATCGAGATATAATGGCAGACTTCCATGCTGTCAAAATCTAATAAGGGAACCAGTCTCTCGAGTCACCAGTTTGGTGCTCTGAAGCGGATGACCGCCAGGGAACAACCGAAACTAGAACTCGCTGGAGACCGCTGTGCCCTGAAGCACACGAGGTGGCAGAACAGCCCCGAAGGGAAATGGGCACTGTATAGTGAGATGTTAACCATATTCCCCCAGAGGCCAAGAGTACCAGCCTCTCAAGACTGGTCTCTGGTATTACTCAAGCGACCAATTTGGTGCCCTGAAGTGGCGAACCGGCAGGGAACAGCCAAATTATTTGCTGTGAGACCCTCCGCAGAGGGTCCCAGTGCATCCCAGTGCCGCTACGTTTCCGGGTGGACACTGATATATAGGCTCACTAGAGACCACTGCGCCCTGAAGCACACGAGGTGGCAGGATTGGCAAAATGGCCCCTGAGGGCACCGAATGGAAATGAGCACCGTGTCATGAGGTGTCGACCACTTCCCCCCGGAGGGGACTGCCCTCATGCAGCCTTTTTAGAGATAATGATGGTCCTCAGATCCATCTTACGCCGAAAAGACTTTGTACTAAGAGAAACAGCCTCTCGAGACTGGGCTCTGACATAACTTGAGTAGCCAATTTGGTGCCCTGAAACGGGAAACCGGCAGGGAACAACCAAACTAGAACTCGCTGGGGACCTCTGCGACCCAAAGCACCGAGGTGGCGGGGTTGGCAGAATTGCCCCCTGAAGGCACTGAAGGAAGATGGGCACCATGAAATGAGGTGTAATCCATTTCCCCCAGAGGGGATGCCCTCAGAGGTCTGACACCACTGATGTCAGAACCTCTTTAATTTCTAAAAAATGCATAATTTCCCTTCTGAAGGTACTTTCGAAAGTAATTCAAATCAAATGTAATATTCTTTATATCATTGCCGCTGTTTTTACGTTAAAAGAATGGAATTTGGTCTTATAGTATTATGTTGGATTTATTGCTTTCTGTATGGCTTGCCTTTATGCGGAACAGGCAGCTTTCACGACCAATGAGAAACCATTCAACACGCCCCCTACGAATTACAGTTACTGGATTTTTGTATCCTGATTACGTAACGCTGTTACATGTATTCCGTTACTGCCCAACCCTGTTTAGAACGTATCACTTTATTGTTTCCATGGTGACGCGTCACTGCTTGTTACATATTGTGCAGCCACAATAGCGCTGTATGACTGATGATCTGCTTTTATTTCAGTTTTCCTTTTTTATTCAAAATATTCACAAATTTGTTGATTATAGCATTAAAACATTTGATATTCCGATTGTCAAATATGTGCAAGTAGATGTGATTTGCTGTTTAAACACCTTAATAACGATCGCGTTAGTTGAGCTTTATGCGCGATGGGCACCGCCATGTTAGATTGCGCCACAGTATAGAGAATCGGATCTGTTGGATTTACAACACGTGAATTCATCCACTTCTTCCGAAATGCATGAAAGTAAGTGAATCGGTGAACTGGGAGAAGATAGAGTAACCAAATCACTTACACAATGTGTATCTGATATGAATAAAACATATCGTCTAATTATTATGGAAAGGATTGTTATTGCCGCTTCTATAGACATCAGTGTGTATTTTACAAACTGTAAATGTATTGTTTTGTTAGTATTCATGTGTATTTAAATGTTTGAAACCTAAAATAAACATCATGTGGTTGAAAACACTGCATATTTGTGATATATGAAAAGCGCTGAGTGAGTCAGTCTCTGGTTTAGTGCCAGCCAAAACGCGCATGCACATTTGAATTTGGCAGTTGATCACGTGATGCACTGAACGTTCTAATCACACCGGTGTGATCGTTCGCATCAAAGGGTTAAATAATGTAAGTCAAACTGAAATATTTTCTCTTTATGTAATCTGTTTCAAAACAGAGATGTCAGTTGTTCGCGAGTCACCTCCTTATCCACTAATGCGGCCACACCCCAAAGAGAACTCGAAACAATGCATCAAGCTTAGTTAGAGTCATGACTAATTGATGGTAAGTGATGTTAGAAGCTTGATACCAGTAAAATTGCTCAAACTGTACAATAAAAAAAATCTATATATTTTTCACATATTTAAATTGTTGCAGCACCTCTCTTCCAAGTCTGTAACGCTCTGTTTAGTTCCTTCTCTATGAAGCCCCTCGTTCCAAAAAGCACAATGTGATCTGATTGGTCGGCTGGTCCAGTATGTTGTGATTGGTCAACTGCTGTGGAGTGGACTCTGGAGATCTTTTTCATGCTCAAACAGCAACAATTCCCCACTAAAGAAAGTTAAAAATGTTAAAAAAAAACAAAACAAAAAAAACTGTAGTGTTGCTCATTGTTCTTTCACTGTTAACATATAGCTAACTCATGATAACAAATGAAACCTTATTGTAAAGTGTTACTGTAAAATTAACTTTTTGTTTCTCCTACACTTTCTCTCTCTCTCTTTCTCTCCCCTGAGGTTATGTTGGAGGTGGGTCGCATCAATCAGTGCAACTCTGGTCATTCTCCCATCAGGCCTTTCTAGACCCAGGGTCATTACAGTAGCGCACATAGAGATTACCTTTGAGGGAATCAATGCTTTAGTGTTTTTGGTGAGTCAAAGGCTAATTAAAAGCACGGTAATGAAGAAGTGTGGAATGGAGCAGTGGGGCAAGAGTTCAAAGTAATTAAAACAGCTCTGACACACTTTATTCCAATCATTCCTTTTGCTGCTTACATGGTGTCCATTGGATTTATTTCTGCTTGTGGATATAGATAGTACGGTGACCAGAAGGGGACATGTTTGGTTCACTTAGTTATGTCGTGGCTGCAACAAATTAACTTCAAGTCATGGCATCAGGATCCTATGTTAAAGAATAAAAAGAACAAATCCTGCTCTTTAGAACTTTTTATTCATCAAAGAATCACTGTTTCTACAAAAAAAAAGGCTGCAAAAAACACTGATAATAATAAGAAATGTTTCTTGAGCACCAAATCAGCATAATAGAATGATTTCTAGAAGGATCATGTGACACTGAAGACTGAAGTAATGATGCTTAAGCTTTTCATCACAGGAATAAATAAAGTATATTAAAACAGAAAAAAGTTATTTTTAGTTGTAATAATATTTCACAATATTACAGTTTTTACTGTATTTATGAGCAAATAAATACAGCCTTGGTAGCATAAGTGATTTCTTTCAAAAACACTGAAAAATCTTATATATATATATAATATTGGAATTTTATATACTGTAATAATTTAATATATATTATCCCTACACTACTAAATCCATACTAAAATAGTGCTCATTTGTAAACTGGTGCAGTTCAGTGATATCAAGAACTACATGACAGGCTCGATAACAGGAAGAGACGTGTGAATGTTCTCTTGACTCCGTTTTCACCTTGTAGTGACAGGAATACAGAGTGTCATACCCGACAATCCAACGCACACGCACCTGTGATTTTTAACAAGGACAATTACCTGAGTCTCATATCCATCACAGGATTAATAACAGTCATGATAGGCCCTGTAATGTATAGAGTGCAAGAGAGATTGGGATAGTTGGAGGAGTGGTTAGACAGAGAGCTGGGAGAGAAAATGCTCTGATTAGAAATTACTCTAGTGTGGAGAGGTACTCGTTCTCAAATGGCACCCATTAAACTGTAATGTATTGCACAGGCAAAGCACACAACAGTGCAGCTAACCAGAGTTTCCATCAAACATGGCTTAATTACTATGCAGCCTGGAGAAAAGTGATGCTATAAATGCTTTTATTTTCTGAAGTTTGAATACTATTTAATCTTTACTAATTTTCTCTTTCCTTTCGCCTTTCTCTCTTCCCAATCAGAAATTTTGAGAGACCCAGGCTGAAACTAAAGAAACAAATGAACAAGACAGATGAAAGCAGTTCATCAGTCTGAATCCACAGGATGAAAAGTAATGACTTGGTTGAAATGACAGGTTGACAATGAATAATAATAATATATAATAATAATCCCCAAATTTTCTTCACTACAGGAAAAGCACTTTTAAAGTACATGTGTTAGACACATTACAGTAAATATAATAGAATTAATTTATTTATATTTAATAATCCTAATGTGATATATATCATAACTCTCGAAACAGTTTTAGCATGTTATTGAATATGGCAATGTTAATGCATTTGGTCTTGGTGGACTAGATCTGCTACGCTGCTTCTTCTTCTTCTGCATTATTGTTGATTATTGCTGTTGCAGAGCAAGCATGGACTTGCTACTGCTAATAGATCCACAGATGTGCTGCTGTGAGCATGTAAGATATCCTGCTGTGGCATAAATAGACACATAAATCCCGTAGCAGATCTAGGCAGGTACAGACTATTTAAATCTCATTGGCAGCAGGATTGAAATGTTCTGTTCTCTTGAATTCTCTTACTCGAAAATATAAAATGAGTACTATTCTTGGGTTTCCCCTGTTTAGGTCAGACGTACCTGTTTCATTCCAACCATGCATAAGAAATTATTTTTCTTCCAGTAAACCAACTGAGTCTGTTTCAGTAATGCATTCAAAGGCTTTTCTTATTGATTAGCATTAGAAATTAAAATCGGCAACACATCTCCCTACAACATGCTTCATCAAAGGGAATATGAACCAGCTGTTATCATGCATATATGTTTAATAGCTTCAGCTTTCAGGGCTGGCAACCGAAATTTAACTTCTCATCTTTAACACCCATCTGAATTCCAACCCCGCATTTAAAAGCAGTACATACACACTTCTCACAGCTTAAAACGCAGCCAAAAGCCTTTTTTGAGCTCTGTGGAATCATAAGATAACTCCCGACATGTTACTCCCTCTGGGCTGACATTAATTTTGCTCACATGACATATTTCTAAAAAATGTGCTGGGAAATGAAGCGTGAACAGTACAAAGACTAAATGCGGAGTTGTCTGGAGCAATCTTATAGCTCACATTGGTTGGGAAGATTATGTGTAAACACAAATCATTCAATCTTAGAGCTCTCGGAGGGATTTTTCCAACACAGAACAATAAGATGCATATTGTGAACCTAACATTTATTATTCCGCTGCATGTGGAAGGGTTAAATATTTATCATTCCATGTTGCAGATAAATGCTTGATCCTGCGAACAATAGCAAACGCAAATGTGCACACTTGTCACAGCAGCTAAGTTCAGATACACTGTTTTTAAAAAACTACATATTTTCCAGTTTGCAGACCCTTTTGAGTCACAAAATGTGAATTACTTAAAATTGAAGAACATAAAAACCCATGTTAGACCAACAGAACTCCCGCAAATGTTTAATCTATAATTTAAACCTGAAAGTATTATGCAATCAATTAAGACATTTCTCCTTAAATAGAACCTCTTTATGGCATAAAAAAGGTTCTATATATAACCCTACTGAACAGCTGTGTCCAGGTTAAATGTCAGAGAAGTCTGACACTGCACCTGTCTGATATGGTTTAGCCTTACAAAGCCGCAAAAATGGTTTCAGACTCACACTTTTGCTCATGCAAAAAAAGGATGCATGTAGGGGCATTTTCAGCCTGTAATATAAGGTGGCAAACGTATTCACACGCCAGTATATCTCAAGTAGCTCCTCAGAGCCCTGAGTCATAGGAGTGACTAAACAGAGACTCTGAGTCAACATCAATATGCATGAATAGCCAACGGACCCATTGGTAAATGCATTAGTTTTAAGCCAAACAGTTCATGGTCCTGCTGCAAATTTATCGCCTGTCTCAGAGCGTTTCTACGACGTAAGGAAAGCTTGAAGGAACAAACAGTTCACGCAAATGAACAAGATGTGTAGCTGTTTCCCTGAATACTTTCCAACAGCTGTAGAATATCCATGTGTTTTTAGACTCTACACCCACTCACAGACTCATACGAATGTCTGTGACCTCCTTTTAGTATACATATCCCAGAATCCCCTGCAGCTGAGGTCTGCCTCCCCTGTGAGGCGAAACAAGCAAATACATACAAGTAAATACACACAAGCCAGTGGACACATGGGCCAGTGGGTGCTCGGATCAGAGAAAAAGCGCACACACATTCAAACATAGCCTGAAGCAAACAGAATAAGAGAGCACAGAGAACCTGGTTATATTTCAGACAAAGTCAATGACTTCGCCGCGGCTAAGCAACACAAGTCCGGTCTGTTTATTTACACGTACAGACATCACTTTAACTCTCAAAGTCTCCCCTACCTGTAGTGCCGACAGCATGTATGGAAGATTTACACATCATACCAAACTTAAAAAATAACCTGCTTTCCTGTTGAATGGAGTAGATGTTGAAATTAAGAAGATATGAAAATACTGTAGGAAACTGTCTTTGTTAAAGTAGCAGTACTTAAGCACAGGTGTTACACATACAGGATGATATTACAATATACACACCGATCAAGCATAACATTATGACCACCTTCCTAATATTGTGTTGGTCCCCTTTTTGCTGCTATAACAGCCCTGACCTATCGAGGCATAAACTCCACTAGACCCCTGAAGGTGTGCTGTGGTATCTGGCACCAAGATGTTAGGAGCAGATCCTTTAAGTCCTATAAGTTGCAAGGTGGGGCCTCCATGGATCAGACTTGTTTGTTTAGTACATCCCACAGATGCTCGACTGGATTGAGATCTGGGGAATTTGGAGGCCAAGTCAACACCTCAAACTCGTTGTTGTGCTCCTCAAACCATTCCTGAACCATTTTTGCTTTGTTGCCAGGTGCATTATCTTGCTGAAAGAGACCACAGTCACCAGGGAATACCGTTTCCATGAAAGGTACAACAATGCTTAGGTAGGTGGTACATGTCAAAGTAAAAGGACCCAAGGTTTCCCAGCAGAACATTGCCCAAAGCATCACACTGCCTCCGCTGGCTTGCCTTCTTACCATAGTGCATCCTGGTGCCATGTGTTCCCCAGGTAAGTGACGCACACGCACACAGCCATCTACGATTCTATGTGATTCATCAGACCAGGCCACCTTCTTCCATTGTTCCATAGACCGCAGACCGGGAACACCCCACAAGAGCTGCAGTTTTGGAGATACTCTGACCCAGTCGTCTAGCCATCACAATTTGGTCCTTGTCACACTCGCTCAAATCCATTTTTCCTGCTTCTAACACATCAACTTTGAGGACAAAATGTTCACTTGCTGCCTAATATATCCCACCCACTAACAGGTGCTGTGATGAAGAGATAATCAGTGTTATTCACTTCACCTCTCAGTGGCCATAATGTTATGCCTGATCGCCATTACACAAAAACTGAATAATAAAAAAAATATATATATAAACAATATATAATATAATATAATATAATATAATATAATATAATATAATATAATATAATTAATGTTAAATCATATATAAAATTTAAAAAAGTGTATTTAATTATTTATATATATATATATATATATATATGTGTGTGTGTGTGTGTACTTTGTTTTGCCAGCAGCCTTGTTCCACCAGCTTTCTGAGTTTTCAAAAAATGCCTTGTGTGCACATGCAGTCCCTGCTGCATCCAGACTAGTCATAAAAAGTAATGGAAGTGGTAATTACACCAAAAATAAATGGCCTCTATCAATCCTTAATGAGTGTCACAAAATAGCTGTACATGACCCACGCTGTCTTACGGAGCCCCCAGCACCCAAAGTTACTATAAACTCTAACACTACCATGAAATAACCACAGCCCGCTGGGACTTCTGCAACAGGCCTTAATAAGAAAACTGCAGAAACAGGGAAAAGAATGATT
This sequence comes from Elopichthys bambusa, assembly GCA_037101425.1. Lineage (NCBI taxonomy): Eukaryota > Metazoa > Chordata > Actinopteri > Cypriniformes > Xenocyprididae > Elopichthys > Elopichthys bambusa. Next base: position 12,599,535 of record CM074452.1, on the reverse strand, counting down.
CCGTGCACTTCTAAAGAGAGAGGTGTGCACCAAACCGCATATTTACATCGCTGTGTTGTGAGGTTACACTGAGGTCAACGGCTGACAGTGCATTATAGGATGCCTGTTACTCTAAATGGAACTGCAACATTCACAGATCTTTTCAGACATTTAGGAAATTGAATTTAGACTGGGGCACCATTGTAAAGAACTGCCTAGAACTCAAAACTGACCCACAAGATGGGGAATGGTGCCATGCAAATTGCGTTCAGCAACTTGAACTTGGTTTTTAATGCCAGTACCCTTTCTTACATTTCTTTAGTGAATCAGGTGCTAAAGCGTGCAGGCAGTGCATTCAAATAAACTTGATATAATTTGATATAGTTCTCCTAGGGGATACATCCGATCACCTCCAAACTTGGTCAGCGTGAAGTCAAGATATTAAGGATGATAAATTGCGAGCAGATTTTTGATACCTCAAACCATTTGGCTGTGGCGTTGAAATTAATTTATGGCAAGAAATGGGGAACAGGAAATGTGTTATAACTTCTTCATACATTGACTGATTTGGACAAAATTTCAGCTGCATGTTTATTATAGGAGGCCGATCACATGGATGTGACTATTGTGAGTCAAAGTCATAGCAAAGCCATCGGCGTGGTGGTGCCACCGGGGATTGGGCCTGTCATCGCTGCTTGCAGCTATATTTTGCACTTGATATTTATTTAAACAGTTAAAGGTGCTTATTTGCCCCTGCATTAACACACACACTCACAAAAGGCAAATGTCTGAGCTGAGCATCTATTCATAGATCTACTATGATGAGCGGCAATGTTTAAGAGAGTCAGAGATCATGCTTGTCAAGAGATGAATACTGACAGTGCTAAATAAGTGGGGAAATCAGAAAAAGATACAATGAATCTCCATGAATTTAACTTGCAAAACCAAACTTGCAATGTAAATTTGTGTATTCGAGCATGTAGATGCATGAAGTTATTAAATAAGTCATATGACGCATGTATTTGCGAACAGAGCAAAATTTGGGTAAAGTGCAGATCACTTCAGACTGAACTTTCTATAGAGAAATAGCCAATTAATATACTATAAACCATATTAATTGTTTGAATAATGTTATACACTTTATTTCAAATCATATCATGGTGTGAAACTGTTGACATTTCAGTTTTGATACCCACTACTGATGTAATATCCGGAGCAATTTGTGGTTTACTCATAGTTGTCTCTCTACATTAAGTTGGGGTATGAGAAATTATTGTAACATCAAACAAAATTATAGCTACACATTAACTTAAATGTCAAACCAGGATAAACAAAAACTTCAAATGTACCAAAAAACCCTCCATAAAATAGTAAAACAAGGATCAGGCCTAAACATTTAAGACAGTGTCTGTGCCTACAACACTTCCTAATAGCAGCTTCTATCAGCTATGCAATTTTCACGGTCTTCTCCTGCTTTAGCCTTGCGCTGTTCATGTTCCCGTCACTGAGCTTCTGGCATCTCACACACTGTTCATTTATTAATAGGCATAATGCTTCAGTTGCCACTTATCTGCTCCAAATTATGCACGCATGCTAAAATCATTGTATGTGTCTAGAGAGAGAAATAGATAGACAGAAACAGAGAGAGAGAGAGAGAGAGAGAGAGAAAAAGAGAGATGCAGTATTGTGTAAAAAATCCCTTTCTCCATTACAATGGCACATTGGGGTCATGCATGAGTTTGCATAACAGGCTTCCATTTTCCAGCGAAGTCCATAAGCTCCAATTTATTCTGCCAATTGTTTTGCATGTTGCTTGTTTTTGAAGCCTTTTCGAAGCATTTTTAACAGGACTGGCTTCACTCCAGAGGCGACATGTTGTGGAGTCTCTCCAGTCGTCTTCTGAGCGCCCGCCAGGCATCAATGCTAGTGTCATTACACAGCTATGCATGATAGCACTCTTTTGTCATGCTTTGTGTGTAATTACTTGTGACATTCGTACTTGTGTTTCATTGTGGGGGAGTGGGGGGGATGTTGCCAAGCATAGGTTTATCATATTACTAAAACCATCCTCACATGGCACTCTTCAGATTTTCCTTATTTGCCATGCATCCATCACTTCGGATCAATCAACCAACCATCTGAGAAGTGTTGTAGTATGAAAATATATATGCATCTGAATAATTGTGGTGCTTGAATTTACTTTAATCTGTTAGAGAAGAGTGTTAAAGCTTGTTTGTTGCCAACAAAGGGGTAGTTAATTCCAAAATTAAAATTCAATCATCACTTAGGGCCCATTCAGACAGAACACAGTTTTTGCATTAAAAAACTTGCGTTTTATTAACTTGAGTGCTGCATTTTTGTCATATGCAAGGATGCAAGAAACGATCTATTAGAAGTTTAAACTGATATAGCTTTAAAACGTGGAAATAATAAATTTAAAGTATGAAAAAAGAACTATGCTATCTGTGAGAGTGATTGTGATATAAATGATAATCAAAACCAAGCCGATGTCTTGTTAATATTTGGCAGAGAATCCGATTGAGGCAGGAACTGTGATTGTGGAGAGGGGGCGGACCACAGCAGCTCATTTGCATTTAAAGGAACATGCACGAAAATAGCCTGCTCTTGAATGTAGTCCGAAATGGGTATTTATCACATCGATTTATAAATGATCTGTGAGGTATTTTAAGCTGAAACTTCACAGATACCTTCTGGGGACACCTGAGACTTAAATTACATCTTGTAAAAATGGGCATAATAAGTCCCCTTTAAAAAATATCCTGGCTCTTCCAGGCTTTATAAGGCTAGTGAATGGTGCTCACAATTTTGAAGACCCAAAAAGTGCATCCACCCATCCAACATGAAAGTAATCCATACAGCTCCAGGGGGTTACTAAAGGCCTTCTGAAGTGAAGTGATTCGTTTCGTAAGAAAAATACCCAGATTTATAACTTTATAAACTATAATAACTAGCTTCCGACAAACATCCGTACGCAAGTCAACATACGGCAGAAGCATAACCTCTGATGCGACGTAGGTTGTAGTAGTAGGTGAGAATAGATGCGGTTCGAACAAATACGGCTGGGCAACAAACTCAAGCTCCTCTTCTCTTACAATATATCGAAATCCGCTGACATTTTTATTTAAAAATTCTCCTTTTAATCTTCTAATTCGTGACTGGTGTTTTGTTTTGCTCTATTCTCTGTGCTTTCATGTTCGTCAATACGTCATGCGTCATGTCAGAGGTTACGCTTCCGCCGTAAGTTGACTTGCATACAGATGTTTGCTGGAAGCTGGTTATTATAGTTTATAAAGTTTTAAATATGGATCTCTTCACTTCAGAAGACCTTTATTAACCCCCTGGAGCTGTATGGATTACTTTTATGATGGATGGATGCACTTTTTTGGGCCTCAAAATCATGAGCACCATTCACTACCATTATAAAGCTTGGAAGAGCCAGAATATTTTTTAATATAACTCTGATCGTGTTTGTTTGAGAAAAGATAGTCTTACAAACATAGGATGGCTTGTGGGTGATTAAATCATGGGATCATTTTTATCTTTGGGTGAACTTTCCCTTTAAATCTGTATAATTTACTTTCTTCTGCAGAACACAAATGAATTTATTTTGAAGAATATTCTGTTTTTGTCCATAGAATGAAAGTCAATGGGGTCCAAAACAACAGTATGCCAAAAGAGTAGTATGTCCGAATACGTATTAGAAAAAAAGTTAGTGAAAAGTCCCCGGATGACCTACTACTTTCACCGAGATTCTGAAGTGCACATTCATTGGACACTTTAATATCCCATGAGGCCATGGAAGAGGACTTATGAATGGTAGTGAAGCGATGTAACTGATGCTGGAAGGTCACGTGATAGTAACAATATGGCGGATGTAGTACATCGGAATTTCATTCATACTACCCATATTCATACTATATAGAGCATACTTTTTTTAAGGTATGCAAATTCAAATTCAAATGTAGTACCTACTCAGACAGTACGTGATTTCAGACACAGTGAAACACTTTCACAAAAGTCATACAGGTTTCTTACATCAATGGTGTGAGTGCATTTAATTTTTTGGTGAACTATCCCTTTAATGTCTAAAAGAACATGAAAAGTGAACAGAATGCAAATACTCAGCCCTATATTTCAGGAGCTCTATATTTGTGATTGTGTGGGTGGAAGGAAAACCTGAAATATGGAATCTCTCTGACTGTATTTCAGTTTAGAAAACAGAGCATCTAAACGACACTTAACAAACAGGCAGAAAGAAAACAGTGTACAATAAATTAACCGAGGGGCAAAAGGCACAGTGGCCGAAAGCAATCTATTCTATGTCAGTGAGCTCTGAAATTACATTTTTTAAAAGTGTAATAGTCATGACCCCAAACAGAAAAAGAAACAGTGAAGCAAGACAGATTCATCCACAGATGAGCTTCCACATCATCCAAAAAAGATCCCTATTCACTCATATTGGCGCTATATAAATCTGACTTGGTAAACAATGATTTATCAGTCACTGACTTTGCTGAACTAAGCTTTAAGAAGAAATGGGAGGAATTTAACAGCTGCAGACAAATGTTAAGACAACTTTAACCAACAAGTTCTTGCTAAACGCAATGACTTTACATATATCATCAAGTAAAAAAACTTACTATAAGAAACTAATCAAACTGCATAAATTGTATTATCATCTGATAATGAGTGATTATTAGAGACTCACAAAAAGATGTGAATGTCAGATTAAATTAATAGGCTATTCAGTGTCATATCTCAATTATTCGCTAAATAATAAAGACATCTAAAAGACCTTAGAGGTCATTTAGATACAAAAACCTGGAGACAGGAAGAAAGGAAATTAATTAGGAAATGTAGAACCATTAACGAAGTAGATTGAAAGCATGTACGTGTCCGTTAAAATTAACTTTTACCAGCCAATCTCAGGCACATCGTCCTTATTAGATAATTATCAGCTGCATAATTGTTACATGGCTATGTAAATACTGTCTGTATAAACAATCAAATTACAGGCAAGTTAAACATGATCTATGAAGGTTTTTATCTGTAGCATGATTTGTTTATTTGTTTAAATAAGCATGTTGTCTCTACAGAGTGAGACAGAACAGAATGGAGAAAAAAAAAAAAAAAAAAAAAATACAGAGAAAGTTTGTTTACTGCTCAGTGCCAACAACCGTGCTGACAAATAACCGATTCCCACAGTCAACCTGAGGCGTTTCATTTTCGGCCATTTTAATGGCAACACAGTCGCCTCGGCAGAGATTAAATGTGGACGGTGCTTTTCTAATCTGCCTGGGCAACACGCCTTTAAATTTGATTTGTGCTATCAATGTGGACTGTGAAATCATGCTGCTACACATCAAAGTGTGACCGGATTTGGCCAGCATGTTAATGTTAAGCAGGTGTATGTCCTTTGTCTTGAGAAAGGTTACTACCTGAAGTTGACTGTCTGTGTTACACTGAGATTAATACAAATGAGAAGTCACAAACCAGATTAGAGCAACATCAGGACTACGTTTCCTGCACCTATTGTATTTCGACTGTGGGGGTTGTTAATAAACTAAATCTACTGTCACTTCATTAGATATTGTTTTATCTGTTTCAAATGCATTCTGACTGAAAATCTTTATTTTAACACTTTATATCGCTTTAATGTCTTCTGCAGCACCTTCAGTGCAATATACTGTTCTGTACTTCTGTTATTGATGTTCCAGGTCTAGGAAACTAAATCTGTTTTTATATAAGATTCACTTTCAGATAAAAAAAACAATCCTTTACTTTCTTCATTTCCACCACTTTACTGAGCTGGAGTATTGCAAAAGCTTTTTTAGTAGGCAATTCAGTATTATTTTATTTTTATATGTATATATATATATATATATATATATATATATATATATATATATATATATATATATATATATATATTTTTTTTTTTTACCTTTATTTATATAGCACTTTTTACAATGCAGATTGTGTCAAAGCAGCTTTACATTGATAACTGGTATATAATTTTGGCTGCACAGCAGCTCTTAAAGAAGTGTCAATGCAGGCAGATTAAGGCACTGTTGAATATCAAATGTCAATTGTCAAGTTCTACACTACTGTTCAAAAGTTTGGGGTTACAGTAAAATTGTAATGTTGTGAAATATTATTACAATTTATAGTAACATAACAGTTTTCAAATGATAAAATGTAATTTCTTCCTGTGATGGCAAAGCTGAATTACTATCACATGATCCTTCAGAAATCATTCTATGCTGATTTTGGGCTCAAAACATACATTTCTTATTATTATCTATGATGACAAATGTTGTGCTGCTTAATATTTATATAATATTAATATTTTATATTCTTTGATGAACAGAAAGTTTAAAATAGCATTTATTTGAAATAGAAAGTCTTTACTGCCATTATTAATATCTTGACTAATGTCACTTTTGATTAATTTAATGCATCTGTTCTGAATAAAAGTATTAAATTATTTAAAAAAAATCTTACTGACTAAACTTTCGAACAGCTTATTTGAAATTATATATATATATATATATATATATATATATATATATATATATATATATATATATATAAATTCTTAATAATTATTCAACAAAATATATATATATTTTTTTATTTTAATGTACAGCAAAGAATGAATTTCTCTACAAAACCACACCATTAAAAACTATTACATCTATGAAATGTCCCCACAAACAGAGAAACTCAGTGTGTGTGTGTGTGTGTGTGTGTTTCTGTGTGTAGAATGTAGGCCTATAGGCTAAACTTTTGACTGGCAATGTACAGTATATGCATTTTTGTCTTTAGATCTGGCTAGCTGTAGCGGTAGTACAAGTCCAAAAAAGAAAAGAAAATATATTGGTTCCTTCATGTAAAATGATAATGGCTTTATTCTGGAAGCACAGAAGCATATTGTTACTTTGTGTCGGCACAAAGAGCGCTGCTTGCTTCTGGCAGGTTTGGGATGGTCTCTTTCGGCTGTTTTTTCTCTTTGGCCACTCTCTTTTTTCTCTTTTTGTAGGTAGGTCAAAAGAGAGATCCTTTCTGTCAGCTCATTGCTCACGTTGATGAAGTCGCTTGTTAGTGGGACTCTCTTCTCTCTCTCATTAGAGTGAGCAGAGCCGGGGAGAGCAGGGCAGAGGATGAGTGACCGGCCTGAACCCTGTCATGTCAAAGCGGGCTGGATCATTCTAGAGATGGGCTCTCATTACTCAAGGTCAGGGTCCACAGAAACCCTTAGCACTGGTCTAAGGACGGAAGCAAAGTGCCCACCAACGCTGCCTCTGAACTGGCAAACAGCTAAGGTCACAAGTGCTCAGCATGTTGGGCAAAAAGGATGGCATAAAAGTAATGGAGTGTTTTAAATGTTGTTACACAATGCTACAAAATGAAATAGCCAGTTAACGCTAAACACTGTGGTGCTATCAAAAGTTTCCTCTGTTTTTTAAGAATAGCGACTAGGGCTGCATTTCTCAAAAGCATTGTGAGCCCAAGTTGATCGCGAAGACCATTGCCACCAGTGTTCTCCACGATCAACTGGCTATTTCATTTTGTAGCAACGTTTTTGGCAAATTGTGATTTATATACTTTTTAATGGCATATTTCATATTTTTTGGGTTGATTTTCACTGCCTCCCTTGTCACGCCCCTGTATATTCTTATTTATTGCTATTGCAATTATCATAAGTATCTTAATATTAGGGGTGAAACGGTTCTCTGTAAAAAAAAAATCGAACCGTACCGTTCTGCACACTTGGTTCGGCACGCACTTGTACCGCTGTTCATCTCATATCTGACAACGCATATGCATCTATAATATGGTTTGTAGAAAATAAATAAAACAGACAGACAGAGTTAGGCTAATGTATGTTTCTGTCGATGGATACACATTCTGGCTTACCCTAAACTTTGTTCAACATGAGTGCCATATGCTTTATATGACCAGTAATTTACGCCTTCATCACCCGGGTGTTGATAGCGCACGAGCGCAGGTGAGACCTGAACAGCACACGTTGCTATCTGTGTTTAAACTAAACTCATTTAAGCCTTGCCAATTTAAACATTTGAGTGTAAGTCGCGAAAGAGAACTTATGCGCGCGCTGTGAATATTTGTGCGCTCATCTGAAGTGCGCACGTGGAAGCGCGTGTACAGCGTGCAAATATTGAAGTCTTGTGTTTGAACGGACAAATTCACACAAAATTGATTGATCTTTATTTTATTTTTACAGTAAAGATTACATGCAGCATTGTTTTACATTTTATTAGCTACTTTATTCAATTTCTGTACCTGAAAAGCTTTATTTATTTGTTTCTTTGCTTTAATGTATTTATTTGTGCTGTTTGATATTTGTTCTTATTTTCTTTATTTTTATTTGACAGTAGTAATTCTTTACCTGAACATAGCACATACCAAACCGTACCGAAACCGTGAGTAATTGGAACCGTTGCACCCCTACTTAATATAGCTACTATATTGTCAAAGCAGTTAATACAAAAACGTCAAAGAAAGAAAATAATACATACACATAGTCATATTGTCATGGTGTGAGCAAGAAAGGAGATGAGAGATGAATCCAAATGCAGCAAAATGTGATTTTATTTAAAAACAAAGCGAACGAATGCAACAGCTTTAAGGCCTGTTCAGACCAAGAACGATAACTATAAAGATAAAGATAAAGTTCTAAAAATCATTCTAAATACAAAATAATTGCACTGTCCACACCACAGCTATAACAATAACAATTTAGAGAAACAATATCGTTGGGAACACTTTCAGAACGATTTTTTAAGGGCTAATTTAAGGGCTCGCACATTTATAATGGCAGACGACATTGTGGAGAAGGTAATCGCAGAGGTTCAGAAAAAGCCACCACTGTTTGACAAGTAAAACCCCCTTTTCAATGATACTTTAAAGAAAATGGATATATGGAAAACAATCGGTCATACTCTCGGACTAAATGGTGAGAAGTATTAATGATGAGATCATTATGCCAGGGTAGCAAACAGTGTAACATAAAATTACCTCAGGTATCCAGCGCTAGTTGCGACAACATTGTCTTGCTTCCTTTGAAGTTGCAGTGAAAAAGACTAGGCGTTGTTTTTATTCCACTATATTGACTTCGTCAGCTAAATTCACTGTTAGGTTAGATCAATTGTATTAGCTATTCACTCGAAACAGCATGCTGAGGACATCTGCTGGTTAAAGCCTTGTAAATGCAATGAGAACAGCAAAAACATGGTATACACACTTTGAAACCGCAGCGCGTGTACTTAGAATACACAGACCATTATCGTTAGTTGGTGTGGACGCAAATATAGTTATTGTTATAGTTATCTTTATAGTTATCGTTCTTGTTATGACCAGGTCTTTACACAAGCAGTGACAATATACGACAAGGAACGAATGAAAACTAAAGGCTTAAATACACAGGATAACTAAGCAGACTATAAACAGGTATGCAACTAAATCAGTAACCATGATAACAAATAAAGAGCAGGAAAATGGAGAACAAAGGGAACAGGAAAAGGACACAGGAAACCAAGGTGAAAGTAAAAGTCTATCAAAACAGGGCATAACCCTGACAGCTATTTAATAATAGTGATTTTGTCTGCTTCACAAATGCATTAAAAACAATCAAGTGAAATAAAGCAATGGTTAGGATTCACTTCATATCAGACCCTGTGAAAAGATAATTGCCTTTTCTCCAGCATCTCCAGAGATGTTCGGAATCACACAATTGATCTCATTATGAAGTAGTTTGTACATTAGTATTTTCATCATTACATTGATTTGTCAACATCTATACAAACTAATTAGCAGCAAATATAATAACATTATTAACTTGCCAGCTGCTAGTGACATGTAATTTCATTTAGACTTGCACACTCAAAGCGGGCGTATTTGGGACAGATGGCATTGTGGGTAGTTTAAACCCTTGACACTCAATGTGCATTTTTTCTGTATGTTCATGATAGTTATTTCATTTGCTGATAGCATTAGAAAAAAAGAAAAAAAAAGTAAAGTGTCGGGAGAAAAGTCCATTTTTAAATGTCGCTAATCGAACTGCCGAACAGCCTCATATCACTTGCATTCAGACTGCTGTTGTTGTCACTGTTGTCCTTGCTCATGCGACAACAGGCGCCTGAGTCTTTTTCTGCCCAAATGTCGAGCCTTTCAGAAATTTAATTAATCAACCTCCTGTCCTTTCTCTCAAAACACAATGTGCTCTCACTGGTTGTCCCTGCCTTTGCCCCACCCACCCTACTTCCTTTGTTGTGCACTTTACAGTGTCTCTCCATCCAGAGCTCTTGATGGTCTGGGGGAGGCTCCAGTGCACACACACTAGTATCTGGCGCTTATTTACCATAAGGATGTTTAGTACTATAATTCCCACATTAACAATGCCATGGAGACTATGGAAACAAAAATAAAGATCTGACGGAGACCTGAACAGGCTGACAGTGCAGTGATTCTGACATCAGCAACTTAGGAACACTCAGTTTGAAATTATACTGTACTGAAGCAGCAAGGTATCTGAAACTACAGTAAAGTGTAACAGCAGGGTACCTGACACTACACTATACTGATGCCGCAGGATGCCTGAAACTATACTATACTGAAAAAACAGTGTCTTAAGAGAGTCTCATATATATAATGATAGAGCAGACAGACAGATAGGTTAATAGATAGACAGACAGACAGATTTGATCAATTTCTTGTTCAATACTCGCAAAGTCTTACTCAAAACCTCAGTCAATATTCTAGGTCAAATTGCCGTCTTTTCTCAATCATGTGAACAAAAGTGATTTTATTCCTGTCATGGACATGAAAATGGAGAGACAGACAGACAGACAGACAGACAGAATGACCGACAGACAGACAGATGGATAGAATGATTGGCTGACCGACTAACAGACAGATGATGATAGATAGATAGATAGATAGATAGATAGATAGATAGATAGATAGATAGATAGATAGATAGATAGATAGATAGATAGATAGATAGATAGATAGATAGATAGATAGATAGATAGATAGATAGATAGATAGATAGATAGATAGAACGACCGACTGATCGACAGACAGACAGACGATCGATAGACAGATAGATAGATGACAGACAGACAGACAGACAGACAGACAGACCGACAGACCGACAGACCGACAGACAGACAGACCGACGATCGATAGACAGATAGATAGAATGACCGACCGACTGACCGACAGACAGACGATGATAGAATGATAGATAGATAGAACTACCGACCGACCGTGTGTTGACAAACAGACAGATGGACGATGATAAATAGATGGACAGACAGATGAAAGAAAGACAGACAGATCTTTTGGATGTTTAACATTATTTATGGAACAGACATAACAATGAGGATGCAGATCATCTTGCTGGATATTGGAAAACTTTAATTAAAATTACGAATGTAATGCAGCTGCAAGTCATGAAGAGATCATTAGGGATTTTCCTAATTAAGTTACATTAAAGGGGATCATTGTTCTTTTTACTATCCATACAACTATTGCATGTACTGCTTTGATTTCAAGTCCACACTCTGATATTATTAGTGGTGATTGTGAAGGCAACACTAAAGCAACACTATTGTTGTTCTTCCAACCCAGTCACATAATGAGATGGCGAAATATTAAGAAATCCTACAACCCAATTTTAAATCTAACCCTATAGGGGGGGAAAAAAAAGTTATAGTCATATATTTTTGTATGAGCCATTTTGGCAGCAAGCTTTGCACACACACTGACCATTTGTATCTACAAAAAAATCTAAAATCTAGTGTAACTTGCTGGTTGTGACTCTTCTACTGACACATGCAGCGATTTTGTAGTAAGTGCAACCGGTTATTGATTGGTTAAAACACCTGAATTGAAAGGTTTTGAAGCAATGCATTTTTAATAAGTATACTAAAAGACTAAAGACTGATGGACACGGGCATAAATCAAAGCTTGCAGAAAGCTGTGTATCTAGTCAGAGGTTTCAGGCACACTGTGGCCCCGTGCATGCTGCCATAATTCATTTGGGTTGTACAGGATACAGGCATAAGTATGTTCTCATTAAGATCTCTGTGTTCTCAGCCACAGGGCATTAGCTCCAAGCTAATACATTTGGCAGCTAATGAGCTGCAGCGAGTTTTAGGCTAGAGCGAAACGAGGGACTGGGCCAAGCATTGCCTCTCCCTTACACTCTGCTCTTTACTGAGACTAAAGAAAAGCAGCATAATGTCCATGCTAATGAATCAATCATCGCTCACAGATAAATCACAACTAACATAACGCTCTGGCTTACTGTCATTATGATGAATCCCTTTATTTGGAGGTATAGGCTCAGACCAATAGCAGACTGTCTCCTGCACATGCAAAAAGTAATGATCATGGACAGAATGTGATACGGTGTGGTGAAACAGAACTGTAATACACTGCACGCTCCACTGACTCATTTTTAAATTGCTGTGGCATGGTAGAACGAATGCATTTCAGAGGGGCTTGAAGATACCGAGGCTTAGAATGCAATGACAAAGTTGTGCGATACATACGCCCGAGACCATATGGAGTATTAGATGGGCTGAGAGAGGTTTCAAGGGTCTTTATTACTTCTACAGTATTCCACATCTTGCGGAATTTTACTTTGCATTGCTTATCTAGATTAGAATTTAAAGTAGATTATAAAAACTTTGAGATCTGACTTGAAACTGGTGGGTCAACACTCAAAAATTAGTCTGACAAAACATTGCTAAATGCAAACAATAAAATGCAACTAATCATATAATCATGCATGTAGATAAATACTGTAGGTTTAGCAGCTTTTAAAAGGGAGGAGTAAAACAGTTTTGTTGTTAAATGTTAATATCGCAAATTTCTCTGCTGAATTAAATAGATGCCAATATGGACAGGTTGTGTAATATGCACTCGACCTATAAAACATGAACAAAACTACACAAGGTAAAATGAAATATGACAGAAAATATTAAAGACGTTTACTTGCAATGAGGATAAATATGATTTGTGCCGACCAGTTTGTTTAGTGCATGGAATTCTACATTTTTGTTGATTTACATTTACATTTTACAATAAGATTCAATTTGTGAACCTTATTAAACTAAACAAAAAAAGTATTTCCATTTAGGTAAGTTACTAATGTTAACAAATTTAAGTTTTGAAACCATCGGAATTCAAGATACATTTAGAAACCTACTGTATTTGCCTGTTTGTTTGTTTGTTTGTTTATTATAATAATTTGGCATATTGGCGAGCCAATGAAGTTCATGGTTTGATTTTAAAGACATTTGCTTTCACTTTTATTGTACAATAAATAATTTCATACTGTTGGGTTGCCACTTGATATCCAATGTAAAATCTGGATCCTGAAGCAAAACTAGTGCAACCACTGTTTTAAAATACCCTTCAAATACACCTTTATTTTTTATCTTTAAAGTCCCCCTGAAATCAAAATTTAATTGAATATGTTAGTATGAATATGTTAGACTTAAGGTTATGAATAAACTGGTGTGTTCCAAAACAATGACAAAATTTGCATTTAGGAGATATAAGCATTCAAAACTTACAGTCTCTCACTTACGCTAAAATGGATTCCAATTCAGCTTCTCATCAAATCTTCTGTCCAATCAAATGCTCTCTAGAATCTGAAGTCCCGCCCCCTTCTAAACTATAAACAAACGCTGAAGCTGCAGCTGAAATTGGTCATTTGTTCAGACATTTACTAGTTTCTATATGATTAATGGCACATAGTGCACTATATAGAGGACAGGTAAATATACTTTCCACTGATGCGAATGATGTCCATTTTCGTGTTAGTGTCACATGAACCACCGCAGCACAAGCACAGTCTGCTCCGGTCCAGAGACACGAGAGCACACAGACCACCAAACATTCGGACACATTTTAATTTTTCAAACAATGCTATATTTGAAAGCAATATGGAGGAGAAACGGTTGGAGATTATGAGGAAAATTGGGTTTTACGAGCTCGACGGCTCTGGCCGAACTGTGATCTTTTTCGAAAAAATGGGGAGGAGCTTTTAGATATATCCTGCCCAGTCTTCCTGTTTCATTGGAAATTACGTCAAGCTGTGCATTCCAATTCACTTCAGTGGGCCTTTTAAGGTTTTACATTCTAATGAAATTTTTTAAATTTCCACCAGAAAGTTGAGAAAGAATATAAACTGATTCCAAGTTCTAGCCTTGCTAGAGGGGTATTCAGACAAAATGATTTTGCTTAATTCGATAATAGCTCATGAGAACAAAGTGTGATCAAGCCTTGTGAAGTAGATTTGCTCATACTGTCATTTGAACACACTTTAAACTGTCAGTTGAACACACTTACATAAAATGTACTAGTTATCATACAGTATGCTAAATGCACATCAACAGGTTTTGCTCCTACATTAAAGAAGCTATCAATCATTTAATTTTAAACTATTAGGCATGTACATGGCAGAGTATTTGCATTTAGTTGAGAAAAAAAAATGATATAAGTTACTTTAATGAACTGCTTTAAAGTACTTGTCTTCATGCATTTATGTAATTTAATTTAATTCCATCTGCAAGATGTCTCCTGGTTAGTTGTTGATGTTTTACTAATCAGTATAGTTGTTGTGGTTTCCTGCGGAAGAATTCCAATAAATTACTTTTGACTCATTGTACATAATTGTTCATCAAATCCAACGTCTCCCATTTTTAGATGTTTAGCGTGCCAATCTATTAATTTGGTTCCATAAATGTCAGTTTGTCCCCGAAGAAACTTCTATCAAACGTGTTAAACTGTCGCTCCCTCTCCTCCTGGCTTTCTCCACCATGTACTCCCATTAAAACGAGAGTAATAACTCGCTTAATTATTTTTTGCATGAAGAACAAAGTTCATAAATGAGCGTTTAAACGAGTCATGGTGGAGCCTGCCACCCTCTCCTTATGACTTTATCTGATAATTAATTAAAAACAAATGAGATACTACTTTGACTTAACTGCTGCTGAAACATGACCAGGATATTGCAGGCATCCTTTAACGACCTGGGATAGGGTGATAATTAAAAAGCTGTCAGGGCGCATTACATTATCAGGTCTGCACGCGAATGGATGTGTGTGTTTGTGTGTGTCTTCCCACAGATGTATCTCTTGACCCCAGCCTAAGTTGATATGCAGGGTTGGCTTCCGCAGGGGTCAAAGGTCACAGATTAATCATGGCCCCGAACATTCGTAATTTTCAATTATGATGCCGTGGGGGAGCCCATCTCAAGGAAGGACATGTGGAGGACGGCTTTACTGAAAGCCTCCTACCGCCTCGCTCTCATGTTTCAAACACATTGTCACCTGCTTCATAGGTAGAGTGATAATTAAAGCGGTGCTAAACGTTTCATCTTTTTAAGAGCAATGGGATTGGAAAGGTCACAACCTGTATATAGTTCAAAAGAAAAAGGCATGATAAAAGGGAAAAAAACAAAGCAAATATGCAGTCATTTCGAGTAGGCCGATAATGGTCCATAAAGAAGGTCCAGTGCTGGTCAGCAAACTAATATCATCATTGCTACCCACTGATGTCCACTACTGACTGACTAGTTAATGGTGGGCTTCGAGTGAAAGACAGCCATTAACCTGCAGTGTTTTAATGGCCAACTTGTTAGGAAACTTGCACCTAGAGAGTATCAACCTGCTGTTGCCACGCAAACAGAGGGTTTCTAGAAAAAGTGTTACAATGTTATGTTGTTTACTAACTTTGACAAATCCAAAGATTAGTTCTTCCTCGAAAGCGACCTGGTACCTTCTTAACACGACTTCGATAAAAACATGTGATACACAACCCTTGCTAAATTTAGCATTGCTGATAGCAGCCCACTGTGGAGCATGTAAGTTTTTCACAACATTTAAACACATTTTACATCACCTACTGATATCCACTACTGACTAGCTGACATGCTGTGCTGGGCCAATAGCCTCGGACCTCAAGCACCGAGGCCAAAATATTTCCACTGTCGGGCCAGTAGCCCCACAGCACTTCCCTAAAACCTGCCCTTAATACGCCTCCACAGAACAATGTCATATGACCTCACCATTTCACCACCTGACCAAAAACTAGATAGATCACAAAATGAGCATGACTCTTTACTTAAAAACCAATGTTTTACAATAAAAAAATAGTAACAGTAATTTATTAATTTGTGTCAGGAGTGCACATCAATCAAACTGGTTTTTATCATTTCACAGAAAGAGAGAACACATTCCTATTCGGTTGCACCTGCTTCTATCTATTTACAATCACAAGAATGCACAAAACAACTCCATTAAGACTTTTAAATTCAAAGGCTTACACATTTTGAAAAATATCATGTTTACATTACATTTCTGAGCATTTTTATTAATTTTCCTCAAAATTGATGACTGCAATATGATGACTGCAATCTGAGGAGGTTTGAGTGATCTCTCCGTCTTTCTATACTGTTATCCTTTCAGCCAGGGCAACAGAGGGAGCTCATGAGAAAAAAACAGGAGTTATGAGTTATGCGAGTTAACCGGAGTGTGTGACAGATATGCGGATGCATTAGTCCGGTATCAATAAAGGCACAGGGAAGAGATAGATAAAACATTAAACCAAATAAATACACAATTACAATAATCTATTATAAATTGTTTACGTTCCTTAAGCAGTTTCTGGCATTTTCCATAAACATGTGCATTTATTATCGTGATGATTAGCATAAGTAGCCTTTAGCATCACAAAAGTATATTTCTGCCTCATACAGTGATCAGAATCCCCATCGGATCACAAAGAAGTTATTTCAAACACTCGCTGGTGTCTGAAAGTGAGTTTTGAGCTGAAAGTTGTTTAAAATGTCTTAAATGTTAGCTGTTAGCCTGATAATAACATTGGAAACAAGCAGCAGTGTTGACTGTTGAGCCCTGGAAGTGATAGTGGAAACGCAACTGGTCCTGGCACGCACTAGCACGCTCACTTTTGGCCCGACAGTGGAAACGCAGCTACTACCTGGTTAATGGTGGAATAGAATGAATGAAAAGACATCCATTAATCTGCAGTGTTTTAATGGTTAACTTGATTAAAAACTTGCCCTTGCAGAGTATCAACCTGCAGTTGCCACACAAGCACATTTTTTTTTAGCAAAAAACAAGAAAACCTCATGCTATGAGATGGTCACAACATTAAATGATCAGTTTATTACTTTGGCAAATACAGAGATTAGGTTATTCTCAAAAGCACTTGTGGTAGCAACCTGGTTCCTTCTTGACACGACTTTGATAAAAACACGTGTGGCCATCCACAACTCTAGCTAAAATTAGCATTGCTGGAAGCAACCCACTTGTAGAGCATGTCAAATTTTACATAAACTCTACACTTAAATGTCCTGCACAAGTATATTTCAAAATCAAAGCTGTTTTAGAACATAGTTCAGAACATTTCATAAGCGTCAAACCAGAAATATCATTTAGATGTGACAAGCTAATCATATCAAGACTTAGCACACCAGGAAGCAGTGCTGTTGACCTTCACTGAAACAGCAAGTGATGAATTCACCTTGTGCATATGTAAAGAAATTATATAAATAGCATATTCTTGTCGACATAAATCTTCACAGTGGGATACTGAGGGCCTGTTGGGCAGTTTTCCATCAGGCAGTTTGGAGCTACTGAGTCCTATAGCAGCAGGACAGTCTTTCACTCCCTCTGGGGCATGAAAATGGCTGACCACAATCTTTCAGATTTGTCTTACTCACTTTTATTCACTCTAGAACACACTCTAAAACCTTCAAGCCAAGCTAGCACGGCAAGCTACTTTCACCCCCAGACATTTCCTTCTCTCCATGGATCTAAATTGGTGGCTTTTCAGTTTAGACCTTGTCAGATCTGTCAGAAGCATATATTGAACAATAGTGATTTTTCTCCTAGACTAGTTCACTCAAAAGCTAACCCACAAAGGCTAAGGCTAGAATCATACTTTATTAAAGTTTGCGAATGTTGATGTGAATTCTCAGCAGCTATTCCATTGCACGTCTATGTTAATGTTCCCAAGGGAGCCCTAGAGTTACCATCAAAAATCTATGCTGTTGTCAATGTTAACTTTTTTCTTCAAACTGTTGCTCCATGCTAGTAGTTGACCTGGAAGAAGATAGTTTACCGTAATGTTCACAGAGTACTCGTGTAGTGTTATGAATTGTGGCCTGATACATTTCGGAAAGCAATGACGCATGAAATGAGATGGTGTCATAGAAAAAGTGGAAGGGAGAGAGAGGAAGGAAGTACAGAGGTAGAGAAATGCTACTTGCACTGCAGATTCTCATTTTCTTTACACTGCTATCTGTATTTATAGACGACTTGCCTCATTTATCAATGCAAACACTAGCCAAAGGGGGATAGAAAGACAATGAGAGATAGAGAGCTTTTAGTATAAAGTCCGGTCCACATTACAGCTAATCTGGTCAAGAACTGCTTACTTGGACGAAGATGAAACCACGTAAAGTCACCACATTTAGCTTGTTTTGTTTTTACATGACAATTACGGCTGGTTTATTTGAGAATAGTGTACATTATACCACAATAATGATTAATTTAAATAATGTAGTGGTAGTTTTTTATGAGCGGTTGATCAGAAAACTTGTTGGTTACACTTTATTTTAAGGTGTACTTGTTTCAATGTAAATATACATTAAAATACTGATTAATATTAATTAACTACATGTGCTTACTATAGGATTAGGGTTAGATTAAGGTTTGGTTTATGGTAAGTTGCATGTAATTATGCATAATTTACAGTTATTACTACAGTAAGTACATGTAACATGTAACAAGGACACTGTAAAATAGTGTTACCAATTTTTCCATTTAAAAGTAAGTACTCTTTCACAGGTTCTGAAAACAAAGAAGAAAAAATGGATTTTCTCATACTGTACATATGTACTCAAGCCAGCCAATGAAATTCTAGCTTGACAGATCAAAAACGTACTTTCAATTTTGTAAGCAATATGCATCAGATAGACTATCATTCTCTTCACCCTCTCTCTCTCTTTCTCAGCCTGTCATTGGTTTGGATGTTATGACACTGATCAGCTCCACAATGGCACTTCCGTGTCTCGCTCCAGTGCCACTCGTCATGCCAATTCTGCCAAACAACCTGCAAGGACGGGGAGGCGGTGGAGCAATCGCACCGTGGCATGAACCCGAGAAATATGCACATTTTCATTTTCCCTACAGGGAATATGAATTAATTTAAACTAGGTACCCAAAGAAATCTAAAGCACTGTCACAAAGCAAAAAACACCTCCTCGTCATTTTTTAAAGAGCATGAATGCAATTGAAACAGTCCCTGCTATATATGGATGCTGTAAAAGTTTGATGTTAATCAGTCTTGTGTTCATACTTCACAGCATCATTTGAATATCTCTAAAAATATGTTATGGAAATTTGCTAATTTAATATATGGACCACATGAATGCTACTATAAAAATACATCTTTATTAAGACTATGCTGGAAATATATATATATATATATAAAAAAATATATAATAATAAATTGGACCTGTTCCCTAAGGCAAGTGACCGCTGATTCATTATTATTCATTTCTTTCCATCTGTCTCCTAGCTTCATTGTTTTGGGAGCTGCTTCAAGGGGCTTAACAACAAGCATTTACAGTTATTATTTCCAAGCAGCACTGAGAATATTAATCCATTGCTAGATATTGTAGCATTATTGTGTCAATATTTTAAATAAACCTTTCTTTATTTGGCTCTCTCCCTGCAAAAACAGGGAAAATAACTCACTCACGGTAAAAAACAACAAAAGTCATGGAAGGTTTTGTAAATATTTCAGAGTCCTCCTGGCGGCCACGGACACAGAAAAGCTGTTCCAAAGAGCTGCTGTTTTACCTTTCCTTAACCAAGGACTGGCTGTCTGAATGTCTTCACGGTAACATTTTAGTATGGGGAACACATTCACTACCAACTACGACTTTTGCCTTAATAAGCTCCTAATTTACTGCTTATTAATAGTTAGAAAGGTAGTTATTGTATTGTTTAAGTGTTGGTATTAGGTACGATTAAGGGGTGTAGAATATTGTCATGCAGAATAAAGCATTAATATGTGCTTTATAGGTATTAATAAACAGCCAATATGCAAGCTAATTGTTTCCTATAATAAAGTGTTACCATCTTCACTTATATCAGGAAGATGAACATCACTTACAACTTAAATTAGTGTAATACCCAGTAATGCTCATGTAAACCTAAAGGGTTCACCCAAAAATGAAAATAATGTCATTTATTAATCACCCTCATGTCGTTCTACACCCCTAAAACATTTGTTCATCTTCGGAACACAAATTAAGATATTTCTGATAGAGGCCTTACTGAGCCATCTGATTTTATTGCCAGCAATGTCACCGAACCTCTCAAGATCCATAAAGGTATTAAAAACATATTTAAAACAGTTAATGTGAGTACAGTGGTTCTACCTTAATATTATAAAGTGACAAGAATACTTTTTGTGCACCAAAATAAAAAAATTTAAAAAAATAACGACTTTTCAACAATATCTAGTGATGGCCGGAATCTTGATGATAGTATTATTAATGAATTAAAAGTGAATATCTGAGGGGTCTCACACAAATATTTCATCCATTAACCCTTCTTTTCAGGGAAAATTTGATAGACCCTTCTCTGTCCATCCAGGGTCATGTGCCCTTTGGATTTTCAGACCTACTGTACAAAGGCAAATCAATACAAAGGCTTCTTTCTATCTTTACAGGTCAGTAAATACAGAAAGAGAGAGTGAGAGAGACAGAGAATGAGTGCCTCCATATCTCAAATTAACAAGTAATATAGTCTGGTCACAGCAACCCGAAACAGAGGTGGTCTCTAGGAATGCAAAGCATGTGCTGCCCTATTTCCACCATACAGACTCCTCCATGTGCGCATCCTGATGTGCACCAAAAATCGCTTTTTCAAGGGTACTGTTTTTATCTCACGCTCGGCTTCTCCTGTGTCATGATTGATGCAAGACGCTCCTAGGCAAGTACTCATTGTTTTTAAGACCACATACCTGAGTTATGAATGTTGCATAAGTTGTGTGAAAGCTAAATATGAAATTCAAGGAGAGAGAATCTGCCAGTGGTGGGAATGGAGGCTGGACACATGTACATTTAATATTAATCCTCTATTTGTGGGAAAACTCCAAGGGATGAGTGCTGGAGAGAAGAACAGACATTGGTGAAAGGACTTATTAAAAGAGCAGATGTGCATCTGTGATACTTTTTCTTTCTTTTCATCTCTTGCACCACAACTATTCTTGCCCAAAATTTCCTTGGGAAAAGCATTAAGTAAAAGGACAAACCAAACAAATCCATCTTATTGATGCCATGTACACAGGGAATATCTGCTGTGACAGTCCCTCTCACCCTTGTTTATGGGGAGGAGAGATTTATCAATATAACATGTGCTGTGCTGTTAGCTGACAAGCTGTGAAACTCCCACAGCTCTCAACCAAATGAGCAGGGAATTCTGGAAGAAATGTGAGGCTCTTGGAGGTGTTCCTACCTTTACTGAACTGTGACCAGTAGATAAAGAAAGGAGGAAGAGAAACTGATAGCGTAGAAACTGCAATGCTATTTCGCACTCTCACGAAATGCTTTCACCATAACTAACAATGCAAACATATGCAGTAAGAGATGCATTATGTAGTGAAGAGCATCACTATGAAGGGAATTTTGTGTCCAGAAAAATTCACATTGCGTGATCGACAGCTTCAGCCATAATAAAGAGAGTGTAAAAATACTAGGATTAATCATTATGAATTTAACTTTCATTACTGGTTTAAAAATAATATATGTTATTTACAGTTTGTGGGGTCTTTGCTGGTTCCAGAACAGTTGGTACAGCCTGATCTTTGAGCAAAAGTTTTTGGGCAAAGCCAGTATCATATTGCAACTTGTTCTCAAAACAGTTGCTGGTAAAATGTATGGTACAAACATGCAAGGACATTCTTTCAAAATAAACGGAATCCATTTTTCTCTGACATCGGTATCCTTCGGCAGCTTATGCAAAGATTATGTTTTTCCACAGCCAGGAACAACATAACATCTGCGTGGCATCGCAATCCTGTTATTATCACAATCTTATCATAAACAACTACTTTAGATCCACTCGCTGCTCATCGATTGAACACCAGTAGGTGGGGACAACTATGCGATGATGTAAAAGTAGCCATTGTTGTCTTCAGGGTTTCTGCAGGTATTATCAAATTTAATTTAATGCTTTTTAATGCCAATTTTTACATTTTTAATGCCATATATATATATATATATATATATATATATATATATATATATATATAGCTAAATGTCTCTAGATGACATCAGATGCCAATTAGAATATCCATAACGTTGCATTCGCATTCTGCCAAGTGTCAGCAGCCCTTTACATTTGTTTGCTTCTCTGCTGCTACTCTTTGTGCTCACATAATCTATTTTAATACAGTCAAATTCCCAATAAAACTGTATCATCTATATATTTTTCTGTTTTTTGTCAGACAATATGAAAAAGTGACTGAAATACAGCCTATTAAGACTACATGCAGGGCTCGACATTAAGCCTTTTCATGCATGTGCTTGTCCTTCGGACAAGTAAATCGGTCATTCACTTGTCTGAGTAAAAATGTTGCTTGTCCAGAAAATATGATTTTGTGTGTGTGTGTGTGGTTTAAATATTAAATTTTTTTTCTGACACAGCTTTAAATATTTAAATTGGACATATTTAAATCTGCATATTTGTGATATTTACCCCAAGGGCTTTTTTTTTTTTTTTTTTCATCTTTAATTTTAAATTCTTAAATTTGATCAATTAAATTAGAATAAGAAACTAATTTTATTAGTAACAGTCCTATAAATTATTTACAATGAAAAAATTACAACTGCATTAAATAATATTTTGAGATTTTTTTTATTTATTTATTTATTTTTTTGAAAATACAAACAAGAAAGGTTGTTATATTTTTAAAAATGAAACTAAATCGCCAGTAGGTGGTGGCAAGTGACCATCTTAATAAGTGAGTCATTGAGTCATTCATTCAAACGATTCGTTCCAATGACTGATTAATTCAAGAATGAGGTAGTTGTTTATAAATGGATCATTGAATCTTTGACTCAACCAATTCGTTCAAAATGCTGAATCATTCAGTAATGAAAACGAGGCGCTACAGTTCTGCTGTGAACTTTGTTTATAACTATTTTTTGCTGCTAAAATAGAACAAAAACAGTCAAAGTTCCTTCTAAAATGTAAAGGTGTCACGTTTTTAATCATGATGTGTTCAGGAAGTCGCGTGATGTTGCTTAACTGTATCAAGTGTTATAAAACTCAACATTTTTACCGCTGTATGTTAACTTAAGTTTCTTTTTGTGTGCTGCCCCTTCAAAAAATCCACTTGTCCCCGACTAATGGACAAGCGTTAATGTCGAGCCCTGACATGTTAAACAGCTGCTCTCCAACTAAAATCCTGATTTATAATAGACATTGTCTGACAAAAAAAAAATCACTATACGCATAAGATAAAGACAGTTGTTGTGATTTTAGGTATATACACACGTAAAATTATCTGTTTTATTTGTTCTCTGACAGAGCGCACCTTCGTCAACTGAATGCGCTGCTCCTCTCAGCCACTCACAGAACAGAGCAGACGCAGAGAGAGGTGCACCTGTGGCAGGAAAGCAAGACTTTGCTCTCGTGCGGCAGTCCCTGGGAGTCTCGGAAGCAAGACAATGTTTTAAGACATCGCTAGATTTGTCACAAGGTCGCTTTCTTGGAAAAAAGAAAGGTCCAAGCCCGCCACTGTCCAAACCGGCGTTATGGCAATTTTGCACCGGCCAAAGGCAGTTACCAAACTGGTTCTGCCTGTGTATCACACCAGTGTACATATTTTGCTACAGCAAATCAAAGTTATTAATTATGAAGGCTATATTCAAAATAAACTGATAGTATTATTTTATTTCAAAACTATCTAAAAATTTTTTAATGCCTGTAGGAATCAAATTGAATGATTTTTAATGCCATTTAAGGCCTTAATTTTCGCAAAATCCATTTAATGACTTTTAATGCTATGCGGAAACCCTGTGTCTTGCTCTAGAGGCAATCAAATGTAAATGCTTCTTTATTGATGATGAGGATGTTTTAAGTTATAGAACTTTCAGGATGTATTAATGGTACAAAGACCTTTTATATGCCAAAATAATTGATTTCTCATGTCATGACCCCTTTAAATAGTCTGGTTCAGTGTTTGCTGTACGCTAGTCCTATCAGAGTTCCTCTGAAACCCTCCACCTCCCCCAGCTCCACCTGCCTAGATCTGCTACGGGACTTGTTTGTATGTCTATTTATGCAGCAGCAGCATATCTAACATGCTCATAGCAGTGTGTCTGTGCAGTGTCTCTGTCATAGCAGTGTCTCTGTTAGCAGTAGCAAGTCCATACTTGCTCTGCAGCAGCAATAATCAACAGTAGCAGTTTTGCAGATTTGCGGTTTAGTCCGCAAAGATCAAATACATTAACATTGCCACATAAAAGTGCAGCACAACACAGTATTTCATTTCACACAAGTCTTAAAGGCACAACGGGGGAGAAAAAAAGTATGTTATGACCCATTTAAGATGACATGACAGAGCATGTCAGGAAGTTGTTCAGCACCTCAGCTGAGTAAGATACAGTGGGCGTCATGAGTGGTGGGAACTGAACTTTACT
Organism: Elopichthys bambusa; assembly: GCA_037101425.1. Classification (NCBI taxonomy): domain Eukaryota; kingdom Metazoa; phylum Chordata; class Actinopteri; order Cypriniformes; family Xenocyprididae; genus Elopichthys; species Elopichthys bambusa. The sequence continues at coordinate 12,574,745 of CM074452.1, read as the reverse complement.
GGCTGCTTAATGGACATGAACAGGAGTCATGAGAGACACTCTCAGAGCTCAACCTGTGTGGAATTCTCACGCAAAATAATCCCCCCCTGCATTCAGACTAATTCAGAAGAGACAACACTAAAGCAATGAGAGCATATAAGCAGATAGTTTCCACATGCTTATAACTTTCTCGCTAGTATGTCTGATCACACGGTAATGTATTCATACTACAACCAGGCTAAGGGGAAATTAAGGCCACCAAGACATGATTCTTGATCTCTTATTAAAACAAACAACCTCATGCAAGTTGCATCAGGCCTGTTGTAGTGCATTACCAGTCTGTATAATGCATGACTTCATGGATAATACACGATTTTCAGCTAATACAGTTCTCTAATAGCGCACAAATGACAGGTTCAATTAATTCACAAGTCGAGAAGAAACAAAAACAGTTGCAACTAAAAATAGAAATATTTAGTCATTTTTGGGTCATCAGTGTGGTGGCAGTGCCGACAACACTTGTCATAATGCAAGTTAAAGAAAAGTAATGTGAGAAAGTACAATGCAAATAAGCTGTCATAAAAATAAAAGTCTGAGGACAGCGTGTTGATCAAACAAATAGAAAAAAAGAGTCTAAGATTACTTTGCCACAATAGAAAAAAAGACTGCAATAATTGTCGAAGCTGTGGTGCAGCGATTAGCGCACATGCTTCAAATACATTGAGCTGTGGTGCTTGTGTGGCATGCAAAAGTTCAATTCCCACTTTTTATGGCCAAGTCACATTACCCTTCTTTGTCATTAATAATCTCTATACAATATATTATCTCTGTCTGATGAAGTGGAAAAAGTACAGGCAAGATTAAGCATCAAGAACAAAACGTTTTTACACTTATCAGAAAGGATTAAGAACACTTGCATGTTAAACCATGGCAGTTACATCAACTAACGTTCTTCTACCATTTCATGTCTTCAAATATTTCATCAGAAATAAGGGCATCTGCTTGATCCTCTCAGGGACAGCACATACATGTGTAACCTTGAGACATGTCTCTCAGTAGCTGTGTCTCCACTGTCGGGTCAAAAGCGAGTGTGCCAGGGCCAGTTGCGTTTCCGCTGTGACTTCCGGGGCTTGATCAGGGCTCATCAGGGCTTCCTCGGAGCCATCACGCCTGGCAGCCAGTGCCTATGACAGCCACCAGAGGGCACTCCTTCTGTCTCCTTATCCACTTCATGAACTGCATTTCCCATAACCCTTTGCCTGGACCCTTTATGCTTCATTACATTCAGCTGTGACTCATTATCCTTATTAACCCTGCCTATTTAAGCCCTGTGTTTTCTTTCAGTCCTTGTGAAGTCTTGTATGTGTTACACTGCATTTCTGTTTTTTCTTTTCATGGTTTTGATCTTCTGTTTTTCTCCCTGGATTTGCCCGTGTCTTAGGCTACGTTCACACAGCGAGCCTTAGTGCTCAATTCCGATTATTGCTCAGATCTGATTTTTTATATAGCTGTTCACATTATTGTTTTAAATGTGGCCAATATCAAATTTCCAGTGTGAACAGATCATGGTTCAGAACTGACCTGCATGCACAAAAGAACGATACAAATGGGGTTGCCAGGTTTTTACCACAAAATCAACTCAATTGCTTCTCAAAACTAGTCTAAAATTAGCTCTGTGGGGTATCCTGGGAAAAAAATTGCATTCTGGGGGTTAAATATCGCGTTAGCGTGGTCACTTCAACACACAGAGTTACAAAACAACCCGCGGTAACAGTGAAAAAGTAACCCAAGTCTGTGAGAAAATCACGGAAGGCATTAAAGTAAGCAATTACGCGTTTATTTATAGTGTTATCTGCCATGGAAGCCAGCGAAATTATGCGCAGGCAATATGAAAAAATAAAGACAATGATGTGACAAAAGAGAGCAGAGTTTAGAAACGGGTTTTATGATACGAGCCCTCATGTTTTGCTTGTATTATAGAGCTGTCTCTGTAATATGAGTTTTGCCACATCACTCTCCTTCTAGTAACTACCTTTCACAACTGTTTTGATAACGTTTGGTATGTAAAATCTTTGAATAGACTCCCATGAGTAATCGTGATGAATGTTGATCTCGAGTGTTGTAAAAATCGCATGAATTCCGATATGACTGTTTACGCTGCAGCTGCATCACAAAACCTTTTTTTTTTTTTTTTTGTAGCCTGTATATCATTTAATGTGAAATATGTGAGGGGATAAAGAAAAGAAAAAGGTACTTCCAGTGTAAAAAAAAACAAAAAAAACCCTGCAAACCAAGAAAAACGCTTCAGTAAGTTTCAGTAAGCTGATGGTAAGAAAAGTAACACAAAAGCATTACTTTCCAATAATAATAATAATAAAAACTTATAATATAGTAATATAATATTGTAACATTAATTTTAAAAGTAACATTTCTCAGCTCTGTATCTCACAACATTGTTTGGTCTAGTTGATGAACACTATTGACTTGGACAAAGTCAACAGAAGCGTCATGAACCAAAAACCTTGGTGTCTTCGACAGACCTCATCAGCTGACTTCCATGGCCTTGGGCAGCAGGGGAACTCAGTCATATTATGGTTTGTGACTCTCAGCCTGCCCTCTTGAAAAAGAGAGAGTTCGACTGGATAGTTATGGCATGGAGCCACTGCTCGCTGGAGGACAAGAAGCAATTTTTCAGCAGTTCTGAGCACTCGGTGTCTCTCTGTCCGCTGTCGGGTCTTGAAAGGTCACCACGGCTGCATGGACATTGCACTTTGGAACAGCCGCTGTGAATTGACTTTGATTCAGTTGGCTTGAAACAAACAAATGGCGGGCCCGGGGTGTCCAACACTAATGTCTTTCTCTTTGTTCAAATACACAGAGCAAAGATTCAACCCTTTTTCTTCTTTGGAGTGCTATAAAAATAAACATTGCTATCTTCCAGCATTATCAATGTGACGGGTATGTTTAGATATGTGTTTAAGTGTAAATAGGGTGACCAGATTTCTCATGGTGGAATACGGGACGAGTGGGCAATATGACCATATGAGAAATTTTATTTCATGATATATATATATATATAGCCTATACTTTTATGTAACATATTTTGTTGTTTTATTAACATTAAAGGATTAGTCTACTTTTAAATTAAAATTTCCTGATAATTTACTCACCCCCATGTCATCTAAAATGTCCATGTCCTTCTTTCTTCAGTCTAAAAGAAATGAAGGTTTTTGAGTAAAACATTTGATTTTTCTCCATACAGTGCAGCTTCAAAAGGCTTTAAACGATACCGGACGAGGAATAAGGGTCTTATCTAGCGAAACGATCAGTCATTTAAAAAAAAAAAAATTAATTAATGTATGCGCCCATTCTACTTACTGAAAAAACGGAACTGACGTTCGTTCCGTAAGTTGAATAGAGAAGGTGTAGGACATTCAGCGTAAGCTTTTTGAAGAATACGGAAGTGCGGTTTTGGCGGAACCACTTGAAGGCGATCATTTGTTTATTTGTAAGGAAGTTCCAGTCAGATCTGTTCGTTTCTTTGCTTCTTTTTACAGCAGATTCATTTTTAAACAAGACACAGTTCAACTTAGTCTTTTTTTTCTTTTTTACTGAACGAAACACACAAATTAACAAGACATAAGAGCTTATACAAAGTATATATGGACCAGTATATGTATTTATATATATATATATATATATATATATATATGTGTGTGTGTGTGTGTGTGTGTGTGTGTGTGTGTGTTGGTCCCCTTTTTGCTGCCAAAACAGCCCTGACACATCGAGGCATGGACTCCACTAGACTCCTGAACGTGTGCTGTGGTATCTGGCACCAAGATGTTAGCAGCAACTTTGAGGACAAAAAGTTCATTTGCTGCCTAATATAATAGATAATCAGTGTTATTCACTTCACCTGTCAGTGATCATAATGTTATGCCTGATCAGTGTATATATACTAGACATGCACCAATATTCGGTAATGCAATATATCACGATGATGAAGATGCACAATATTGTTATCATAGACACTTCAAAATACCGTAAATAATAATTTATTACCAATTATTAAAATAATGCATTTAAGAATATTTTCCCTATCAACCGTATAAAATGCACAACATCGCTGTATTCTGCGTCAAAAGGACACAGATGTAAACAAGCCCAACGTGCATGAGAAGCACGTGGCAGAACGAGTGGAGAAGCTGTGAATAAAAATGCACATTCACTCGCTGACAGCAGAGGGCCCTGATGGAACAGCAGAATGCAGCGGTTACCCCGGAAACCCCGCAAATAAGTTTTTAAAATGCTTCAAACTGCCATTCTATATATATATATACGGCTTCGTTTTTCATACGGCTTAATTAGTTAACATGTTAATTCATTTTTACCAAACTGACAAAGGAAAATACTAATAAAGCATTACTTATTCTTAGTTAATGTTAATTTCTTAGTTACTGTTTAATAACATTACTAAAATCAAAAGAACTTATTTATTGGACCTGAGATAAAACTAACAATGATCAGTTGTATTTCTTAACTAACATGAACAAAAAATAATACTTTCTGTAACAAATGTAGCTATTGCTCAATCTTAGTTAGTGTTACCTGTTGTTCTTTATAGCCTAATTCTTTTGCACTTAAATCTGTTTGAAAATGTTACTTTATATATTTTTTGTGTATTGTATCATGCCTATATATATATATATACACACACACACACAGGCTGAAAATAAACAATGATGCAGTGTTGATTATATTGGATCCGACAGTAATGTTGCAAGTGAGTAACAATGTTTTTACCATGTCACTATTGCTTTGTTTAATAGAGGTTGTTTGATATGTACTAAGCATTTATACCGTAGCGCCGCAGTCAAACTGAATAGTTGTGATAGTGATTTACGCAAAGAAAGCATGTAAAGAACGCTGCTTTTGTTTTTGTTTTGATCTAAGCCATTCACTGTAATCCTGAATAAAAGCTTCAGTGAGTGACATCTTCTGTTTTGTCATCAGTAATTACATTACAACATGTTTCATTTTATTTAAAATTGGACACTGCAAGAAAAGCATGAACTATGAATAGCCTAAGAATGATAATGTGACAAACAATGGTACATTCATTCATAATTCCATTTACACAAAACACCATAAGTCATCATTTGGTACTGTGGTACTCCAATACTTCATTTACCACAACCAAGAGTTATAAAGCATATGTAATGCGCATAAATGTTTCACATTGTTGGCAAATGTTTCAACTATTTAATGAGATATCGGAAGTTTTCAAAGCAATTCCACACATGTAATGTTGAAAATTATTTTAATATGTAAAACTGTTACCCAATCATAGCAGCAGGTGTTCATTTCCAAGTCTTGAATGCGGCACGCCCATCAAAAAAAGGGTGTTCGAAAGAGAGGGTCAAAAACAAGATAAAAAATAGCTTTTTACTTCTAAATTAGGATGTTTTTTTTTTAATGTAAAAATCTTGATAAAATTATAAGTGGACCTCAGAAAACATTATATTTACATAAAAAATGCTGTTCAAGAATTTATGCTCAGAGCTGTTTTCAAAGTCATTTTGTACTTCATTATAAAGTATCTGTTTTTCTTTGCCTCTAATAAAGCCTTGTATGCACCCTGAGGATGCTTGAAAATAAAAGTAAAAATAATATATCACTCTAAAATAACAAGTGAATCAATTTTCTCTCTCTTCTCGCTCTCCGTGTTGCTAACCATTATGATTGAACACAGGAATGCAGACAGGTCAATGACAAATAGCTGTCCACAATAAAGAAAAGGAAAAATCTTTTAAATATATAGTTTAAAATACATGTGGCAAGTTGGTAGAAATGCACTCTTGGTATTCATGTTGGTTTTGAAAAATACATTTTTTAAAGAGGAGCTTAAAGGTCTAAAAATGTCATGAGGTGTAACCGTCAAGCAAAAAATAGTAACATAATATTTTCCTGGCAACTTGAACACATGTGAGTGTACATATTTTATATATTATGTTATAATTATATATTACAAAATACAAATTGATTCATGATCAGGCTAATATATAACATAAAAATATGATAAGTTGCTAAATTGCTAAGTGGCATCATGTTCGGGAAAACACATGACAGTGGTCCCATATACAGGTAGTGAGAGAATAAGCCAAAAGCGTATAGTGAAGCATCAGATGAGCACTCCTCAGGCCAGGGGTATCTTCACTTCCCCTCTGGGGAGTTAATTTAGAGGTAAAAGTTAAGGTACTGTAGAACTAGACAAGCGCACAGATGACTGATTGACACGGTAGAGTGCCGCTTGCTAGAATACAGCCAGTGGAAAGTAGTGGTTAACACATAAGAAAATGCAACTAAAAATGCATCTAAAATCTCCACATCTGATAGTAGACCCTGAAGCCCCGACGTCCCTCCCAGGTGTGTGAATGCACACGCAAAGGCCCTGCTTGTAAACTGTCAGAGTAAAACAGCTCAGCCAAGTCCTGAGGGGCAATCCGTACTGCACGGGCCGTATTAACCCAGGTGTCTGGCCTCTGGTACTGTGTGTCTCTCAAAGCCCTGTTAACCCTCTTCTAGCCCTGTTTGTGCAACAACGACAATCACAACCTTCTGTATTCAGAACAATGAGGGAAAATGTATTGGGACTTTTATTTATTAATCTAGATTGGATTGGATTACAAAAGGTGGGTGTTAAATAACAGAATGAAGCTGGATCAAATGCTAAAAACCCCTAAATAGTGACACTACCATTTAAAAGTTAAGTTAGTTTAAATGTTTCCTAAAAAGCAGTCTTTTATGATCACCAAGGCTGCTTTTATTTGATTATAAATACAATAAAAACAGTAATAAACTGACAGATTATTCTCATTATTGTCAAATATTTGCAGCAGCTATACTTGCAGTCAGTCTTGTGCTAGATAACATTTTAATGGAAACTGATAACTTTTTTTTTTAGGATTCTTTATAAAAAGTTCAAAAGAACAGCATTTATTTGAAATATAAATATTTTGTAACATTATAAATGTCTTTACCTGATCAATTTAATGCATCCTTGCTGAATAAAAGTATTAATTTATTTAAAAAAAAAAAAAAAAAAAGTACATACCCTAAACTTTTGTACTGTAGTGTATTTGGCTAATAGTTTACCTGATCCACTAACACACACTGCCTAAGGGGCTGTTTACACGACACCGTTTCAACTAAAAACGGAAAACTTTTTATGGCCGTTCATTTACAGTATACGACAACGGCGTTTTGGGTGCCTGAAAACGCAAGCTTTTGAAAACGGGTTTCAAAGTACAAGGTTTTTGAAAACGGTCTCCGTGAAAGCAACAAAAATGTGAATCTGTGAAAACGATTACATCAAGCACATGCGTATTACATGTCCAGTCTATAGTGTTTCATCACCATCTAATGGCCTGCCAGCAGAATACAGCGTTTTTAGTCGTTTTCACGGATTTGTATGAATGAAAAAAAATAAATAAAAAAATTAACTGACATTTGCCCATATTACATAATGGAACTAAACTGACTGCTAAGCCAATGTTTAAACAGTTATTTGGCAAATGTGTAGCCTAAGTGACATCAATAAAAGTAATTTCAGATGAGAAGCAAGTTATTACATTTTGATTAGATTACGAAATAACAATGCACTGATGAATAGTTCACAATAAGACCAGGAAATTACAAGTAAAAAGGGTCAGTATTGATTTCATGTTCATATTAAAAGCTGAAATCTTAATTCTTAAGTACTGGCTTTCAAATGTACAGCTCAGTGCAGATATTTTTTAATCTAATCTTTGTTAATCTAAACATTGTTTAATCTAATCTTTAATTAGATTAAACAATGTCAACAATATGTAATTACATCAGTAGCACCTCAGAAGACTCTGTTTAGATCAATCCTGCGAGTCGTTTATTAGCCACCATACTCCCAGGCTAATTTATCACACAGTAATCACAGTGTCCAGGTTGACACAAGACTCAAAACAATACATTTAACAACATTGATTCGACACTGTGGTGACATACATGATATATAGCACTGATGTTAATTTAACACTTTGAATGTTGAATGTTGCCCTATACATTGGATAGGAAAGTGAAGAAGGCGGCAGCCATCTGCCAAATCCTACTCTGTGTTTGGCATGCATTTGAGCTCATGCTTGTCTTCCTATTCCAGTTTGGCATGCCAATATGGTCATAAAACACAGGGGGATAGGGCATTGAGAATCGGATGACACATCATCTTCCTAATATCCGATCGAGTTCAATTCTTTCTATTGTGTTTAGCCAGAGAAACAAACTCATTTCCCCTCCAACCACAAACAGTCTCTGTTGACAATGGGGTCAAAAGACTCAATTAACCTCTGAAGAAGAGGGAAAAATTGTACAAAGATGTATTGTGAAAGCAGAGAAAAGGAAAAACGAACCCTGCAGATGACTGCAGTAAATTGAGCTCTGTTGATGTTCTTATTTTGAAGAGATGCTATTCAGGGCAGGAGATGGAAGAAAGAGAGTAATTGATGGGTTTTGATAAAGGATCCCAAGAAGCTCAGTGAGGCTTTTGTGAGGCGACAACCCATTTAGAATCACGTGGACAAAACTGTAAGCAATTAGATCTTATTCCACACATTCGCTCTTTATTGCACGGACAAACACACTCTGTTTACACTTTACAAATGCATTAATTATGCTGGGTTTTTTTGGGGGGGGGGTTAGGCTCTTATAATTAACATTTAAGAATATCTGGAAAGATGTCTCATGATGCTTAACTTCCAACTTTTTATACACACATATAAAATCAGATGGTCTCAGGGTTGAAGGTCAAGGTGCACACAAGGGCTTGCATTCAGGTTTAAGATAAAACTTCTGGTTTTGGTTTATAAATAAAACATCAACCCCCGAAAGGTGTACCTGCAGCGATAGCCCAGCTGTTCTGCTCTGCTGTGTCTATCCTGGAAACTGTTTCCCAAGCTTGCTCCATGCTCCATGCTCCTTTTGACGATCTGCATTTATATGCGCAAGCACCCTTGTAACTGCTGCACCTGCCTTTCTGATTGGAGAACAGTTTTCTTTGGGGCACATCTAGTCTTAAGAGCTGGCAGGAGAGTGAGTGGCTGAAGCGAGAAGACGCCACTGTGACTACCTTTTATCCACACCCTAAAAATTCTGCTCGGAAAAGCATTTTAGTGTCAGCGTGCCGATAAAAGGGCTGGAAATGCTCCAAGAAACAAAAAATCTTTTGGAAAGCTGCTGCAAAATGCAGCTTTAACTGTTTGCTGTGTTTTGGATAATGGTAGTTGGTAAATCAAATTGAACCAGCTACAAAACACCCAGTGGTAAGGTGGTCAAGCTGTTTTTTGGCAGAACCCTTAAAATGACATCTTTGTACCTTTTTTTATCCCTAAAAGGTGCATTTATTACCGTAAAGTAGCAGTATTACTATGAACCTTTAAGTGTAACCCCTCTACCCAAGTCCTACTCGCCCCACTCTGTGCGGGCCTCAAACCTGGGTCTCCAATGTGGGAGTCGGATGCTCTAACTCGCTAGAGCATCTCTTGAGATCAGAGGAGTGAGGTTTACTTGCACAGCGACTACTAGCTAGCCTCCGTTACATAAGGAGTAAACAAGGTACAAAGATCTTTTAAATGTACTGCCCCAGTGGCAAGCTGTTGTACCTCTAAAGGTAAAACTTTGCACTTTTTTTTTCTTGGGAGTGTACCAGCTAATGATCATCTTATACCCTCTGAGACTATCAGTAATAACCATCTACATCTAATGACTATCTTAGACCACCTTACATTAGTTAACAACCATCTGAGACCAGTTTAAACAACCCAATGACCATTTTCAGACCAGCTAATGGCCATCTTAGAACAGTTTCCATCCAGATCTTAGATCAGCTGGTGACTATCTTAGACTTGCTAATAACCATCTTAGACCCTCTACTGACCATCTTAGACCACCTTAAACATAACCACCTAAGACCAGCTTAGATGAGCTAATGGCCATCTAATGGCCATTTTAGACCAGTTACCATCCATTTGCCAGCTAATGATCATCTTAGATGAGCTAATGACCATTTTAGACTCTCCCATAGCTAATATCTCTCTTAGAGCATCTACTGACCATCTTAGACTAACTTACTCTAGTAATAACCATGTCAGAACAGACAAGTTAATGTCAGTTACAGACAAGTTAACAGACAAGTTTAGACCACCTTACATTAGATAATAACATCTGAGACCAGCTAATGGACATCTTAGACCACCTTAAACTAGTAAATAACCACCTGAGACCATCTTAAATGAGCTAATGGCCTTCTTAGACAAGTTACCATCCAGCTCTCAGCTAATGGTCAACTTAGATCAGCTAATGACTATCTTAGACCCTCTTTTAGACTAGCTAATAACCCTTTTAGACCATCTAAAAGACCATCATAGACCAGCTAATGGGCATCTTAGACTAGTTACCACCCAGCTACCAGCTAATGACTAGCTAATAACCATCTAAGACTATCTATTTACCATCTTAGATCACTTTACACTAGTTAATAATAACCATCCGAGATCAGCTTAGATAATGACCATCTTTGGCTTGTTAATGACCAGCATAGATCAGCTAATGATGAGCTTAGACTAGCTAACGATCGTCTTAGAACAGCTTGAAATATTCTATAGCTACCAGCTGTCTGATTGTATTTTGAATTAGTTTGTGTTCAGATAAATGTTATGTGCACCTCTCATTCAGTTTAATCAAGAAAACATACAGTGTTGCAAAGGGTTAATCATCCTGTCATGTCTGAAGTGAGTAACAGCGAGAGTTTTTCTCTCTCCTTGCATTTCGAGCATGTTGAAGCCAGTCATTGGACATTACACAGGCGGGTGGCACAGGTCTGGCAGGCGGCCAGTGAGCAGACATCTGATCAATCATGCTGTCTCATTACCCAGCATCCTCTGCTCTGGCGCAGCCTGTCGAGAGCAAGTGCAGCCAGTTTGCAAGGAAAATGGGAGCAGGAATTCGTCTCCAGGTCACCTTGAATGAAATGGACATTATTAAAAAAAAAAAAAAAACACCATTTCTCAATGTATCTGCAGCAGGGCGTATGATTGGTCAGTATGATTGTCCGTCGCATCTGCAGAAGCTGACACATCTATTTTACATAGAAAGTGACTTATGGGGCTTGTGTTGCTCAGAGAACACAGATGGGGTCCTGTGTACACGTTTACTCTGAGCTAACCCCATTGGGTAATAACAATGACTGTTGGAATTACTGGGCCAGAGGTAGTTGACCACTAATCCACCCCTGAGCTTGGGTCAAAGATCTGTCACAATGGGCAGAGAGAATGCCAACTTCTTTCAACATAGAGCACTGGCACTTACAAACCTAAAGCATTAGCTGGCTTTGGTAGTGTTGTACAATGTAAGGTGTCGGAGCTGAAACCTCCTTCCCAGGCTAAAATGAAATGAAATTAAAAAAAAATGGCACGTGGTGTCAGGAGATCAAACTGACACAAACCTACATTTATAATCAGCACATCAAAAATGCAAATGAAGTGCAATAGATACTAAGATTCCTAACCACTACAATAAGTAGATGCTATTTTTCCAGCTTGCATACACTGCCATTCAGAAGTTTGTGGTCAGTTTTTGAATGCTTTTGAAAAAAGTCTCTTATGCTCATCAAGGCTGCAGTTATTTGATCAAAATAAAGTGAAAAGTGTAATACTTTGAATTATCATTACACTTTAAAATAACTGTTTAATTATATTCTAATATATTTTAAAATATAATTTTTTCTTGTGATGGCAAAGCTGAATTTTCAGCAGCCATTACTAATAGCTCTAATATGCTGATTTGAAGATACATTTATTATCATCATCATCATCATCATCATCATCATCAGTGTGTTATCAGCGTATTATATTTTTTTGTAAATAAATATGATTTTTCAGGGTTATTTGATGAATAGAAAGTTCAAAAGAACAGCATTTATTGGAAACCTAAATCTTTTGTAACATTAAAAATGTCTTTATTCTCACTTTTGACCAGTTTAATATTTTCTGAATAAAAGTATTAATTTCTTACTGACCCTAATCTTTTGAATGTTAAAAAAAATAAAAATAATAATAATAATAACAATAAGATATAATGATGATAATAAGATATGATGAGATAAGATAATGTTTGGCAAATCCTGTGCTGTTCCTGGCAGGAGAAGAAACCTTTAGATTTGAGTCTAAAAACGGACAGTAGCAAAAAAAAAAAAAGAAAGGCTCACTTGATATTAAGTGTCAAGAGAGGGTGCATGGAAAGTCACGTGAAACCAAATTATGCCTGTTTTTCAAACAAAACCCCTTGAACATTACAAGTAAGTCGAAGGGGGAAAAAAAATGAATTACGATACGACCTCTTTAAGATAATTACGCCTGGAATTACACAAATGAGTAAGTAAGTGGAGCATTTATAAACATTATCTTTTTGATTGAGTGTGATATTATCATTAATCAAACCTCTAATAATTATGCAGCATCTCACAATATGTCACGGATATGTCAATGTCAAAAGGGTTGTACCATTTTGCAGACTTAACCCTTCTTTTAAGGAATCATTTTCTTGTGATATGGTTCTCAGAAGCACTATTTAAAGGGTTAGTTCACCCAAAAATGAAAATTATATCATTAATGAACCACTGATTCGAAACAAATGATTCGTAAAGATTCGAAGCTTCATGAAGCAGTGTTTTGAAATCGCCCTTCACTGGATATCGTGGAATAAAGTTGCTATTTTGTTATTTTTGGCGCACAAAAAGTATTCTCGTTGCTTTATAATATTAAGGTTGAAACACTGTAGTCACATGAACTGTTTCAAATTTAGCTTTCTGGGCATTGAAAAAGGGAGTGTTATTGCTGTCTATGGAGGCCTCACTGAACCATCGGATTTGATAAAATATATCTTAATTTGTGCTCCGAAGATCAACGAAGGTCTTACAGATGTGGGATGACATGAGGGTGAGTAATAAATTACATAATTTTTGGGTGAACTAACCCTTTGAAAGTATAATAATAATAATGTTTCGTGAAGACCAATAATAGAATTTTTTTTTTTTTATCATTCAACATACATCTATCCAAAAATAAATAATGCATACTGATAATAAAAAAATCTGGAATAACTATTTTCCTATATAAAATAATAGTACTTCACAATTAATTAGCCATTATAATAACCGAGCAAGAAAAGATAATGTGCCTAGCACTCAAAATATTCAACTAATCAAAAGTTTAAAAGAACAAAAGGCAATGTCAAAGCGCAAATCTATCCTGCACAGTCAGCATTTATTCATGTTAAACAAAAATAAAATGATGCTTGAATACTTTCATAAATCTTACAACCACTTATGAACTGTTATCTTCAGTGCCTTTTGTTGTCTGTGATATGCTGCATAAACAACAGTCAATTGCATGGTCTTTGAGGTCAGTTGTTCTGATATTTGATGGGAATGCTCCTACAATATTTGCTACTAAAGTTGTTTGTCAGATGCTAATAGCCCGAGCAAAGTGTAGGACATAATATCCTTTGCCACCTCAAGCTTTAGCAGCTAAAGAACTGTTTATGATGCATTAAAGGGGTCATGAATTGAGAAATCAAATTTTCCTTGGGATTTTGACATATAACGGGTAATCATACTACAAGAATATCCTGCACATTTCAGAACTGAGAACTTCCTTGTTAGTCCAAAAACAGCTTTTATTGAAACCAAGCCCAGATTACGACTCGTTGTGGAACGTGCCTCTTTATCACGTCATAGAGATATGTAATGATTCATGTAGGCCTACAGTCAGATGTTTTTGTCTCAAAATCATTTATTGTCAGTAAATCAAACCAAGGACTAAACTGTCAACTTCACATTGTTTCTCTTAGTAGGATGAAAATAATTTGTTATTTAAACTGTAATTGAATTATACATAAAAATCGATCAAAGAACGCTCCCTTTACAATCACTGGAACTGTCAATCAAACAGCACGAGTGTTCTGGACTCTCACCAAAACGAATCTCTTATTTACATTGTGTTTGCACTGTGTGCAAAAATCAAGTTACAATGATGAGATCACTGCATTAATGCGCTCAACATGTCTGTGATCAGCTACATGCTCATCAGTGCAACCTTTCATGCCACGATCTAAATATAATGCCATAATCAACACTTTTCACGATCAGTAAACCTTGAGAACTGTAATAGTGAAAACATGCTAAAAGTTTTCAAGAGAATTCTACATGTAATACTTAGCTACATGGGTGTAGCACCGATTCCTAGGCCCTACGCAAAGACAGTGTATATATATATATATATATATATATATATATATATATATATATATATATATATATTATAATGTATTATATTTTTATTTTATGTCACACTTTTTTAAATAATAGTGCACAATTATACACAGAGCACTCACTGATAGAAAAGCAGCTGTACTATATATCATGTAACACTCTTATGTTTAAATTGTGCTATAAAAAGAGCACCCCTGTAATATTTGACATAAAAATTACAGTTTTGTGTTTTATTAACAGACACTGTGTTCCAGCCTTGTATTCCAAAACATAACAATTTTTCTAAACTATTTAACATTGTAGGTACCTTTACAAGCATGATAAACACAGGACTGATATTATCCTGAGCCATATATTAGGCTATCATAATATGTGTATAGTTTAAGAATAGTTTCTTAATAGTATACATGGTAGAAATAATGACACTTGTGATATTACTTTAATCTTTCATGACTGTTACTGAGATGGCCAATTTTAATATATTTTAAATAATTGTTGTTATTTCTGTAAAATGTTAAAAGTGTGTTGGATTTGTAAACAATAGCTGCCTGGATCTTATGATGAATTTTGTGAGTGTTTAATATATTTTAATAATAATTGTATTGATATACATTTTATTAGTTTATTATCATCACAGTATCTTAAAATTATATGACCAAGTTTGCTCATATTAATATAATGCAAGATCCACACAAACATCGTTTCCATATTGTTTTCAATATTTACAGTTTACCTCTAAAGATTTGTCACACACTTTTCGTGTTACTTCGGTGTTTAGAATACGATAAGAGTGTTTATTACCGGCTTAGAAACAAGTTGTTTCTCATTATGTAGGAAAATGCAGACTCCCGTTCAGCAAGCATCTATTTACACTATGTAAACAGCGGCATATAGGTCGCCGTCGCCTCGCTCGAACAATATAGGTTCTCACTTGGAAAGAAATTTATGAGGGATTGTTTTCCCTTACTGTTTACTTTTTGCCTGATCTTAGCTTGAAGGGCGGCGGCAGTGCGTTTCGAAGATCACCACACTCCGAAGTCTGGCGCGTCCGCTCTCCCTCACAGCCATTTAGCGCTTTGCAACGTTCCTAGACAACCAATCAAATCATGTGAATTGCGTGCATGCTGTGCTTGTAGGAGGTGCCTACACAGATGTGTGCCAAAGTTTGCGAACAGAGAAATAGCGCAGACATAGTGCATATGCGCACAATTGTATAATAATAATTATAATAATTTCAGGATTGTTGAGGGCCCCTCACAGGCCAGGGCCCTATGCACTCTGTCACCCTTTCCCCCCCAATTATGATGCCCCTGCTTAGCTATCTCCATATGCAAAGATGTTAGCCAATCACAGCAGACACACCCCATAAAACAGAGCGTTCAGACAAGAGGGCTAAAATCAGGGTAGCAAAAATGCCTTTTATTTTTAATTTATGACCATTTTTGATGTAAAAAAAAAAAATACTACTGCTAACTACATACTAACATTATAAATGCACCCCAGGAAACATTATAAAATAATAATTAAAAAAAATGCAGTTCATTTCCCATTTAATCTCTTGCAGCAGATTAGAAACATGGATTAACCTGAAACGACTTTTAATTTCTTGTTATTTAGCACACAAATAAATAAACGCAAGTTAGTCTTAATGTTCCAAGTCACTGGAAGCAGCAGGAAAATGTGATACAGTATGAGCTGCACTCTTCCAGAAATATGAGGAGACCTGTCCTGACCATTATTATAAAAATAATACATGTTAGGTCTGGTTAAAGAAATCTCAAAAAAGTGTAAGAAGGTGGAAGGAAGGTACTGTAAATCTGTGGCCTGTCAATCAAATCCTGCCTGCACACATGTGCCATAAGTGAACAGAGTAAATAAATGTATGAATCCAGCATGTTAAGGGAACAATAT
The DNA here is from genome assembly GCA_037101425.1 of Elopichthys bambusa. NCBI lineage: Eukaryota > Metazoa > Chordata > Actinopteri > Cypriniformes > Xenocyprididae > Elopichthys > Elopichthys bambusa. Next base: position 12,558,499 of record CM074452.1, on the reverse strand, counting down.
AAATAATATGAGAGCATTCGCTTGTTGCGTATATGTATGTGTGTGTGTGTGTATTCATGCATGTGTGGGAACTGCCCTAGTGTCCATCTCTCCCTGTGGGTGTTTCCGAGTGACCTCTTCCTGATCCAATGCATACTACTGTAGCAGGTCCATTAAATCAGTGGCTGCTCCAGCTACATCTGGCTTGTTAAAAGCTGAACATTCTCTACAGGGAGGCAAAGATGGAGCTTTGAGTGCACACTGTACCCGTTCTCCATCAGCGCCATGAGATCCCATGCATGTCAATATCTTAGTTATTAATAAACCCATTAATGGTGCATATCCTGTGTCTTTTCAGCCCACCTCGACAATGAAGTGCAGCTCTATCAAACAGCTAGAAGGAGTTCATCCGTAAACCTGGGTGCACCGTGCTCGAGCCCTCTCGTTTGTCGTCGGGTCATGGCCATTCGAAGGGACGTTTTTCTGCTCTGTTGAAATATTCATCCATCTGTATCTTGGGATGACAAGCAAGCGCAGTGTTTGTGTGTACGCGTAGATATGTTTAGACGCACATACAAAGACCATCTAAAATACCCTCCGGCTTCTTCTAATGATTTCAATAACCTTTTATTAAGGACAGCAATGAATCATTGAAAGCCATCCCTTTTGAAGTAGTTTGCAATTAAGGTTCCTCGAAAATGATACACTGACACCTGCGGTGTGAAAAGTGTGAGAAGTTAACTAATTTGATTCAGTGTCTGCATGATTCCAGAGCACATATGACAAAAAATATCATTAACTGCTGCATACAGTGCTTATGGAACGTCCTTTGGAGTAGATAATCAAGATAAACAAGTATGGTTGCTTTCATTTTGGTACTGACAACCACAGAGTTATAGAGCAATCACATTAGTTTACGTACAAGATGCAGCGGTTAGCAAGATTTTTTATTTATTTTTGTATTAAATTCAATTCGGTTTAGCTGCAAAAAATTCTTAATTAGTATTTTTGTCTTGGTGTCTATTAAAAATATCTAACCATCATTATAATAATTTTTTTTTTAATTTTAAAATATAATTAATTACATGATGTGGTGATTAATTAATCTAACTGATCACAAATTAATCACACATCAAATTTAGCTGTGAAATGACCCCCCAAAAAATCATTTAAAGTCATAATTGTGTAAAGCATCAAATAGACATTATACAAAAAGTAGCTTCAGAAAGAAATATTTTATTTAATTCGATATAGAATTTATTACACCAACGTTTGAACCATGAGGTTTAGTAAATGATGACTGAATTTTCATTTTTGGGTGAACTATACTTTTTATTTAAAAAGAAAAATATATATGAAATTATTTAATAATTATACTTTAATAAAACTGGCAGTAGGTGGTGCTAAATGTCTAAATGATTAAGTCATTGAGTCATTCATTCATTCATTTGAATTGTTCAAACGTAAATGTAAATGGTTCTCTTTTGGTCCATTGGATCATTTGTTCACTCGATTCGTTCAAAACAAAACCAGAAATGAAATGCTGCTGTGTGTTGCTCATAGATGAACAGTTAGGCCTATGCTTTGTGTTTATATTTTTGTTGGCAAAACTGAGCAAAAACAGACAATATTGTGTCATTAATAATTTTAACGTGTTATTTTTTACCGTAAATAATTGATATAATTAACGCATTACAGCCCTAAATAAAATAAAAAAGTAGGCTAACTGTGGCTTTAGATCTCATAATCAAACTATTTCTCAAAAATATATTTCACAATTTCAACTTTGTATCTTAAAACTGTTATTTTGTTTCTCAAAACTGTGATGTTGCATTTCAAAATGTGACTTAATACCTCACAATTTGATTATTTCTTATTGTAGACTTTACCTCACAATTGCCTGTTTTATTTTTACTCTTAGAATAATGCTTCCAATGCATTTGAAATCTAATTAAAATCATATTTTAAAAAAACATTTAAGTCTGAATGGTCAAATTAGATTTCAAGATGTTTTTTTTTTTTTCTGTTAGTCGGGATAGTGTCTACACCAATGAGACTTTCACTATGCATTAAATGGTTAATGAGAGCATGAGTGAATGGTTTCAGACAGCATATATGAGTGAATACAAAAATAGTAATGCCTCAGACGCTTGTGCATTCTGATACAGTACACTGCTGAATGAATATGAATTTAGGGCAAAATATTTCATTCTTCCATAATGATAGTGCCTCTCTTGTGTGCCTTGGCATCGTGTTCATGCTCAAGTCACTACTATATCAAGTGATGCACAATACTAGATGTTGACGACACTGTCCGACTAGATGACAGTGCATATGGTTTTGATTGACGGTTGTGGGCAACAACAGCACAGCAGTCGCTATGATGCAATAACAGAGTCTTCTCATTTGAAGTTCACTTCCCCACGTGACGAGCCACAGCAGCATGAGATGCATTCCAGCCAGAGTGTTCTTGTATGACGGAATCAAACCCTTCAGATCATTTATAAATGAGCAGGCTGGCTGGGGTCTGCAGTGTGAGACGTGATTTGGCACCATAATCTCCTCTGCCTTGTCCAGATTTTGGCCTCACATGGGATGTTGTCTCCGAAATGAGAAAGCTGCTGTAATCTTGGGTGAAAAAAAAAAAAAAAATCCCCATCAGCAACTGGCATTTCTTCTTTTTCAAATTCCATAATGTATGCAGATGCGCTGGTGGAATGAAGGCTTCTGGGCTTCTGTGTCAATTAAAAGAGTGTTCTTTTAAAGGGCATGTACATTAAAGTATGGCATAGGGTGGGATCAACACTAAAATTTTGACTGTGGTTATATGATCCTGGCCTCTTGATACCTAAGGCAACAGATAAACAGCCTTAGGTGACTGATGAAACGGCAATAAGGCTATCAATAAATCTAAAAATTCAATGTCAATCATTTGTGATTGCAGTTTTTTTTTTTATTTATTTATTTAATTTTGATACTATAAGTGAAAACTATTTAAAAAAAAGCAAAAAACAAATCAAACGTTCAGTGTGCATTTTAATTCATTCCAACAATCTATTCTATAGTAAATATTTAAAAGTAAACAAGTGTAATATCTACCCAGTGAATATATTTATAGAAAATATTAATAATGATAATTGTTTTGTTAGTTATAACAGGGATATATTACCCAAAAATGAAAACCCAAGAAGAACCCAAGAACATATGTTACACTTCACCACAATGGTAACCCCCAAAAAACACTAACATACCAGAAACTCTTTTAAATACAGAAATAAAAGAACATTAAACATTAACAAGTCTCCCAATTTTATAATCTTGATTAAAAAAAAAAAAAAAAAAAATGCATAAAATAACACTATGTCAACATTTACTCTCCCTATCCAGCCCTGTGCAAAGCATGATGGGAAGGGGAAATCATGTGTTGGATTAACTTAATTTACTTTAGTAAATTGAACAAGCATCAAAAGTTATTTTTGGCTTACTTAATTGAAACATGTTCTTTTAAAATAAAATATGAAGTTGAGCTAAAACAACTGTTTCAAGTCAGTTTAACACAATGCAGATGTTTGGATGAGAAACCTAATACAATGGTGTTAAATGAAAGTGATTTTTTAAATAAACTGAATATCATAAAATCTTTTTTTTTGTGTGTGTGTAGATCTGGCTGTATGAGGCCATAGTTTGAAGTAATCCCTTTTCTTTGCATGCCACACTGACATTACTTGTGCATAACTATCACATTCTTTGGATTTTCTCTGCGAAACTGGCCCGAGTCCTTCAAATAAAAATCAGTCTACATGCTTTCTAAGGAAGTCGGGGAAGGTCTCGTTTTTTAAGCTTTGTTACTAGCTGTTCACACATTGGCAATGAAAAAGCAATAAATAAATGAGAATTCTTACATACAGTCACTTTAACACATTTATTAATGTATTAATGCGAATGTTCAAGTTGAGCTTTCAACTAAATGCTGTTCATTTGAACTTTATATTAATCAAAGAATCAAAAAATGTCATGGTTTTCACAAAAACATTAAGCAGCACTGTTTTATAAGAAATATTCCTGTGCACAAAATCTGCATATTAGAATGATTTTCTGAAGGATCATGTGACACTGAACAATGGAGTAATGATGCTGAAAATTCAGTTTTGCCATCACAGGAATAAATACTTATTTCTTATTTTAAATTGTAATAATAATTCACAGCATTACTGTTTTTACTGTATTTTTGAACAAATAAGTGATGCATAAGGGAATCAAAACATTTTTAAAAAGGCAAATCTATTTTACGGTGTCCCTTTTAAACATTTTACATGTAGTTACTATGGTAATAACAGTCAGTTAAATATGCATAGTTATATGCAACTAACCCTAAACCAAACCTTAACCCTGACCCTAATTATATAGTAAGTAAATGTAGTTAATTACTATTAGTACTTAATTGTATAATTACACTGTAAGAAGGACATTTTGAAATAAAGTGCAAAAAAAAAAAAAAAAATCTTACCGACCCCAAACTTTTGAATGGTAGAATGAGCAAGTGTACCCAAACTTTTCAATGACATTGTGTATGTATAATTACACAATGTCATTCAAAGGACGTCTACTCATATTTACAGCAAATTAACAATATTATCTACAAGTGGCTTCATCCTCTCAACTCTGTGACTGACAGGATGAATACGAACTCTGCTGAGAGATGGAAACTCAAATACTGTGCGGTCAGCAGGAGCGAGGGATTAGGAGTGAAGGGCTTGCTGAGGAGAGGAAAGAAAAAAAAAATGGAGCAGATGCTTTCCTTTGAGTTTACACGCAGTCTGCTTGGTGACCTCTGCTCACGCATGGACAAAGTTAACATGACTCTGAAGTGTCATTAAGTCTACAGGAATAAGAGCGAATCTGCAACTGTAGTGAACTAAAAAAAGTACTCGCAATCAGAAAAGCGGTGGGACAAGCTGTTGGAGACAAGGACAGTGAGAGACCATGATAGCGACAAGGAACACAAAAGAAGATATTTTGAAACTATTCAAAACTATTTTGAAATTAAAAGTATCTTTCAAACAAGAAAGAAAGTTATACAATTTTGGAATGACATGAGGGTGAATAGATGATGACAGAATTTTCATTTTCAGGTGAATTATCCCTTGAAGTCAAAATTTTAAAAGGTATACATATTTGCATTGGATATTTTCAGTGTGATTCCTTGCCATTACCTTGTAAGTATATATACTGTACATCATAAAGTCTAAACAACTCTCATAATGAGCATCAAGGCAGGAGCGAGGACTCCCAAAGTCAATGACAAACATGCTTTCCAAGACTTTAATCATAGCCATCGTCCATGGTGGGCTATTTGAACTGTATTTTTATCACTTGTTTGGTTTCAAACCACTAAATATGCCCTTCTGAAACTATCCTTGGAATCCTCATTACTTGTTAAACATCTCTGCATTATAAATGAGGTACTTCTGGTGTATGTACAGTCTGAACTAGATGTGTTTCAGGCCTGGAGAACCATACACTTCAGTTTGACACTGGCCCACAGCCTGCCTGAGGCCGCCAAGCATAATCTTCAACCGTATTCTCGCTTTCATTATTTATCCATTTAGCTCTTCCGGCTAGACAATGATCTGGGACTTGCTCCTTTTACCCTGAATCTAATCTTAGCCGGTATGATGGAAATGACAGAACAGGTCTGGAATCAGAATTAAGAGCACCGTTATGAGCAATGTCCTAAAATCCTTGGCTGGGCAGTAATCCAAAGCTCAACATACATAATAACTCAGCATGTGAGAGAAACAGAAAGAGCACTTGACTTGGCATTGAAGGCGGCACTACTGTTCTAACTTATCTTGCCCTCTTTTGTCTGGAGAGTAAACATCTTTATTTACCCCTCTTTCTCTTTGCAGAAACATGTTATGTCAGAATGAAAAGAGAGGATGTTTGTTGATTTCCTCCTCTTGTTTTTTCTCTAGCGACTGTATAAACTCTTAAATGATTTGAACTATTTTGAACGCTTCAACACGCTTTGACAATGAAAGCTGGGGGTGACAGAATTTGAGCATGAATTCAGGAGTTAAACTGCTGATGATCCTTTTGTATGAATATATTAATTTGGTCTTTAAAATGAAATTAAGAAGAAGAAGAAAGGCTAGTACAGATGTTCTTTCACAGAGAGATAATAATGTTTTGGCAGCTCTTACCAGAAAACCTACTCTATTCATTTGCACTCTAAAAAATTAGTGTCCATCTGTATATGTCATCTGGCAGAGCACTGTTACAAATTTCTTTTTCATACCTGGGGACGTGGTGCTTAAATGAATAAAAATACATTCAAAATGTAAGTCATACACTCTAAATAAAACAACAACAACAGTTTATGTCAATCATTGAGTTATGACAATTGGAGTAAAATTACATTCAACCAACAAACTGCAACTGCAATTTATGAAGCATGAAGAAAATTTAATTAAGTTACTACAACTTAACAAAAAATAAATAAAATTAATCAACTAAAGAAGAAATTTGAGTTTATATTGCACACAATATTAAGTTAATGTAATGATCAAAATTATGATGTCAACAGCATTCAAAAAAATATTGTTTTAATAACTTTTGCAAGCATTAAGTTATTTTATTTATTTAAATTTAAGTTGTGTTAACAGGTTCTTTGAATGACTTCTTAGCATGTACACATAAAGAATCGAATAATATGTGGGATAATATATCGAATAATATTTTTTTAAATTCAGTTTAATATTTTTATATGAAGTCAAAAATGTCCTGCTATCATAATAAAGATAAACAACGCATTAAAGGAATTAAATTCTTGAAAAGAAAACCTTAAGTAGTTAAGAAATGTAGGGAAAAAAAGCTGGACAAAAAAAAAAAAAGAAGGAGGAAATTTTATCATAAAAATAACCTACAAACACCCTAATGACTTTGTGCGAAGGTCAGCAAGTATCTTAAAATGTTATATTATCTTCATTTAAAAGTACAACAGCCTTACGCAATGGTGCAAACCGTCCTTTTGCGCCACCTGGTGGTGATTTCGCGACACGTGTCACTGGGTTGCATTTAATGCTGCGGCTTCACGGCGGCGGGATTTATCACATAAATCATGTCCAATTGTTACCGATCATATCCAGTCATAGCGCAATGGAGGCACTGCCTCCTCTCACGTGACTTTCCCCCATTCATTCTCAATTACCCCCCACTAAACCCACTGCATGCTTTGGGGGTTTCTGTGAGCTGAAGGGAGGCATAAGAAACCTGCAAGTGTCGCTGTTTGAAAAACTAGTGACTTTTACACTTTTGTAATATCGATTATTTTCTCATCCAGTTTTTTTGAGGAGGCACTGCCTCCCTTGCCTCCTCGGAGGAAATGCCCCTGCTATCTATTGTATCTGATATTTTGACTTATGACAAGGCAATGTTAGTTCAGGTTGTAAAATGTCATGTAGTGTGATTCCTCAAAAACTCAATGCTGCGCTTTTTACCATGACAAAATATATTATAAAAACGTTTTGTTTTGCACGCTCACATGTATTCATGGTATAAGGAAAATACGTACACCACGTGACATTAATTTATAAAAAAAACAACAAAAAAAAAACAACAACAACATGAATGATGCAAAGATTACCTTTTGCCATACCTCATGCCATAAAAATGTTTTCTTTTCCTTATCTTAGACTCTCTAATATGCCTAGTATTCAGATAGGGGGCAGAAAGCCTGGCAGTACAGCATCAGAGAGCAAAGAATCATCATATGAAAGGCATGACTGCACGTGTCTGGTCAGTAAGAGGATGTTCTATTACTTTATAGGGCCTTTTCAGCTATCCCTTGTCTATCAAATGCCTTTTTTCTTGAAGCTCAACAGCTCAACATGTCCAAGATCAGCGCGATGGCATTGTTGCAGCGCTCTATCTTATCTGTATCTCTCACATGCTGCTGTGCATGACAAACAGAGTAGAGAGGGGAGAGGAATATCTAACCAGAGACATTCAGAAGCTCTGGTTTTTTTTAAATACAGGCTTCATTTGAGCAAGGCAGTGTGAGGGTATGAGAAGTGAGCGAGGTAGGGAAGGATGACCAGCACAGTTGTGAGAGCTTATATAATATCTATCTATTTATCTATCTATGTAGTTGACTGGCAGATCGGTCAGCACTTGACATGTGTGAACAGAACAGGATTTAGCACTCAGAACATTGACGGCCGTATTTAACAGCAATGAAACATGAGAGAAAGAAGTGCAAAATATGTGAAAAAATATCTACATGTGTACACAAAACTATGTGAGCATAGATTTGTCTGAACATGCAGAGTATTCCTGAGGCCAAGCGTTTAATACTATGCTAGAATCTAATCACATCTTCAGAACAGGCACCGTAGAAGCGCAAGGATGCAATTACTCTCCCGTTGACAAGCTCATCCTCTGTAGCTCGAACTAATGACATTAAAATTGACCGAATGTGGTTCACTTGCAAGTGGTATTACTGTAAGATTAGCACTGGCCAATGTGATACAGTGTCATCTCCTCGATCTCCCTCCAATGCAAATATGAGATTAGAGAAAATGAGAGAAATACACTCCCTCTCCCTCTCTCTAACACAGCATCTGTTTTTCCAGCTGGGTGAGCGGGAATGTATTCATGAAGTGCCATCAAACCGCCTGCAATTATTTTGCTCATTTAAAGGTCACGTTATTAGATTACAAATCTGTGCTGAACCTCCCACACTCTTTTAAAGGCTGCTTTCACAGTCGTTCGATTGCTTGGTTCGAACCCGGATTCAATTCAACCCCCCTGCCCCCGCAGGTCTCTTTTTACATTGTGCTTTTGGGACTGAACCACGTATGAGTACCAGTGACACACTTATTTATTTGTTTATTTATTTTAATTTTGGTAATGTTTTTTTAAAAGAAGTAGAGAAATATATATTTACAGTGAGTCTACAGAGAATGTTAATCAGTCTTTTTTTTGGTTGAAAGACATCCATTTTATTTTGTTCGCTACATTTTATATCTATTATCATAAATTTGCATCTGCCTACTTTTAGACTTTTAACCCTTTGATGCATAAGATATGCAAACCCTTTCTAATGCATAACATGGGTCCCGTATTCATTCCCTTTGTTATTCCAATCAAGACTATGTGTTTTTTGCTGAATCTTTGAAAGAAATGTATTTTATCATTTGTTTATTCCAGGTATTCATTAAATATCTTGTTTCAGACTTCCACAAATCATTGTTTATTTTTCCCTCTAAATTTATGAACAAACACAAATTTTGTATTTCCACATCAATTTTACACACATAGGTCAAAAATGACCCATATAAAAATCTCTCATATATAACATTTACTGCAGAAAACTATTAACCTGCCACACATTTCACAACTCAACGGAGCTATTTTGTATATTTGATGCATGTAAGTCTTACTATATTTCATACAATAGGCTATATATTATATTTCATCATTTATAATTTTTTGTCATAAATCAATGTTCTTAGTCAACCTTTACATCTGTCAGTGTTCCTGAAAAGTAACAGTTTTTGACATACAAGGTGTAACACTCTAAATTTGGTCACATATATAAATGTAGGGGATCCATTCATCCAAGAGCAGAGAAGAATATATTTAAAAGGTTTTAAAGACTAGACACCCCAAACAGCAACCATATCAACAAAACACTACATTCAAAGAAAAGAAAATTCACATCTTGTTAGAGCATTTCAGCCCAACCACAACATGTTGAGTCCAATCAGAAATAAAGTCCATTTCTCACAACTCCCACATAGTCAGGTAAGAAGTGAGTATCTTACCACATTCCGACAGTTCAATGGAAATCCACAAAAGTTCAACATACAGTGTCCCAAACCATTACCAAAAGTCAGTCCAAGTAATCAAAGGTATAAAAAAAAATCATATAGTCCAGATGAAGTGTCCTTGTTCGACGAATGAGGCTGAAAGAAAACCATCTGAACAAATATGCAAACAAAAATCAAAATATGCAATTGAACACAGAAAACAAACATAGAACTACAAAATATATACAAAACTTACACTGAGCTGTAGAACCAAAGAGGTTCCTCATAACAGGGTCTCAAGCATCACCAAGTTGAGAAAACACTCAAAGCCATGCCAATACCTCTCTAAACAGTTTTCCTCATTTCTCTTAAAAGGATAGCCTTTCCTTCAGAAACCTCCCTAGATCCCCCTTGAGGTGGGGAGAAGCATTACATCATACGACATGAAACAGCTTTTCAGAACTGTTACGAAGGCTTCTGTCCGACAGTGACGTTATATAATAAGTATATACTCGATCAACAGTTTGATGTAAATCTGAAAATATTCTTGTGCTTTTGATTTTCTTTATCCTGAGTGTTAGTATGGTTGGTCCATACTAAAATGGCTGAAATGCTGCATACAGAACAGGATGAGGAAGGCAATTCTCAGTCCTGATTCAGAGAAATATCTGATGCTGATGTCCTAAAGTATGTGCCGCAGGGTCAATCTGGAGTTGTAGGTGTAAATCCATCTCCACTGATGTGTCCCCTGAAGAGGAAACTTAGACACAGTCCAATAAATTGAGTAAAAAGGGGTTTTACTGGAGCGAGCATCCCCCCATTTAGGGTAGAACAATTTCTTGCAATATATGCGATATAGAAAATAATAACTCAGTCAGATCACATTAGACCAATGCTGTGTATGTCCAAAACTGTTTTTTTTTTTTTTTCAGGAACACTGACAGACCAAGAGCATTGATTTATGTCAACAAAAAAAAAAAAAATAGTTTCCACACGACAACAAACTTTTATTTTGTTGACTAGCTAACATTAGCTAGCTAAAATAGAATATGTCAAGAGCAAGCAAGCTAATAGTATTGGAAATGTTTCTCTTTCTCTCTAGTAATTGATTTCAACATTTAAATATTATGCCCAGTTATAGCAAACATTATTTATAGTTTAAAATATATATATATATAAGACTTACATGCAACATGTTGAGTGGCAGGTGAATAGTTTTCTGCAGTAAATATTTTCCTACTTGCAAAAATGTGCAAATATCAGATGTTTCTATATGGGTAATTTTTTACCCATGTGTGCAAAATTGATACAAAAATACAAAAACTGTCTGTTTATAAAGTAAGAAAGGAAAAATAATGATTTGTGGAAATCAAGAGCAAGATATTTAATGAATACCTGGAATAATAATAAAAGAATAAAAGAATAAAATATATTTCTTTCAAAGATTCAGCAAAGAATCACTCAGCCATGATTGAAATAACAGGGAATGAATACGGGAGCCATGTTATGCATTAGAAGGGTAGTGATACAAAAAGTAAAAAAATGAAAATAAGAATTTGTGATGATCAAAAACTTCATGGTTCATGGAGGAATACCTGGAATACTGAATGATGAACTTAATTTCTTGCAAAGATATAGAAAATAAAAAACATGTTATGCATCAAAGGGTTAAAAAAGAAAACTTTGTTAGTCTTTTACATAACAAAAAATACAAAGCTTTTATAAAATGCTATAAAAATGTTTCCAATTCCCTCTCAAATGACACTAACTTTAATAGCTGAAATGTTATGTGTTATACTTTGTATTATTTGACATATGTCTGTATGTGTTCTATTGATATTAATAAATTCCATTGAAAGAAGCCAGTTGTTTACCATTGTAAGCATTTGTCATTTGGAATGAACAAAATGGCACTTCAAGCAACAGTGAGAACTCTTAATAAGTGTAACTTGGTATGCAAATATGTAAATGATATGTCATCAATAGCAGGTCACTTTTATGAGGTAGGACAGTCATGCTGTCATAGCAAGTGTAAACTGTTTTTAGTGGAAAACAGCTTGAGCTGACATAAGTGGCGACATTTCTACAGACAGCAAAGCTGTCATTAAAACAGCGTATGTGCCCATTGTGAACTGTATAGTCCACTGGGCAAAATTCCACTTTATATGAGATTCAATTTTGAATTTTGATATCTGGATGAGACTGTTTGCATGTACCGTATGATGACATGGATCACAGTTTGAGCTAAGGCTAAGCTCTCTATCTTTTCCTTAGCGTCTGTCTCAGTAACTGTGAAAAGCAGTGTCACCAAGTATAGAGTGCGAGGAAGTGTTGGTGCTAAATGCACTGACGCTTCCACACATGTGCGGAAAGCTTAATAAGAGTTGTGATTATAGGGTGTGTGCACGTGTGAACTAATAAATGTTGTGTGCCGTTTTAGTCTGTTCGTCAGGTCGTAGCTGTTCCTCAGGGCAAATAAAATGTGCGTTTGAAGACACACTTTTGCATTAATCCCAGAAACTTCATCCAGCACAACATTTAATGTGACGCTTATCCACATGGGTGGCTTATTTATTTGGGCTTCAGTGGATCAGAGCCCAGATAATGGAAACCGAAAGACTGGCGCCTTGCAAACTCAATAGGCGGTGTAATTTCTCTCTAATGTTACGGAGATATGTTTAAAAGAAATACAATTTCACAGTTAAGCGATGTGTAAATAATGCACCAGAGAGCTTCTGTAGAGTTTTGTTGTTTCTCTTTTGCTCTTTCTAGAGACGTGTTTTCCTGCGAAAACATCTCTGCCCTGCAACAGGTTGGATTCTTAATTTCACTGGAAAAAATAAAAAAATGAGGATGATCTATGCTTTCTTATAACAAGATATAGTTTTACAAGATAAGATTCACTTAAGCAGCAAAATCAAATAATACATGAATGTTTTCAGAGAATATATCTTGGATATTTTTCATACTTCTTTACATCTAAATCTAAAACTAAACAAAAACAAAGCAATACAAAGCAAAAAACAAAAAAAACAAAAAAAAAAAAACAAAGCAAAACAAAACAAAGCAAAGCAAAGCAAAACAAAACAAAACACAAGACACACACACACACACAAAAAAAAAACAAAGCAAAGCAAAACAAAACAAAACAAAACAAAAAATTATTTAAAAAATTCTATTATGGAAGCATGTTTTATAAACAGTGATGGTTACTGCCAACCTCTCAATCAAACACACTGTAGGTCTATGCTGTTCAATTCAAGAGTACTTAGACAATTGACTAAGATAGATAAGGAGAGATCGAATATGTATATTTGACTTTGGTAGACAGTCTGAATTTGTTATTCAGGCTTCAATGCTTTAAATTCAGGTTTCAGTGTGGAGAGCTCCGTGAGGAGGCTTCAAGGTCTCAGAGCAGATGAATATAAGGCCGATGCATATAAAACCTACATCTCTGTATCTGAGCTATTATAAAATGTATATGTGTGAAGACTTGTGGGTAATGCTTATGGTTACAGTTTCTGCCTTCCCACATTACAAAACTGATTTCCTGCTTATGTATTAACTCGACTTGATGCTCATTTGTTTGATGTTGTTTATCTCCTCTTGAATAACTAACAGCAAGTGTCATTAACCTTCTGTTCTTTACATTTATTTAATTCATTCATTCAGCAGACAGTCCTTTCTACAGTGTCCAAGAGAGTTGCGCTTTTGTATTTGCCTGTGTTGTGAACTTTTGCAGCGCATGTGTTGTCAAACTGATGAAGATGTTTTCTTTATTTGCTGGTGTTTTTTCTATTTGCATGTGTTTTCTTTAGTTGCAGCGCGTTGAGCTCTCTCAGCCACTGTACTCTTCCATGAATAGATACAAAACAGGGTCTAAAGTACATCTTTTTGCACAAATGGTCAGTGAAAAGAGGTGCTTAACCTTCTTAAGTAAATTGTTAATTTGACCTTGTTATGGTCATAGCAAGGTCATGCTGTTTTATATTCAGTTCATTTTATAGGTTTGACATTTTTGCAAACTTGTTACCAAAACTTGGGACGTGTCTAAATATAATTTAAAGTTCTGGTTTGTGTGATTCTGTTATGATTTTCTAACAATAATACATTGAACACACAAAAAAAATCAAATGAAATTCATAAAAAAATAAAAACAAATAAAATAAACAAAACTACAATGGAAAGAGATCCAGAGTTGCAACTTTAATCTAAATTACTGATATTTTCCATTGAAATAAAGAGATTCTTCTTAAAGTAACCCTATTCATGGAAAGTAACCAGCTTCTTTATTCACAGCAGCTGTCCTACTTGTCATTTAATATGATTTATGCACTGTATTCTAAAGTTCTGAAATGTCTCTGTGTACCTTATAGTGTCCATGTATCCAAATGTCAACGCAAGCATGTTCACTGAGTGAGTGAACCACCAAGTATGACAGCACATTAACACACTGACAGAACCAGTACTTTTGCCGTGTTTCTGACACTTCTATAAATAATCTTGATATTGTGCTTGTCAAGTCACAAAGAAGAAGATGTGCTCACAAATATCTTCCTGACAGATATGTTTGTGAGCCACAGTCATGAATTCATACTGTTTTAACAAGTATACAAGGACACAACTGCACATAAGTATGGTGTTAAATTAATTTATAGAGTTTATATATATTTAAGATATGATAAGGCAACACATGTTTATATTTTATGATATATCATGTATTCATGTCATTATTTCCCCTCCTGCTAATGGGCACAAAACAGCATTTATTTCCAGTCATTCCTCTGTGTTGGAATTTTAGTCTATACTGTCATTCTTGATAAACACTCTGACATAAACTCTAATTCCTCTGAGAAATGCACAATGTATTATATTCAAATATATACACTAGCACTGATCAATAATATTTTTTCAAATGTTTTTGAAAGACGTCTCTGATGCTCACTAAGGCTACATTTCAGCATCATTAACCCAGTCTTCGGTGTCACATGATCCTTCAGAAATCATTTTAATATGTTCATTTCGTGCTCAAGAAACATTTCTTATTATTATCAATGCTGAAAACATTTATTTGTTATTACTAAATATTTTTATGGAAACAGTGCTACATTTTTTTTTTTCCAGAAATTCTTTGATGAATAGAAAGTTTATTCATTTTGAAATAAAAATATTTCACAACATTATAAATGTCTTTACTCTCATTTTGACCAATTTAATGCAAACTTTCTGAATAAAAGTATCAATTTTTTTTCGCACACATGCGTTTTATGTAAACAGTCCCTAATGTCCAATTAGCATTAAGTGAACCTACACTTCCTAAGACTGACCTAGAAGACAACCAGTCCTTCAAGAAACCTGCTGACTACTTTGTAGTTTAGTTCATGCCTATTAACACTAACAATCTGAATCGCAACCACCATCTCAAACTCCTTACGACTCCGAGGACGGCAATTTCTTACCACAGAGACAGAAGCAGAGGGAATTATGGGTAAAAGACAAGAAGCTGACAGGATAGGGCCAGTGAGCAAGGTAAGAGGTTTCAGTGCTCTTGTGTGCCCCAAAACTGACAGTAATGAGAAGTTTGAGTCACCGTGCGATTCCATCTTTGGTAATCCATGCCGCATATTCTGCCTTAGAGGATTATGGTTCCTGGTGTCATCTTGACATTTTTGTCCCAAACAGATACTTAGACAGCAGATATTATTTTGCACAGAATAGAAAATTGCCTTTTTTCAGTCTTCAAAGTAGTATCAAAAGGAGACCGCCTGTAACAGTTTGTATTACCTAAGATATGTCAAAATGACTTAAGGAACAGCTAATGTGCATTATTATGAGCACTCATCCACCTCTTAAGTGCAACGCATGACTCTTTCCACCGCATTTATTGTTAATTTATATTTACTTCATTGTTACAAAGACAGACCACCGAAAGCAACTCCATTTCTAGAGTGATGTGACACAGGTATTGATTTACCTCCTAGAGATCTTGTTTATCCTTCCTTTACTTCTCTGTAACTTAAAGGACCCCTGACAGGCTACTAACAGCCACCTGGCAGAGTGGGAACAACACACATGCTCTTAATAAATGACAACATGGGGGACATCTATTAAAAGCTTACAGCTCAGTGCAGATGGCTGAAAGAAAACACATTCAGAAAGAAAGATGTAGGGAAGAGAAAGACAGTAAGAGGGCACAGAAGAAGAGTCTGTCCCTGCAAGTTGAGGGAGGAGCCATAGGAGCCAAAGCTGTTCAAATAATAAGAGAGAACGGGGTTAGTTGTCACAAGGGTTTTGACTCAAAGGCTATGGATTTCAAACCACATATGAATATAGCTTGAAATGGATTTGTAAAACTTGCATTTTATGTGGTTTGTGGCTGTTCACATTTGCTAAATCTGATCTGATTTCAGATCTGGACAAAAAACGGATTTGGACTGACAGTCTGAACATAGCCAAAAAGACTCAGTTACATCCATTAAAAGTCTAGTTACAATTATACAAATATATATATATATATAACCTTATATCATATATATCATATGGTTGTCACATTTTTATAAATGTTTTTGTTAGTTGTCACTTGAGTTGTAAATTTCATAAATGTAAACAAACAAACAAATAAATCTGTCAAAATGGCTTATTTTTGTTTAGTTCAGTTTCATTAATTGTTCCACATATGCATTTATTAGGGAAAATGGGAAAATAAATTGATGCATCATGAATCGAGAAATGATTCTGGATCGATTCTGAGATTTTCCGAATGCATCACAATTCTCTCTCGAATAGACTCTAAGCTTAGCTTTTAACAGTAGATGGCACTGCATGCTTTAGAAACAGCCATACTCTGCTTGCTTCCAATTCCTTACACACACCACTTGAACCTTCTATAAAATAATCATTCATAAAGCACCATATGCTTTTAGCTCAGAATCGATTCGAGAGAGAATTTAGATGCATTTGGAAAATCTCAGAATCGATCCACAAATCGAGAAGCATCGATTTATTGTTGCAGCCCTAGCACATTTATGAAATACATATAATAGACTGTTTAATGGCAGGTTCCACTGTGACAACTTACAATCTTTTATTCCCCCCTGAGAAATAATGGAAATATTCCATAACAATTGGTGATCATGACTGTGTATGTATGTGTATGTCTGTACACACATTGATTTTCAAAAGAAACCTACCTATCTCATTAAGCATGGAGTAAAAAGTGTGAGATCTAGCCTCAGATGTATGTTATCTGTTGTCTATGTGTGAACACGTAGCACTGACACAAGGGGAAACATTCACACATAATTCAAGCGCCACGTCTCCTAAAGTCTGTTTTGAAAGTTGATGGGAGTCTCTTTACTTCTTTAACTCAGAAATAATTTACATCTTCACTTCTCTTTCATTCTGCCTTTTAGCGAGGGGTCCATTAGGACCAGGGGATGAGGCTCTTCTAAAAGGAAGCACTCAATAATTCAGAAGCCATTGTTTCCTGTGATGTGCTTTGCACACTCATTGACCTTTGATCTATGTTGTTTATCCATATGCGCTTGATGGATCTGCCCTGGGCAGATGCGGCATTCACTGCAGAGGAATAAATCACAAATCTGTCTGTTCGAAAGCGAAAGGTGATGGTGTGATGCTGTCACTCAGATAATACATTCATTAGCAGAACCATTGCAACTTTGTCTCCCGGGCAACGCTTGTTTGTTTTCATGCCCGTCTTTGGGAAGTTTGTTAGAGACAAGTGTCTCGGCAGAGAGACACTTTTTCCTTGTTTAAACCCGCACATGCGCACACAAAGGTCTGATCTTATCAAAACACCCTACTAATCAGCTGACTTTGTCCGACAGTAAGAGGCTTATTAGACTTGCTGCGTGCAGTGAAATCCACAAACCTCCAGCTTAGAGACAACAAAAAGTCACAGAGAGGGAGAGTGAAGGAGACAGAGCTGAGTATTAATATGCACAGTGTTGAGATGCACACTAGGGATGGTATTAGCGGCTATAACAGGCTGCGCTGATGTGTCTGCTTGTGCAATAACATACACCTTTAACTTCATTATCTATTGCCACAACATTGCAAACGGCTTTACGCACATATGCACACACGCACTTAGACCCAATTATGAAGGCTGGAGACATCATCCAGAACTAATTAGAAGAGTCCGATTATCACTCATTAACCTCTGTGTTGCTCAGCTCATCCACTGAAACTGGGCAACCTGTGTGTGTATTGTGCCAATGTTTGTTGTCTGTAGTGTCTACCAACACTTTGGCATCAAATCAACTTATCTTAAAGTAAAATATTTAATAGCCGCTAACAATCTCACTTAATAGCACCACAGGTTTTGAAAACAGAACTTAAGTTCAGACAAATCAAGGGCATATGGGAATAAATGGGAGTTTCTTTGCACTAAAGTCAGTAGGATTAGCATCTCTCTGGAGGTCTAAGGACAAATTTACATGACATTGATGTATTTAAAACTGAAAAGTATTTCCTTTGCGTTTTCCGTGTACCGACGTCAATGTCAAAATAATCCCCGTTCAAACTGATCCCCGAAAACGATAAAAAATGCTGTATTACGCATGCCAGGCCAGTAGTTGGCAATGTCACTTTGTAAAGAAAAATTACACACCGTTTTCACAAATTCACATTTTTGTAGTTTACACAGAGACAACAACGGTATCAAAAACTTGAACGTTGAAACCCGTTTTCAAACGTTTGCATTTTCAGACCCCCAAAAACGCTGATGTCGTGTAAATGAACAGCCAAAAGCCAGTGTTTTTTTTTTTTTTTCGTGCAAGTATTGTGTGTGTTCCATGAACTTTGTAAAAAAATAAAAAATAAAAAAATAAAAGATTTGACATAAAAATGATATTTCAGTCTTTCTACTTCAAAATGTCACATTCAATTCAGTGTATTACTTAACAATTCTTTGTGATTCTTTGTGAAATTTACCGCAATTTCTGAGTGATAATTGTTTCTACCCCAATTTTTTCTTCAGTGTAATATCATATGGAGCCCCTTAACGGACATGAAAGGGAAAAAAATGGCAGTGAACACAAAGTTTCTCGGGGGAGCACAAAACATTTGCGAGAGAACACAAAAGCATTGACAATTTTTCAAAAAAAATTGGGTTCCCCTGAGAAACTTTGCATTTGTTTACTCAAAATATTACTTTTGTTACACAAAATATTTGCTTACCTTCAAGAAACTTTGTGTTCGTTCACTCACAAAATATTTGCTTTCCTCCGAGAAACTTTGCGTTCGTTTGCTCGCAAAATGTTTGCGTTTCCCCCGAGAAACCTTGCATTCTTTCGCAAAATGTTTACGTTCCCTCACAAAACTTTTGCGTTCCCCCAAGAAACTTTGTGTAAAGAAAAAGCTTTGTGAGCAAACGCAAAGTTATGAAAATATATTTTTTCCTCCCAACTTTTACTTTATCCATCACCATGTCACTTTTGGGGCTCCGTAGTATCAAGAGAAGAATTTAAAATAACAAATAATTTTCAACTGATTTTAATTACACTACCACTAAAAAGTTTGGGGTCAGTAAGATTTTTTTTTTTTTTTTTTAAAGAATCTATTTTAATGACATTTAAAATAATACTAAATATTTCAATTTGTTCTTTTTAACTAATAACATACTTTAAACAAGTAAAATAACCTGCAATGAAATAACAACTTGAAATTAAAGTATTTTAGACTTACAATAATATTCTTTATTACAACAAAATGGAATTCATAACATTGTTTATCGCAAAAGATCTCCACCAAGTGTTTACATTGTGAATATTAATAATGCAAGGCAGGCTGAGGAGGGTTCTTGTTCCCAAAGCTCTCTGTATTAGCCCCGACGTGGCCTGAGAAATTAGCTGTCTCTGTAGAGTTACCAACTAACCTAGTTTTTGCATAGATTTACAGGAAATGGATCACCAGAGAGGAAGTAGGCTACCTCTGCATGGCCTTACCCTGGTGTACTGCACATAGATCTGAGGCAAACAGATGTAGAAGTGCAATCTGGTAGAGCAGCAGCTGTTTCAGCAACTAACTATTGTATTATGTTGCTCCACACGCAGATCTGAGGAAAATCCTTCTGAGGAGCTGCTTCTCTACAGCTTTTAACTCTACACCCCCAGGCAGAAGTGTATTAAAAAAAAGAACTCCCACTGGAAAAGCTCGAAGTTAGCTGTTAAACCTAAGTTGCATTTGGGATGTATAATACTCTTTGGAAAATATCAGGGGATAATCCATGTCCTCGATAAAGTAAAGCAATCGTGGACAAGATGAAAGAATTTCACTTATTTCTTGACCGGGAGAGCATAATTGAAGCCGAACGAAATTCTGGACCCCATAGATAATGTTGTGGTAAGTTTCCGCCTCTGTCTGTCCATGGAAAATTGGATTAGCTAAAGAAATGGGGTGCTAGCAACGGCTCCTCTCATCCTATCGTCACTGTATGAACGTCCTGAATTGAATCATGCTGCTGCCGCTAATTCAGAAAGAATAATACACATATTTTTGTGTATATCCTCAGGGGTCACTGATGGCAAACGTCATATGAATGTAAAGCCCACATGGTTTATTTCAGACACAATAATTGTCTCTCGTGATGCCGAATTAAAGTTAATTTATTTGGATACTGTGAAGTTCACTCTGACTGACTTGAGTTTCTCTTTTTCTCAAAATGAACGGAAAACTCTTCTAACAATGGGTCAATTACATAATAAATATATATATTATAGTAAATATATTAATTAATATCAATTTAATCCTATATATTACTTTAATTTTCAAATTAATATTCATTTTGATGTTTTGGTTTTTTTTTTTATGTCAGGGTGGTACTTTACTGATATAATGATGGGAAAAAACTCATTAACAGAATGAAATAATAATAATAATAATAATAATAAAAAAACAGCTTTACTGCAATAATATTTGAAAAAAAAAAAAAACTTGTCTGCAAAATCAGTCATGTGGTGTGAACAAATGAACGAATGAACAAATAAACGAACGAACGAACAAGACGTCCCCAAAAATGTTATGACCATTTTAATTTAATAAATAAATACATTAAGATGTGTACATATGTGTATGTATCCAAGGTGTAATAAAATGTTAATTTTATTAATGTTAAATTTAATAAAGGCTGGCCCATACTAAACTTTTTAAAATGTTATAACATTTTTTAAAAGGAGAGAGACCACTTGATGTAAAAAAAAAAAAAAAAAAAAAAAAAAAAAAATGATTTAACAGCTCCTATAGTAAGTGGAGTGTCAGAATATGACCAAGACACCACACCACAAACTAACAGAGTCCTGAATGTGAACACGGTAAATCTCGCAAAATCTCTTGCAATCAAACGTGACTTTAGAGTAAACAAACATGGCGGACGACGGGCAAGAAGAAATGGTGATAATAGTGTTTGGATTGCTTTTTCTAGGAAGTTTGCAGGGTTTGAAATAAGTTGTGTTATGCTTTCGTCTTCCATCAGCTTGCTTTCTGAATTGGTATCGTTTCATTCCACGTGACAATATACAGAATTCTACATGTTTTTTTTCCTCTGGATTCCCCTCATACAACAAAATTTTTGATCGTAAATATTCAACATGTTGGATATTTAAGATTTGAGATCGGTTCGGCCCTGACCGCTCCCTTCCAAGCAGATTCAGTCTCTCTTAACATGCCTCACACCTGTAGAAATCTGTAGAAACATCAAGATAATCGAGACTTTACCTAGAATTGTCAGAAGAGGAGAATTAGGCCCAAAAATCAGCCCGATTATCTTGTAATGTGTGGGTGCCTTTAGTTGATTGTTACACCATAATATTTTCCATTCATTGAATTTAAACTTTTGAAAATGATATATAGTTTTTAAAAACCATATGAAACCTGTTCAATAAGTACCTTTCTAAAAACATGTGTTTTAAACTACATTTCAATTTTTTTTTTTTCTTTTCTTTATTGTGGACCACTTACAATATGCCATTGACCCCAGTACAGCCTACACCTTATTATTCTGAGCAGCAGAAAGGCAAAGAAAGACATGCAGAGCTACTTCACTTTACAATTAACATGAACCAACCATTTGGAAGTGGGATTTTGTGATTACTGAGATGTCAAGATTAGGCACTAAAGCAGTATTTAGACTTACATCCTAAATACTCAAGTGCATCAACACTTTGTGCTGTGCCCTTTCTGAACAAACTTGGCTTCCTTTTTAAGTTCTATTGCCAGTCATGCAAATCTAGAATTATGTTGAAAGTACTTCTCAGATCTGAATGGCCTCAGCTGGACTGAATTTCAATTGGAAGTGAACTTCAATTCTCATTCTGTTCCACACAATGCACTTTCAAAGCCAGTTCATTCACTTGGTATCAGCCGAGATCAATCTAAGGCCCTGTCCTACGTCTGATCTCTGACACAAAAAGGCCAGGACTGTAATTGTCTGTTTTCTTCTACTCTGATCAGCTTCTATAATTGACATTAAGAGAAGAAAAGTCCAATTCATATAACACAGAAGGTTCTGGAAACAGCGTGAAAGCAATGGGCCAGTTATAAATTCAGTGAATCGCAACATTTCGCCTAATAAAGGATAATTGTTTGATCAGTGTGTTAAATTGGGCAGTAAAGGTGAAATTACAGGCAATTTCAAAAAAATCATGCTGGTATTTCAATCGACACTTTAACAGAGACACAAACACAAATAAGATATGCTATCAACAAAATCTATCTATTCATTCATCCATCCATCTATCAGTCTTTATAAATGTAATAGAGAAAGGAATGGAATATTTCTCTTTGAAACTTTACATGAACTCAATTTAAACTCCATTTAGAAGCAATAGAAAGACAAACTGACTCCACTTACTCTTAAGATCTGAAGAGTCTCTTTTCTGTGTATATTACATGAGCAAATTGTTGTCTCATAGGGTACAGAATGAAATGTAGCCATGACAACCTTCCCCAATATGAATTAGATATTGTAAGCTATTAAAGACCCATTAAAAACCATGTCCCCAATATATTTTAAAAGAGCTAGTCTACTTCTATGCCATCAGATGTACTAAACAAACTATACCACTGTACAATACATTTCCGATCACCTCCAAAATGAACTCTTCGCATTTTTTCGAGGGTCTGACATTGCAAAAAAAAAAAAAAGTTGAGAAAAAGTTCAATAATTTATTATTGAATCTGTTATTTTTCTGGGTGTAATTGGGGAAGGTAATTATAGTATTAAAAAGGCTGACAGTCAGCAGTCTGAAGTGGAAGATCAGAGCGGGAGCTCCTTTGTTCCATTCCTAATTAGCATCATTCTCCAGTTGAGAGCACAAGTGCTGAAAATGCATGAGCTCTTGTAGACCCCTGCTCTGTAGTTAGACTGAATGCAGACTAGACTGGGGGTCTGGACACGAGGGAGAAAAATCTTCTAGGACAAATAAAAAAATGTAGTGTGTGCATGTTTGGGTATATATGCATCTATAAGGGAGGTTACAGTGCTGCAGTACCAAATTACTAAAAATCTATATGTGCCCTGCTGGGGAAAAAAAGGCAAGGTAAAGTAGTTGTCACTGCGTGGTTGCAGCAGTGATGAAAAAGGCAGGATCTAATTGTGGCAGTTTTCTTTATTAAACACTAAAAGCATGGGTATACTTCTTTTCCGCATTCCGCTATGTCTCGTTGTCTGCCGGCGTGAGAGTTGGCCGCTTTAACAAGGAGGCTACAGACCGCAGTCTCTAGCGTCAGTCACTAGTGTGCCTCTTGAGATCAGGGGAGTGAGGTTTACACACACAGCTCTTACCGGCCTACATCCATCACATCACCCCCCTAAACCTCACTCCCATCCGGGTCATGGCACCAATGTAACCTCTCCTGTTCGAACCACTCGCTTAAAGCGGAACTCAAACCCAGGTCTGCTGGCATGGGAGTCGGGTGCTCTAACAAGGAGGCTAAAGACCGCAGTCTCTAGCATCAGTCGCTAGCATGTCTCTTGAGATCAGGGAAGTGAGGTTTACATGCACAGCTCTTACCGGCCTATGTCCATCACATCACCCCCCTAAACCTCACTCCCATCCGGGTCACAGCACCAATGTAACCTCTCCTGTTCGAACCGCCCGCTCAAAGCGGGACTCAAACCCGGGTCTGCTGGCATGGGAGTCGGGCACTCTAACAAAGAGGCTAAAACATCAGTCGCTAGCGTGCCTCTTGAGATCAGGGAAGTTAGGTTTACATGCACAGCTCTTACTGGCCTACGTCTGTTACATGTGTTACATAGTGACTCAAGGTACTGATAAATATGAATAAGAAAAGGAATTGAGAGCATGCAAAATAGCTGCATTCACTTAACACCCTTTCCTCCTTCAGAAGGGAAAGAACAACAAAATTATTGACACTCAAAGCACTCTGGTGTTTCTGTCAAGCTCTGAGTGCTCAAAAGATGAGCAGGTAGGGGAGTGATGGGCAATCAGATGCAATTACATTGGAGGACACAGAGGCGCGATTAGCTAGTCCTGTCAGAGTTAAAAATATAACCACAGTACAGATGCTGAAATGGAGATGGTGTTTAGAAAAGCCTCTGTCAAAGCCAAAAAGTGAGGCCGGGGAAATAGCTGACAGCACTGTGGAGACCTTCTTTGTTCAGGCTGCCATATTTTAGCAAGTTGTTTGCAATACACTTTTCTATGTGGGTCATTTCTGCTATGCAGTATATTTTCATGTCCCCATCATATTGGTCTTAATATACACTACCATTCAAAAGTTTGGGGTTGGTAAGATTTTTATTTTTAATTCTTTTATGTTTTTGAAATAAGTCTCTTTTACTCACCATAGCTTCCCTTATTACAGTAAAAATAGTAATATTGTGAAATATTATTACAATTTAAAACAACTGTTTTTTTCTTCTTCTTCTTTTTTTTCTTTCTGAAATGTAATTTATTCCATGTCTAAAGTTTTGTTTTCAGAATCATGGGAGAATTGTGATCTCTATATCTATCTCTAAAAATAGATTTTCCAAAGTCATAAATGAAGCTTAAAAGAATATTACAATATATAGCATCTAACTTATAACCTATAGCACTAATATTAAAATGTACACAAATAAAGTCTTTATGTAGGATTTGGGACAATTATAATGCATTATAATGGAGAATTCTGAAATGTTTTATTATTTTAAAGACATGGCGCTTCTCATCCATTGTGTGAAGTTCTGCAAACCATGAATCAATATAAATAAATATCAATACATTGACATTATTTAAATAGTAATTAGTTTCTCCAGCTCTAATAAAAAAAAACACTGTAATATTGTAAAACTAAACAATTTATGTTATGTAAAATGTTTTTGACTACTTTTTGTACGTTGTATAATTATATCTCTAGGTAATGAAAATATATTAACCAAAACAATAAAATAAATAATCTTTTCGAAGGGCCTCATTGATTTATTCTCCTTGAGGCCCCCACTTAATGTAGGTTCACCTCTACACATAAAGACCCAACTTTGAGTCCCGATTCAAGGTTCATTTAGCATTATATTTTCTTTTTACTTTTGAAGTAACTACAACCCACAGTTTCCCTATTAATAGAGAGACGGCTACACAGGCAGGTAGGACTAATTCACACATGCAATCGCTATCTCATTAATGCATTCAAATAAATGTAATCTTACTGTGCTAATTTATCTGTATCTGATTTACAACAAGCAGAAATCTGTAAGAAATGTTACGAGCCATGTACAAAATAACTGATGAAAGAAAACTGTTATGTCGGAGTAATAGCACTGTGGGTATGGAATTCCAAAGGTGCCATAATAACACATTTGTCGCAGCTGTACAAAAGGCGACCAAAGTTCCAAGTCCCACTTCAAGCTTTGAGCTTTCTCAAGCCAACATCAAAGTTTGTTTACAAACTTTAGCTTCTAGTTTATTCCTGTGATGGCAAAGCTGAATTTTCAGCATCATTACTCCAGTCTTCAGTGTCACATGATCTTTCAGAAATTATTCTAATATGTTAGTGCTCAAGAAACATTTCTTATTATTATCAATATTGAAAACAGTCAATATTTGGCCTTATTTGGAAACTCTTGGTACGTTTTTAGGATTCTTTGATGAAAAGAAAGTGTATAGACCCCAAACATTCGAACAATAGCGTGTATAGCATTTATTTTAATCTCAATCACATTCAAGTGAGTAAATTTATAAATAAATAAATAATTCTATCAATGTTAATATTTTGAAATATCCCTTTATCCTTTACCTATTAGCAATAGATGTTTTCAGGTATTAGTTGGTTTAGTTCCACTTTAAAACAATTCATCCTGCTTGATAAAATTACAGACAGCGATATATCAAAAATCATTTTAAAAATACAAAATAGAACTTTAAGCTATTATAACTCTCTCAAATAAGCTAACTCTCAATCCCTCACTCCGCAATGGTTTACGTAGATCTTTATTTTCATCTTGTTAACTTTCTTGTGATTATGTAATCAAGCTATACAAGCTAATTAATAGAGTTAGAACATCAGTTTGACTGGAGCACATATTTACACCCTTTTATAGAGATATTTCCTTAAAATACAACACAGCACAGATCATTTTTAAAGTAGTATTGCATAGCAGCAATGAGCCATGTGTGTTAAGGTGATAGTAACGTTTTTACTGGGAAAATGAATCTGCACTGAAAAAGCAATAAATGATCTTCTTAATGAAGGTAGCTATGCTTTCATTATTGTCACACTAATTATTTTCATAAATCTGGCTGTGACTTTACCTTGTGGTTTCTTTATGAACGCTTTGACAGAATTGCTGAGAAAAATTCTCACTAAACTGCAAGCTGAGGGTCATCAGCTTTAACAAAATCACTTTCAATTAAAAATGACATTGAGATATACCCATTATCTTAGATACAGTACCACACATCAAGATCTTTAATTTTTTAAGTTTTTAATGGCATTAGAGCTTAGAGATACAGAAACAGAGCCATTGTGTAAAGTCACTATGGGAAAGAGAGAGAGAAAAACCCCCCAAAAACATCATATTAGATTTCAGGGAATGGCTCATCCTTCCAATATAGTTTCAATGCCATGCAAACAGAAGAAAAAATCATGAACTTATGATATCTGCAGCGTCACAGCAGCTGCATGTCCCCCACAGGAACTAAAACAGTAGCCCACAAGCTGAAAAATCAGATGGATATGCTAACAGTTTTTGTGTTTAGACACTAGAGGTTTAGCGTCAGTGTCAGTGGCCAACAGAGCAGATCTACAGATGTTATTAGAACCAGGTTTCATGTTCTTGCGCCTCAAGCAACTGATTTTTGACCAGACACACTCTAACTCAATTTTCTGTTCAGTGCTGGTATCTGCCCATATCTGAACCATTTAGACTCAGTTAGAGAGATAACTGTAATCACTCGGATACATTTTTGTCGCCTTGCTTTGTATTAGAAAAAGGCAATTTTTTGGTGACTGTGTTGAACTTCTGGGTTGTGAAGGGGAGATAGAATGAGCTAAACTGCGACTGGTGTGGAGACACATGGGCAATGAGGCTAAATGTGCTTGTGTTTGCATGTGTGTAAGTGAGGACAGGCAAATGAGAATGTGTTGACTGTGAATACGGGGCAGGTGTGTTTTTAAATCACTACATTGTGTGCACTCATTACCTTAAATGACAGTGACAGCACAGGTGCAGCTTGAATGCTAATCACTATCTCACTCACTTTAGCTGTTTTTAAAGTGTTAAAAGTGTGTACATTAAACTAATGGATATACTGTAGGTATCTCTCTATATACATTACGCTACCATTTAATATGAATTACATTTATTCAGCAAAAATTGACAATTAAGAATTTAACATTGTTACAAAAAAGTCTAATTCAAATTAATGCTGTTCTTCTGGACTTTCTATTCATCAAAGAACAAAAAATGTATCAGTGTCAACAAAAATATTACGCAGGACAACCATTTTGAACATTTATAATAAGAGCAGCAAATCAGCAAATTAACTGAACACTGAAGACTGAAGTAATGATGCTGAAAATTCAGCTTTGCCATCACAGGAATAAATTACATTTTAATATGTATATAATATGAGCATTATATAAACCACTGTAAGTATGCCAGGAGAAAATGATAGGGTCTGAAGCTTCTTTTCATCACAAACTCAACTGATTATTTTATCACAAACTACTCTGATTATTTGTCACCATATAGTCTCTGTATAATTATGTCTTATACTGTGGTGTTCCCTATAGTTATGATGTGTTTCATTGATTCAAATGATAACGTACTGTATTTAGGCTTTTTTTTCCTGCTTAACATGGTATAAATGTCTTAATATATGCTCTGAGGATCGAGTCATATTATTCATCCTATCCATTCATGCTAACAGTAATTCGATGAAGCTAGTCGGTCCAAATATCTGCAGTGGCTCTGCGTAGGAGAGAACAAGATTAAAATGAAGACTCGGACATTCGTTCATTCCTCCTGCCGACCTCAATCTACCTCTCTTTTTCTCTCCCTCTCTGCATCTATCTATTTTCCCTAGTCTCAGCACAGAGCTCTCAGTCAGACAAGAAAAAAAAAAAAAAAGACTCTAATGATGAAGTCCAAACCTCCTGCCAAATAGGATGATGGGTGACATTATTCCAGGCAGGTGCCCCTGTGTTGATGAAAAGAAACTCAGAAGTATGCAGCTGTTATTTATAGTCTCTCTCTGTCTTTCATTCTCTTAATCACACACTTACACAAACACACACTTAAAAAACACTGCTCAAGTGATTGCTGGCACCGATTACAAATATGCTACAGTTTGATGTCTTGTTCCCTTTTTTAAGTTTTTATTTATTTTAAACTTTTTCTATTATTTAAACTATTATGTAACAAAAAAAAAGCTTAAGCATTCAACACTGTTACTGAAGTTAATGTAAGAAGAAAAAAAAAATATATATATATATATATATATATATATATATATATCACACACACACACACACACACACACTGGGTTGCCATGTTTTATGGGGACTTTCTATACCCCTAAACCTACCCATCACAAAAAACTGCATTTTTACATTTTCAAAAAACATCTAGTATGATTTATAAGCTGTTTTCCTCATGGGAACATAAAAGGTCAACAATTTATGGTACTACTATCCGTGTAGGGACATTTCATCCCCACAATGTAGAGTCCGAAATTAAGCTAGCCCGTACAGAGTAACAGCTTAATTTAGGCAAAATTTGCAACCCTGTTACCCATTGTGGTGTAGTTTCTCTTTTCTTTTCTTTTCTTTTCTTTTCTTTTCTTTTCTTTTCTTTTCTTTTCTTTTCTTTTCTTTTCTTTTCTTTATATTCCTTTTCTATTTATTAAAGGGTAGGTAACACAGTTTCTACCAATCTCATGTTAATCTTGAGTACCTGTATTGCAGCCTTCATATCTCTAAAAAGTATTATTTAGTTTTGTCATATTTATAAAAGATAGATACGCTGTACCGAGTCTTTCCGAAAAAAGCCGAGCTCCTGGAGGCGTTCCTGCCATCAGTGCCGTGGGCAGAGCTAAAGAGTCACGAGCGCACGCAGCTTTTGCGTAGACATCGTCTGCAAGCTGCGACATCATTATAAATAAAAGGGGAACAAAAATGTTCGTGTTGTTTACATTTTATGCACTTGCGCACCGATTGTCAACAAGACATTTGATGCAGTTTTACTCACCGCCCGCGATCTGCAAATCCAGCGCCGAACTGGGACTTGTTTACAAAGCATTCATCACTGAAATTCCATGAACAAACAAACACGCACAACTCCATTGCTGCCCTATCCAATGTTCCCTTAATGCTGGGTTCTTTGGGAACCTGAAAAAGGTAATCTTTCCCTCACAACCAAAAACACACTCCTTTGGTGACAGCTGCATCTCATTTTGGAGGCTGCGTCCTCCCCAGGTTACATTTGAAGGCTGCATACGTCATCAAGGATTTCTTATTTAAGAAAAGTAACAGTAATAAAATTGACTGATATTCATTGTGAGGTGTAAAATACTGTAATTTATTTCATTCTTTGTAATCTAACGGTTATTTTTCTTAAATGAGACTGCTGTGATGATGTATGCAGCATTCAAATGTGGCCTTCAAAGGGTGCAGCCCCTGAATTGGGACACAGTCATTGTTGAAAAATCTCTCGGCTTCCGTAACCTGAACGAAGCACGTTGATGGGCTTGCTCTTGGTGATGTGTGTGTGTACACACTTATCAGGGAAAAGTACCTATACAAGGAATTCTGCCCTTTATTATGTGATAAAGGGCCATACTCAAAAAAAAAATCTGCGAGACATGTCCACAACCGGAAGTAGTTTATTTGGCACAGAAATACATCCAACTCGTGTTTTGAAACTTTGGCCATGTTTAGCATAAGAATACAACTCTTTAACAGTGTAAATAAGTAAGAATGTGACTTATTAATATAATAAGAATCTTGAAGGTTCTTCTCTTGAACACCCAATCAAATTACATATGCAAATGCCCTGCTAGAAGGACAAAGGATCTTAAACTTTACCTCCGAAAGCTTAAGGGTGTATTCACACCTGTCTTGTTTGGTTTGACTGAATCAAACTCAAGTTCATTTCCCCCCCTGGTGCGGATCTTTTGGGCAGGTGTGAATACAGCAATTGCACTCGGGTGAGGACCAAACAACCATACAAAGACCCAGCCGAGGTGGTCTCAGTCTGGTTCCAAACGAACTCTAGTACGGTTCTCTGCTTGAGAAGTTTTGGGATGACCTTAACACACGTGTGGTTTTGTTTACAAATTTTGGTTCGCTTGCAAAAAGGGCAGTGTGAAAGTGAAAAAAACTAACATTGTATTTGGTCCGGACCAAAGCAAGTGAACTAGCAGACTTTCCTGGTATGAATACATCCTAAGTGACCATTGGCTCACTGAACCTACACACAGAGTTAAAGGGCAACTCCACAGTGACCTCCTTCTTCTTGCTTCTACTGCTGCTCCTTCTGGTTGATGTGCGTGTGGGACCCCACCAGGGTCCACGGGCACTGGCAGGCCTTGACCACAGCCTGTTATGTCTTCACTCTCCGCTAAGGAGAGGGAAATCTCCCAACAGAGTCAGACTGTAATTTCTTCACTCCAACTCGGATTTCTTCACTCCAATTTCTTCTGCAACTTCACCATCACTGAACGGGCAACCATCAGCTCTTCCCACTTCTCTGCATCTTGTTTGGCATTCTGCATGGCCTCTTCAGCCACAGGGCCGGTGCAGCTGTGCCGACAGGCCTCACTCTACAAACAGCCATGTGCCTACTCAGGAGTGAGAACTCTCATCCAACTATAATAGAGTCAAACTAACCGCGCAAGTTCGTCATCATTTCTACATTCAGCGCGGAAGAAATCGATTGCAACTTCAACACCACCGACTAACGGAACCATCAAACCTTCCGAGATTTCAGAGATTGCGAAGGCAATGCAAGTATTGTACATTTGAACTAAACAGAGGTTTAGAATAAACAGTACAATCTTCTTAACAAGGTGTTTTGAAATGAGAAAGCTGATGGTTCTTTTCATATGGTTAAATGACACTTTTCCATAGCTTCATTCCCTGTTTCTGTTTTCGGTTTCCGTCACTTTCCATTTTACCAATGTATGTGTGATTGTGTGTATGTGTTTGTTTAGATTAGTTGTGTTCATGATTTAGTTAATAAAACTTCTGATTCTCTGCTTGCAGCAAAGTCAATTTAACGATTCCTGGGCTTGTAACATGCTCTAAGCGCTGTACGTGCTAAGAAATAATTATTTTTCAGTGGCCATGAAAAATACTCTTTTCTTAGAATAAATAATACTGAGTGTTCGTGGGATGAACTGATGAACTGATGAACTAAACTTAAGTGAATCCGTTTAACTCATACAAATATTCATAATTAATCATAAGTTATGTTTAAATATTAATAAATATTTAATAAATATTAATAATATTTCCCATTTGAGCTAATTTACACACACACACACACACACGCTCTCTCTCTCTCTCTCTCACACAAATCAGAGTAAAATGGTAAAATTGATAAAAATGAATAGAAAATAATATAATATAATCATATAATTTTTGAGACAGAGAGAGAGAAAGATAAGTACCTTTAAACGGACCTTAAAATAAATAAATAAATACTATTTAATAGTTTCAGGCCCTAGTACATTTGTGGGAAGTACCTGTTTTCCTTGCTTGTGAAAAATAAAAAGGCTAAATAAATAAAAAAAATAACTTGATTTATTTTAAATATGCTGCTTACCCTGTTTACACCATCCTTGAGCACTAAACAAACCAGAGAAAAAAATAAAAAATAAAAATAAAGCAGACATTCAGCCATATCCTCCAGCGACATGTAAATATTTTCCAGTTGGCAATGTGTTGTTCACAGCAAGACATAAGTGTTGCCCATGTCAGGGCTTCACTGTGGCTCAGAGTGCTGAGAGACCCTCGCTTTCTCTGCTGGCGGCATGACTACTACATCTCCTCATCATCAGCGGGTTACTGCTCACCCAGCCTGCACTTAGCCCACCGCCAGCTAGTGTTGAAATAACAGCAGACCCCTCTCTGGGCACACATGTCTGCACTCCAGATAAACACTGTAATGCATGAATTGCATGTCCTGGTGCAACTGCAGTGAGAGTTTTGGCATCCACCGCTTATAGCTGATGGCGATGTGGACACCCAGGTCATAAAGTCAAGGTTACAGAGGCTACTGAGGTGAAGAATGCAGTATTCTTCCTCACTATCTGCATTTCTCCACTACCTCAGGGAGTAAAGGGCACAAAAAATAGAAAAATAAATCCATGGAGAAAGACAGAGATTTCAAACTAGATTTGCATTCCCTGAAGGAAATACAAATGCTTGCAAGGCAGAAAAAGAATAGCGCTAGAGTTTTAGGTAGGGTTATGTTTTAGGCTTTGGTTCTGTGTAAATGAAATGCTGCACCACAGCCACTTTACTGTTGTCATGACACTGAGCACAGGTCTTCTTTTCAGTCATCTGTGAATGGAAATCAACTCTACAGCATAAAGTCTTGTTTAAATTATTTCAGATATGCAAGAAAGATAAGACAGATTGCAACTGAGTATGCAAATATTACAATGACATCACCACTGTGCAGTTTGAAAGCTTAACATTCCATCAACTAGTCAATGGGAGATTTTCAAACTCATAAACTGAAAATTCTGTCATCATTTACTAGACCTCATGTCAATCCAAATCTGTATGACATTTTTCTGCAGACTTCCATTGCTTTTTTTGTCCATATAATGAAAGTCAATGGGAACCAAAACTGTTTGGTTACCAACATTCTTTAAGATATATTCTGTGTGTGATCACACAGTTTCTGCCAATCTCATGTTAATCTTGAGTACCTATAGTATATAGAATAGTATAGCATCCATCATATCGCCGAAAAGTCTTTAGTTTTATCATATTTATAAAAGATAAATACGCTGTACAGAGTCTTTCTGAAAACAGCCGAGTGCCTGGAGGCGTGTCGTGTGAGTGGAGCTAAAGAGTGAGGAGCACGCGCAGCTTTTGTGTAGTGATCGTCTGCAAGCTATCAATGGTCAGCTAAAAAACTGTATTTAAACACACACAATACACCATCGCATTATCCATGGATAACTTTTGAATAACTATAATGAATATAGCGTATAGTGAATGATTAATAATGAATTTATGAATTCACTACGTTCGTGTTGTTTACATGATATGCACTTAGGCGCCTTTCGCCAACAAAACAGACATTTAAAGCAGTTTTACTCACCACCTGCGGTTCTGACTCATGACCGCTCCATCTTTCAGTTTCAAATGATCTGTAAATCCAGCATAGAACTGGGCCTTGTTTATGAAACCATAAGCACCGATCCTAAGGGCTTGAGCAGCCACGGAAATACACAAGATATTCTCCATTCATTTTAACCAATAAAAAAGTGATTGCAACTATCAGTTTCTATGGTTATTTTAATAACAAATACCGAGAGTGCATCAGTGTAATGCGTGAGAACAAATTTCTCAGCTCCACTGAACACTGGGTTCTTTGGGAAACAAGGTTATCTTTCCTTTACAACCAAAAACACACTTCTTTGGTGACATTGTTGATTTCATGGTCTAAAAACAAAGTGACAAATCTTATATAACTCCAGTTGTGTTCATCAGAAAGAAGAAAGTCATATACACCTAGGATAGCTTGAGAGCGAGTAAAGCTTGGGGTATTTTTCATTTTAAAGTGAATAATCCTTGAACAACATTTGATACAGTATTTATTAATCATTGTTAACTTTGGTTAATAAAAATATAACTGTTCATTGTCATTTCATGTTAGCTCGGGTCCATTAAATAATGTTAACTGATACAACCTTTGATTTTAATAATGTATTAGCAGGGCCCAAGCTTTAATGGGGCCCTAAGCAAATTTTATTTGGGGGCCCCTCGGTTAAAATAACTTAAGATAAACAATATCTTCTTATATATATATATATATATATATATATATATATAAAAAATAAAAAAAATGAATGTAAATGTACAAAATGGACAATATTAAATTAAATACTTAAATAAAGACATAAAATTACCAGTTCAGACAGACCTATAGGAAGATAACAATAATAAATGTATTAACATTAAAGGAAAAGTTCCTGAATTAATTTTTTTCTTCTGCTGAACACAACATAAGATATTTTAAGAATGTGGGTTGCTGGTCACCAACTATTTGGTATAAAAAAAATATTATTTTGTGTTCAGCAGAAAAAAAAGAAATTCATCCAGGAACTTTAACCACATTGCTGCCCGCCTCTCAGATGTACCGCTCAGAGAGTGGTGGTTCCATGGTGTAGCACTCTGGACTTTGAATCCAGTGATCCAAATTCATTCAGGAACCCTAAATAAAATTCTGCCATCCCTTTAAGGACAAGGGCAGCATGTTTACTATTAGGCGGCTGTTACTTTAAGGCAGGAACACACCAAGCCAACGCCGACGAACTAGTGGCGACGAAAGCAGACTGCGGGGTTGGCTCATGTCGGCAGCGTCTGGGTCCAAAGTTACCCTGACACATCAAACCGACGCTCGACAGCCGACGGCCAAGTAGCACGTCCGTTCTGCGCCTGTGTAAAATGAAATGCCTTTCCGTACCAGCAGGTGGCAGTAGCTGAACAGCCAATCAGAACGATCAGATGGCCCAATGGACCAACAAGCTCCGACGCCGCTTCAACATGTCGAATCAGCCGAAAAAAAGACGACGAGGACCAACTTCAGCTGACAGTGCGGAACACACTGAGAAAACTTAGTCGGCTGACGAACAAAAACTGCCCGACAGCCGACCGTCGGCTTGGTGTGTTCCAGGATTAAGACCTGCACACATCTAAAATACAGACACACATCCGATTTTCTCTCAACTGATTACTTTCACTTTAGACATAACCAACTGTGTTTATGTAAACCTTGCGTGTATTTGACAGTATGAGTGCAACAAGATGCGAAAGATAAAGTCCACTATTTGGGTGTAAAAAAAAATGCGCTCATAAAAAGCACATGTCAGAATGAAATGAATTAAATGTTTAACCGACAAGGCTTTGAAGCACATGCAAATAATGAACTTTGGTGATTGCGATTAAGTGCAGAGTCCCGTGAGTGTCACTCTCCCACTGTGTTAATGCGATGAAAATGTATGTCGAGTTGTACAGTATTGGGACGGAGGCGGCAGAACTGCAACTGAGAGAATAAGCAATGTAAAAAATCAAGCTGTCATTTAATTTGCTCTTGGGGGCCCCCTGGTGGTGGCGGGGTATTAGTAATGTAGTAGTAATTAATAATGTAAAAGTTCATGTTAATTAATGTAGTTAAATGGAACCTTATTGTTTCCTATATTATTATTATTAACATTAACATCATGATTTTCTGTAAAGCTGTTTTGAAACTATGTGTATTGTAAAAAGTGTTTGATGTCAAAATAGTGCTGCATTGCAAGCATCGAGTATGAGGGTAAGGAATGTACAGAAAACTCCCACTGTTATCCACTTCCACTCAGAAGCTGCCAAGAGGAGTATGATAACCCCTGCAAAGCGTATGCCATAGTAGACTTCACCTCCAGCCATCGCAACCACAAGGACCTGACCTAATCTGACACACGATCGTAGGATCAGCTTTGCTAAAGTTTTCTTTTGCATTCTTGAAGCCTGCAAATCTGCGTGATGTACTCAAATCTCATCAGCATCACACCAATTTACCCTTGTACACCATCAGGACGGTTTTTAATTACAGTGGTGATGTGTGTTACTGATTGTCTCTGCCAATTCCTTGTAATTCATTTTTAAATAATTAACAATGAGGCGTTGTCATTTGAAGTCAGGCGGGTACTGTCTGGTCAGGGGATTTCAACTGATATCTCATTAATCATCCTCACAATCTATTACGCAGGAAATAGGAGCGATTGAGGAAGTTAACTGAAGGAAATTTGTCTGAAATTGAGAATGTGTGTGTGTGTGGATCGATAAAGAACATTGTCTTTTACTGTAACCACTGACCCATTCCTTTGACTCTCTTTGGCCCCTGACCCACATCCTGCCTTTCTTCCTCCTCCTCTCGGATGAGTTTGGTTCATCTAAGCCATTGCACCTTAACCCCATATTTCTCGGCTGTGGTCATATTACCCCCATAGACAACCATGTCCCGTCTCAACATGCTTCAGTGATGTGGGCACTCTAAACACAGCGGTTCCTTGAGGGGGAAAAAAAAATACAGATGTGGGGATTTCTGAAGACATCAAGGACATCAGAACAGTATGTAGGCAGACATAGAAAATAATAAGCCAATTGAAATCAATGTTGTTGACAGTTGTTTTACATTTTTGCTGTTAAAACATGATTCAGAACTAACAAAATTGGCTTAACTAGTGGTGTGAGTTTGAGCCGAGGCGATCTGTATATCTATCCAATGGAAGATGTGAGAAAAAAATGGTTTGAAAACAATCAATATTTTTGCAGTTCTGTTCGATGGCACTAAAAGGCAGAACATTTAGAGAAAAACAACGCTTTGTGTCATTTTTTCCCCCTGCAATTATGGGTTTAAGTGCCAAAAACATCACTTGAATGATGGAATTTCTGATCATAGGAGGTATGGTATGCACATATAAACACAAAGGGATCTTCTAGAAGCAATCATTGGCATAATAGCTAGCAGGAAGAGCGAGAGAGGTTCAAATGATCAGTCAGTTTTGCATGTTAAAATGAGAGATGACATTTCTCCAAGAAACGTAGTCGGCAGGTCTCTGGTGTGTGCTGGAGGTAGCGTGTGTGTGTGTGTGGCAAGAATCTGCCCTTTCATCATAGACATTGCTGATCTTTGGAATGAGCAGATGACTTAATACCCCAACACGGCGCTCAAACAGAATCCGCTATCAGTCACCAGGGAGAACAGATTGAGCCGAAAGATCTCTCATTTTCTCTCTCTCTCATTTTCCCTGTCCCGTTCTCCAAAGCCATATCTTCCATATACAGTACATTCGCTGTTGCTCTTCACAAAGAGTTTTTAAGCTTTTAGTCCATGTTTGTTATCTGTGAGGTAAACAGTCTTACAAATGCAAAAGCCCCATATAAGCACTACAGCAACACTGTAATGTTAGCTAGCAGGCTAGCGGAGCCCAACAGTTTGGCCTCTGTTTACATCGTAACAACATAAAACTTAAAACTGTTAAAGTCCCACAGTAGTCAATACTCAAAACTGATCTTTGATCACCAAAATGACATTTAAACATTTTTTCCGCCGCAAAATAGCTTGAATGTAACTCTACACCCTTGCTTCATTTAGTATACGCGGAACCATGAATATGCAAATTAGCCCCACCTCCACTCACACCAGCTCAAAGATTCGCTCTGTCAACTTTACTGAAGTAAACACTACATGAATCATGATGGTATCACTCTTTACAACGTTGGAAACATAACGGTAATTAATATGATTAGCCATTTGCTTGACTACATTATCAAAGAGCTAATAATGTGTTGCTAATGTTACACAAACCATGTTCCCATTCGCCATTTCAGAGTCAGACAGCTGCCTTATCCTTAGAAATGTTTTGAACATCTTAGAATGTCAGTGGTGAAAGACAGTTCATCATAACATCCTAATATACATCATATCCACAATTCACCGGCTACACTGCTAAATGTACAACGTTTTTTCATATCAGCAGAAAAATATACCGGGATAACCTGGCTTCTCTTGAGACTCCCCTGCTTCAGAGCGGTTATAGTTAATGATATGCTAAACCCGCCCCCACGTTGACGTGATTGGTTACAAGGTAATTTGTGACGTAAGAAACAAGATGCAACAAAAGTAGGTCTTCACTAGTGTAGCTCAACCAGGCTTCATCCCTTTTTTTGCATATTCCGTGGGCAGAGATTATTAAAATGAGTGACATTGTGACTTTACAAGATCTGCAAGATCCAAAATAACATTGATTGGACCCCTTTGACTTTTATTGTATGAACAAAAAAAAACAAAAAAAAAACAGATCTTTTGTGTTCCACAGAGGAAATCAAACAGGTTTGGAACATGACAGTGAATAAATGACGTCATTTTGGGTGAACTATGAACTGTAAGCCTGGACAGTGAGAGGTAATGGAGTTCTTTATAAACACTCAGTAGGCCCAAACAGAGTTGATGTGTCTCCATTTTATTATGTACTCCAAATGCACGTCTACAGGTATAGCGGCTTTTAGGAGGAGTACAGGCCATGCTGGGCAGTTCCAGTGGGAATGTGTGTGTGTGTGTGTTGGCTTTGTGTAAAAAGCTTATGTTAGCGCTGGGAGGCTGCCGGTGGAATCAAAAGGTCATGGTAAATGCATTCTTTCTGGCTTTGCACTAAGAAAACATATTCATTCCATTAAGTGTGTGTGTGTATTGAAAGAGTCACATACATGGGAGAAGTCCTACTCTACATTGATTGACGCCATCCTCACCGTCCTCGCTGTATTTGCTCCAGAACATGAATATGCTTTGCCATGTCGGATGGAGTTACTGTCACCCGACCAGGCATAACAGCAAGGTGAGCAATGACCAACTGCAACTGCTGCTTGTTACCATGGTACCCAGGAGTCGTCCTTTCGTCTTTACACAAGCCTCATGTTCTTTCTTTTCTTTAGGGAACATATCTCCCTCACTCTTATTGTTATAAATAAGTGATATAATTGCAAGTGCAAGACAATGCATTTCAGAAGTTGAGAGAAGAGGAGGACAGAATAAAATGGAACAACAGAAAGTTAGATGTGGAAATATGACCTGATGGATGGATGAAACCAGCTTTGTTTGGCTTTGAGTCTCTTAGGAAGAGTGGAGAGAAAGATTCTCACTGTGAATAACTTTATGGACATGTTAAATAACACCTTTTCTGACAAACCAGAGCTGGTACAGTATGTGGGCCTTTGAAAGTGGCCATATCAAAGAGCATTATTTCAAATATGCAAAGACTAATTACGGCATTGAAGACTTAAAGAAATGTACAAAATGCACTAACAAATTCATTATGACCGTGATGAATCACATAATCCGATCAATTTTTCAGTATCTCAAAAACTTGTTTTTACGCCCCAGTCAATACCTGGGGTCAAACTATCTTTTCACACTCATGTGAAATTATATTTTCCTCTCATGGATATGCATATTAGACAAATATCACTGCAGTTTAATCACTGCAGATAGATAGATAGATAGATAGAGAGAGAGAGAGAGAGAGAGAGAGAGAGAGAGAGACAGAGATAGAGAGATAGAGAGACAGAGAGATGGATAGAGATAGAAGACATTTCTCAAGCTCTACTCAAACCTGCATGTCTTGTGTTTTTCCCCTGTGGCTGATCAAGGAAAAGTTGGTTTATGAGCAGCGGCATGTCTCGGCAACAGCTACATCCTCGCTTATAAACTACAGCATTCAGCTCCACTGAGGGCTGCCAGCTATATCATCACCTTGCTATCAAATGAGCTCCCACCATTTCCCCCTCCTGTTAAAATGTCAGCTTGAGAGAAAAATCACCACCTCCAACCACTGTTGGATTTATACAGCAGGGCTCTGAAAATGAATACTCTGCTGGGGTGCAGATAGAGAGGATGTGACTGTGTGGGTATCAAGACCCAACACGGCCAATAAATTTGCACACAAGGGGGTACACACAGTCAGATCAGTGTTGTCTGTGTAGAGTTTGTAAGTCGACCTAATGTAATTTCTAACCCAAATGATGGTGTTGTGCAATCATAATGCATTAAAGCTCATTTGGTATGATTTATGATATCCCAGAATTTAATTTAAGTGGCTTATAAGGATGTGGAATACAAATGTTGCTGTTCCACAGAGTTAGGCTCATAATTTATTAAACACTCTGTTGAAACGCTCAACCCCATAGTTCTAAGAACACAAAATCAAGCACATGGGTCCAGTGTGCAGAACTGCAGTTGAGAACTTTGTATTGAACCTTGTGAATTTAAGCAGCAAGCATGACTGCACATTTTAACCCAGATTCAAACTTACACCGTCCATATGAGCATCACATTCTAAATTAGAATCCTTTCCACAATAACTACATTCAGACTAAAAAAGTTGCAAGGCTTCTGGGCTAACTTGTTTTGAAAATGCTTTAAAGAAATAAAGAATATCAAAAGAAAATGAAGTAGCGGATGGGAACATTGGAAACGCAGATGGGAATGAACGGATGGATGGATGGATGGATGGGAACAGGTGGATGGATAGATGGATGGGAAAGGAGGGATGGATGGGAATGGATGGATGGATGGGAACGGAGGAATGGATGGATGGTAACGGATGGATGGATGGATGGATGGATGGATGGATGGATGGGAACGGAGGGATGGATGGATGGGAAAGGAGGGATGGATGGATGGATGGATGGATGGATGGATGGGAACTGATGGATGGATGGATGGGAACAGAGGGATGGATGTATTGGAAATCAGGGATGGATGGTTAGATGGGAAAGGAGGGATAGATGGATGATGGATGGATAGGAAAGGAGGGATGGATAGGTGGAAAGAAGGATGGATGGGAAAGGAGGGATGGATGGGTGGAAGGATGGATGGATGGATGGATGAGAATGGAGGGATGGATGAACGGAGGGATGGATGATGGATGGATGGATGGATGGATGATGGATGGAAGGAAATGTAGGGATGGATGGATGGATAGATGAACAGAGAGATGGATGAATGGATGGATGGATGGATGGATGGATGGATGGATGGATGGATGGATGGATGGATGGATGGATGGATGGGAATGGAGGAATGGATGATGGATGGATGGATGGATGGATGGATGGATGGATGGATGGATGGACGGATGGATGGGAATGGAGGGATGGATGGATGGATGGATGGGAATGGAGGGATGGATGGATGGATGGATGGATTGATGGATTGGAACGGAGGGATGGATGGATGGATCGATTGATGGGAACAGATGGATGGATGAACGACAGAATGAATGGCAGACAGAAAGAAATGACAGACACAAAGACAGAATGAACGACAGACAACTAGATAGATAGATAAATAGATAAAATTGTTGTTCACATACTCATAATTTCACTGTCAGACAAAATACAAGAGAACATGCTTTGACTTTGTATTTAAGGTCACTACATCCAGTGCTATATTTTACCAGCAGTGGACATCTGGGTACAAAAGTAAGATAAATTTGACAAAACCTTCCTTGGGGGACATCATTTGGAGAAATGACACATGCACACCTACAGACATGGATTATGCACATAAAATTGATATTACATATATTTGTCCCTGTTAGTGATGAAGGCATCGTCTAATAATTGCAGACGTCTGTTTACACCAAGTTAAAAGTCAGCCCGCCACCACTGCCAAGCAAGCTTGAAATGCAAAACACAGTCTGTGAAAAAATAAAAAATAAATAAAGAGCGAGAGGAAGACAGGGAGGATAATGAGGATCAAACTGACAGCAGTGATTTATAAAGTGTGAGCTCATCACTGTGACTTTCCTCGGACACTGCCTGCACCTTCGTCACACACCGGTGACAAACACACACACATCGCAGCTGGTGGTTTTGTGGGTAATGTGCTGGTGTGATTAATGTGTCCACAATGAGGGCTGTGTAAACAATGCTCTGCACAGCTGTTCCAGAAGTTGATTTTTATGTCCGATTCAGTGAGCTACTCAAAACCCAGCACCATGCTGGTAATGATCTCTCCTATGGGACCAATCGCAAACACACACATACACAAATACACACATTTATACTGACACCTTTATATCGGATCAACAAACACAACTCTACACAAACACTGCCAAGGTGCAATAACTCAACTTGAGCACTAATTCACCGGTGCATTAAGGAAAATGGAGACGTTGGCATTGCAAAAGGTGTAGCAATTTAAAATTAGACCTCAGAGACCAAGAAATCTATTTTAACTGCTGAATTCTCAAAAATGTCAAAAAAAACAAAAATGTGCTTTATGTGGTGTTATCTAAATTAATAGGATTAAAGTTAAAAAATAGAATTGGTCACACCTCATATTAGGTACTATATTAAGTACTATCATATTAAGTACTATGTACTTACATTAAAAAATATATAATAATTTAATTTATTAAAATAAATAATTGTTAGGTACAATGAACTTGTTGTGTTAATGTTTTAATGCAAACACTTTTGCTGCTATTGGGGTGGGCTACGGGTAGGGTTAGAGACAGGTTTGGTGGTATGACTAGGTGTAAGGGTGTGTTAAGGTGGAAGGGAAGGGTCAACAGTGTAATTATAGATCTAATTACAGAAATTA
This sequence comes from Elopichthys bambusa, assembly GCA_037101425.1. Lineage (NCBI taxonomy): Eukaryota > Metazoa > Chordata > Actinopteri > Cypriniformes > Xenocyprididae > Elopichthys > Elopichthys bambusa. The sequence goes on along the minus strand of CM074452.1, from coordinate 12,515,857 downwards.
ATTACAGATGTAATTACATGCAGATATTTTTTAAAAGATGAGTACAATAGCAACAAATGCAATGTATCAAATTATTAATTTAAATGTTAGGGAATAGTAGTTCAAGATACTTAATATAAAGTATGACCTTATTATTTAATATGACTACATTTGCATAAACCAACTAAACTACATTTTAAAGTTTGTACCATGTAGAAATAGATCCATTAAGGTAAGGTAACAATAGCATGCAAGCACTTTTAACAGTGCAGGATGCAACTGACATTTCTAAACATGCTCTTTCTCCTGTTTCAAATGTGTTCATTGAGGGAAGTGAGCCTGTTGGATGAAAGCTTTAGTTACCTTATGACACCTTTCAAGAGGAAATCTTGAGCAGTATTAACAGCCGCACTTTCAATAGTCTGTCATAATGGGATAAAACATGCTCTGTCTGCAAATGATGAACACAGTTAGCATTGATGTAGCACTTACAGTAAAAGCAGAGATACTCAAGAATGTAAAAGCTCTATTTGCCCAAAATATATCAGTCCTTGTTTTGCCAGGGCATGTGTGAAAGAAAGAATGTGAGATGGTGTGAAGGAGAGAAAAAAGAAATGAGAGAAGGTTGAAAGGTATACGTTAATTCAAGACATAAGAAAGAAATACTACAGACAGACAGATAGATAGATAGATATGCACTGACATGCTGTGGACAGTAAATGACTTGCCTGAGGTAAATGTAATGCTACATGAGATATATTCTCAAGCTGTTTTATTGATGTTTTCCCATGGTTGAAACACCGGTTGAGAGATTACACGCATATCTAGATCGTCTGTTCTTCTTCTGTGCTTTTTTTTCTGTTGGTGGTTAGTAAACAGCGTTGCATTACCACGCACTCCCTTCTGGACTGGAGTGTGGATCACCTGTGAATGACTGTATTCGTCATCTAACTGCATGATCCAAACCATGACATCCGTACCGTACGGTTCGGGATGAATACATGTACAGATACACTAGATAGATCGATAGATAGATCGATAGATCGATAGATCGATAGATAGATAGATAGATAGATAGATAGATAGATAGATAGATAGATAGATAGATAGATAGATAGATATCCTTAACTTTTTAGTGGCAATGTTTGTTTATCCTCCTCTAGATTGATGGCACTAAAATTAGCTTTTGTGTCAGTAGTGGCGTGATCGGGAAGTCTCGTGCTGGCCTGGAGCTGTCTATGCATCTTGTTCCTCTCAGGCAGCATTGTTCATTGATTTAAGCTCAAGTTTAAGGGTTTGGTTTACCTAATGATTCCCCTGGTTCCTTTCCTGCCTGACCAGAAAATCTAAAGCCCTGGGGACATGCAGAGTCTAGTGCTACTCAAGAGTGGACGCATACACACACAGTTTAGACTAAGAGCGTGAAAACAACGCCACACTCGTGACACTGAAACAGCCCATCGCCATGAGCCATAAGCTAACACAAATGCTTAAGTTGATACTCTCTGTTGTCGAAACACCGCAATTGCTAGTGGATGAAAACAGATCCTTTTCACGTCCTCTGCGGTAGCGTCTAACCTACGTGTATATTCAGTGTTATCAATATAGTATGCTTTATGCTGCTAATCTGAGTCCTGTTCTGCTTTCTCCTACAATGACTAAGCTAAAAGCTAAGCCGTTTTGTGATCACTGTAAGCACTGTATACTTATGAAACCAGTACATAAAAGCCTCCACTTAACAGAACTGAGTTGAATTGATAATCTGTCTGGTTCCTGAAAATCTTTTAGTGTTTGCAGGGCATGTTCACAGACCACAAGCAATCAACAATCAAAATAGAACATGAAGTACTTAAGCTTTAAATATATAACATGATTCTGTTCAGGCCTGATTGGATCAGATATTTTAAATGGTCTTCTCACTGATATCAGTATGAAGTGACACTGATTTGTCCACTTATGGTCAGATCACCTGAGGAGGATGTTAATATCAGCCACATACAGGGCATCTGATGAACTGAGCCCATGGCTGCTGAAAGCATGGAAATGAGTAAACCCATCCTTCTCTACAGAGATATAAGGGATCCTATTATAGTATTTTTCACAAAGAAATGATTAAAAACACTGGTACCAGGTAACACAAACAGAGCATGAATGTTTTTATGCAGGCTACAAATGCACACTTCAGAGGATCTAACAGCTGGATATGCCAAAATTTTGTTGCAAGGTTCATTTAATTAAATGTTTATTATATTTTCAAAGACCTGTGATATAAGTATAATGATAGATTAGAGAGATTACACGCATATCTAGATCATCTGTTCTTCTTCTTCTGTGCTTTTTCCTGTTGTGGCAGTTAGTAAACAGCATTGCATTACCAGGCGCCCCCTTCTGGATTGGAGTGTAGAATGCCTGTGACTGACTGTATTCGTCATCTAACTGCATGATCCGAACCATAACATCCGTACCATACGGATGGATGGATGGATGGATGGATGGATGGATGGATGGATAGATAGATAGATAGATAGATAGATAGATAGATAGATAGATAGATAGATAGATAGATAGATAGATAGATAGATAGATAGATAGATAGATAGATAGATAGATAGATAGATAGATAGATAGATAGATAGATAGATAGATAGATAGATAGATAGATAGATAGATAGATAGATAGATAGATAGATAGATAGATAGATAGATAGAGAATGATAGTGTGACAGAGTGATTGGTTTGGAAAGAGGTTGAGATGGAGTGGGACCCCAGGTGTGCCATCTTCCACAGAGGAAATTGAGCAAACGAGGGATAAGTGAGATGGAGCACTGTGTCTCAGAGTCGCCAATCAAACTGGCCACTCCGCCCCATTAGCACTCTCAGCCTCCCCTCACATACTGAAACCATCATCAGCAAGTAGCGGCCAAAACTCGACATGTTGCCTCTCTTATCTAAAGATGCTCTTGTTTTTGCTTTTCTGACTCTAAAGTCCTTTTTATCCAGGGATGGAAAGCCCTCTTCATTCAAACATACAACCCTTTTACTCTTTTGAGTAAAGTTTATGAAGACATACTCAAACACCTTGATATTATAAAATGGCAGCAATACGCAGAGAAACACTGCACAGACAGCAAGAAGAGCAAGAGCAACAGAAAGGCCCTGGGTGGTTGATGTGTTGGTTTGCTCGAGCACTGTTGTAGAGTGTTTATGGCAGGCTCCAGATGTGCTGGAGCCCAGGGGCCCCGCAGTGTGTCGTTCCCTATAAACCAACATTCCCAATGCGACAGAGAGAGAACGGGACAGGAGGTGGGCAGGATGATTGTAAGTGCACAGAGGTGGCATTATGGGAAGGATGCAAGACATCTAAATAAAATAAATAAATAAATAAACAAGCTGCCAGAGGAAAATAATGCTTATGTAAGTCAATTAAAGTGCCAGGGACTGTGTGGAGGCAGATAACCTTTTGTTCCAATGAAGGCTGGAAGTTGTAGATGTGATTGAAGATGAGGGGTGACGTGCTTTATCAGGCAATATGGCAGCTATTTGCAGCAAAAGCTTACTTTTTTATTTAGAATACATGCAGTATGAGTGAGGATGAGGAATGATGCTTGCTGTAATACATTGTAGAGAGCTGGGTAGATTACTTTGTAGTGTTACTTTGTATAAATTGTAGTCAGTGACTGATTACAAATTACATGACAAAAATTGTACATTTTACAATAAAGTTTCATTCGTTTACATTAGTTAACTACTTTAGTTAAAGGTGCAGTGTGTAAATCTTAGCGGCATCTAGCGGTGAGGTTGCAACTAACTGCAACTAAAGGCGCACACCCCTCGCACCCCTCCCTTTCGGAGAAGCTACGGTGGCCATCTAGCCGACATGTCATCTGAGAGAGCAGAGAGTAGCTTGTGTGAAGCAGTGATGTTTTTTCTTCTAACAAAGAACGGTCTGCTTCTAATAAACCAGACGACTACTACTACTACTACTACTGCTTCGTGCGTATTCAACGTAGTGACAATGCAAGCTGCCTCTAAAAACACAAATGATTTAGAAGAAGAACAACAACATAATGATGAAACACGCTCTGTAGAGTGTTTGTCCATTTAGGGTTGCTGTAGAAACTTACTGGCGCATAATGGCGACTTGACATGGAGGGGGGATCCGCGGTGTATGAGATAGAAATGGCTCATTCTAAGGTAATAAAACATAACAGTTCATTATGTAAGGTCTTAATGTACCACTGAAAACATAGTTATGTTTATTATATTGCATTTCTGTCAATAGATTCTCCCAAATTTTACACATTGCACCTTTAACATGAACTAAGAATGAACAATACTTCTACAGCATTAATTAATCTTAATGTTAATTTCAACACTTATTAACACATTATTAAAATCAAAAGTTGTATTTGTTAATGTTAGTTAATGCAGAGAGAGAGAGAAAATATATTCCAGCATCATGAAATGTATTGTTGACTAGAGGCTGGTGTGTGCAATTCTACAAAACTACACTTCTGAATGTATTCAAGTGATAGGATTTTTTGGAAAAGGAAATTCCAAAAAAGAAGAAAAAATAGGACAAATCAAATTATTATTTACTGACATTGTGTGAACGATATGTAATCACGTAATTCATAAAAAAGTAACTGTAATCTGATTATGAGCATTTTAAAACATAATATAATCTAATTGCGAGTACTACATTTTTAAAAATCTGATTACGTAATAAAGATTACATGTAATGTGTTACTACAGTACAGTATATGATGTGGAACTCACACACAGCTGGATGACAAAGCAAATGAGACATTGTATTCACTTGAAAAAATTCTAAAAAAAAAAAAAAAAAAAATTCATTTCATTTCCATTTCAATTGACTCTCTTAATATGACTCAGATTGATCTTTTCCATTTTCCACCAAGACCGGGTCTCACTACCAGACAAAATCCTCATAATAAACCCTCTCCATTAGCTAATTTTGTGGGTTGGGGAATAACATTGGCCCCACTGACAAAAACCCAGACATCTCTGCATGTGTCCGTCTCAGTGTGTGAGAGGGTGTATTGTATTTCTTCCCTGAGCCAGTAAGAATTAGAAGCACTAAAAGCAAGCAATTGCTACTAACGAAACTGGTATTTGTCCTTTAGAAGTTCTCCTGCAGCTTCGAGCATACGTTTTTAAAAACACATCAAACTCAATACTGAACCCGTCTAAAAAGTCAAATGAAAACATTTTCAATCCAATTTCTCTCCAAAAAATGATTTATTGCTTCACTCAAGGTGGGCTGTGAATGTAGTATTCTAAGGAAGGAAGAGGAAATGTGCAGGTTGGATGTCAGTGTGGTGGATTCAACCTTAAGAGTGTGAGTTAAAAGGCGGTCTGTCAGCGCAGCGGGACATAAGTGACATCAACCATATACTCCAGCATCTATTTTGAGGTTCAAACCACTACTTCAGTCTCTGTAAGTGGCCATTTATGTGTGTGCATTCTTACTGTATGTGTGTTTATCCTGGTGCTCAACTACACGTGTTAGCGCCTAACCCTACTCACCACATTTAAAATAGTGTCTCGCAGCGGCACGAGTTCAATCCCCCTCATTGAGACAGCGGCACACAGCTCAAACACATCAGTGCTAATGAGAGATTACACTGGCTTAACCAAATCACTCACAAAACAACGGTCTCTGTAAACACAAGCACACACACACTGAGCAGACACTTTATTCAGATTAAATTCAGTTCACATAACATTAGCAGCTAATTAAATGCATTATATTTAGTGCATCCAAGTAACGTAATATTAAATCAGTTCTCTATCATGTACTGTAGATGCATTAAATATATGCAAATACACATGCACAATTGATGCGAACCCCTAAATTGTATTTTGATTACGTACATGATATTCATTTATTCTTTTTGAGAACACTCTTTTATGAAAATACATTTTTGTAAGCTACTGTATAGGAATGAATCACTCTCGCCGATTAACTGATTCATGATTTTATTTATATTTATGTTGTTTATTTGTAGAAATACACTGGCTCTAGAAGTGTACTACTAATATTTTCAAATGAAATCCAAGCTGATCATTTTTTTTCTTCCTAAAATATATTATTTCCTGCATCACAATCTCCCACTGCTTCTATGAGCTTTAAATTAGGCCATATTGTTTTGTACTTTGTTCTCTCTCTCTTTCTCTCTCGCTCTCTCCCCCTTAACAAGTCCATGAGCCAGTTATGAGAAAGCAAGACTGCTGAATATCCAAATGCAATTTATGAGTCATTAAAGCAGAGGACCACATTAATATTTCATCAGTCTTATTACACCAACAATTCCTGGGGAGAATCCTATAAACACGCACACATGGCTACAGGAGCATATGTGAACATGCACACACACACATATGCACATTCCTTCTGGAAGCTTTTGGAATGTCTGTGGGGTGACAAACGTGTGGGCCAATCCCCAGTGGCTAAGTCCCATGACAATAACATTTATACACATACCTGCAATCCCACTTACATAAAACTGAGGGTTTTTTTTTTGTTTTTTTTAGTTTTTTTTACTTAAAATGTACTACTACTACATTAATGTGGATAGAATCATATTAAGATTTAAGAAAACAATGAACCAAGAATCATGATACATGATACATGCTCAACCTTTTTTGACTGTACTATTGGGAGTCCCACAGGGATCGATCCTTGGACCACTTCAGTTTATATATTAATGTTTTACCCACATTTAAATGATTGCAGACAATACGTTTATTTATACTCATTCCAAGACAAAAGAACAAGCTGCTATCAAACACAGCATTGAACAAAGTATCAGATTGGTTAACTCACACTTTTGTTTGGGCATTATTGGTCTTATTGGGCAGAACTGTGGGAATGTACTTTTCTATTAAGAGAATTGAGACATGCCAGCCAGCCTTGTTAAAGAGTTGGTAAACGTTGCTGAGCATTTAAAAAAATTTGGATAATCTTTTTTTAAGGAATGTAAAAACAAACAAAGTTCTCTAAATTTGCTAGAGCAAGCTTAAAGGTCCCATGACATGCTGCTTTTTAGATGCTTTTATATAGGCCTAAGTGGTCCCTAGTACTATATCTGAAGTCTCTTTCCCGAATTTCAGAATTTCAGCCACTACGAGCCAGTCCCACAATGAGCTTTCCTTGCCATTTCTGTGTCTGTAGCTTTAAATGATAATGATAATGAGGAGGAGAGTGGCGAGGCAAGGTGGAGGGTGGGTGTGTGGCCTTAACCAGCTTGCGGCCACGGTACCATGCGCTAATGTTGACAGTGGATGTATCGCAATGGCTCGTAGACACGCAGTTGTTGAAGCTTTTCAGTTTGACCCAGAATCTGATCCGGATGGAGAAGCACCGGATGAAGAAGTTACAACTCAGCAGCTACAGCAGGACATCTCCGAATGGTTAGTTTAAAATATTGTGTCTGGATACGGTACTTTAGTTGGTTTGTTCATGTATGCTGTTATAGTTATTATCATGTAGCTAATGCTAGCCTACGTTGTTGGCTTTTCATGTTGCTCTGATTTGCTTCGCTCGTTTGCAAGCCATGATGTCTCTTGAGGAAAAAAAATTCTCTCATGGGCGGGCAAAGCAGAGAAAGTGGAGGTAACCTTTCCCCATATGACGACATATAGGGAAGATTCCAGATTGGGCCATCTGAGCTTTGATTTTCTCAAAGGCGAAGCAGGATACTCAGGGCTCGGTTTACACCTATCGCCTTTTCTAGCCACTGGGGGACCATAGGCAGGCTCATATTAATGTTAAAAAAATGTTAATGTTAAAAAACCTCATAAAGTAAAACTTTCATGCCATGGGACCTTTAAAGGCAGGGTATCACACACAGTTTCTGCCAATCTCATGTTAATCTTGAGTACCTATATAGTAGTAGTGCATCCTTCATATCTCCAAAAAGTCTTTAGTTAGTCATATTTATAAAAGATACATACGCTGTACCGAGTATTTCCGAAAACAGCCGAACGCCTGGAGGTGTGTCCTGTGAGCGGAGCTAGAGTCACGAGTACGCGCAGCTTTTGTGTAGAGATCGTCTACAAGCTATCAATGGTCAGTAGCAGTTTAACTCACCACCTGCGGTTCTGACTCATGACCGCTCGTTTAGTTTCAAATGATCTGTAAATCCAGCATAGAACTGGGCCTTGTTTATGAAACCATAAGCGCCGATCCTAAGGGCTTGAGCAGCCACGGAAAAACACGAGATATTCTCCATTCATTTTAACCAATAAAAAAATGGTTGCAACTATCAGTTTCTATGGTTATTTTAATAACAAATACTGAGAGTGTGTCAAAGTAATGCGTGAGAACAAATTTCTCAGCTCCACTGAACACTGGGTTCTTTGGGAAGCAAGGTTATCTTTCCCTCACAACCAAAAACACACTTCTTTGGTGGTGACATTGTTGATTTTGTGAAGTCCTGTGACCTGTGCAGCGCTGCCGACGACTTCCGTAAACCCGAACGCACATTGATGGTCGTGCCCTTGCGCTCTTGCTCAGGTCCATGTGTGCGCACGCGCCCTTCCGGGAGAAGTGCCCATACAAGGAATTCCGCCCTTGTTGACATCACTCAGGCCGATACTCGAAAAAAAAAAAAGTCTGAATCCTGTGAGGATTTGGAAGAGAATATTTGGAACAGAAATACTCCGTCATACGTCCAACTCATGTTTTGAAACTTTGGCCATATTTAGCATGAGAATCCAATTCTTTAACAGTGTAAATAAGTCCGAATACATGAAATAGCATTATACCCCCCCCTTTAATGACTTGTTTAAAGCATATTAGGCATTAATTACTTTTAGTTACTGCTAAACCTTTTATGCATACAATGAGTCTATAGGTGTAACTATGTTAAAACCACTAGACACTCTTTACAAACAAGCTGTGGAAATTCTTGATAAAAACAGAAGTACCATCATTGCACTTTTATTAAAAAGTATAATTTATTGACGTCATAGTTATTTGTTACACACACACATATCTATCTATCTATCTATCTATCTATATATATATATATATTTATTTTTTTTTTTTATAAATCCATGATCTTTCGTAACCACCTCTTAAACAATGTGTGACTTTCGGTAGAGACAACATTAAGAAAACCAGGGCATCAGTTAGAGATGATTGTTTGGCTAAATTTAAAGGGTTAGTTTTTCAAAACACTGCTTCATGAAGCTTCGAAGCTTTCCAAATCTTTTGTTTCGAATCAGTGGTTCATGTATCAGTGGAGCGTGTATGACATTGCCAAAGTCACGTGAACCATTGAAATTTCGAAACATTTTGAAACACTTATAACGTAACGAAGCCTCGTTTACTGAAATTGCGTGACTTTCACGCTCCGAGCCACTGATTCGAAACAAAAGATTCGGAAAGCTTCGAAGCTTCATGAAGCAGTGTTTTGAAATCGCCCATCACTAGATATTGTTGAAGTCGTTATTTTGTTTTTTCTTGGTGCACAAAAAGTATTCTAGTAGTCGCTTCGTAACATTAAGACTGAACCACTGTAGTCACATGAACTGTTTTAAATATGTTTTAGTAGCTTTCTGGGCATTTAAAGTGTAAATTAACTTGATGTCAATCCAGGCCTCACTGAGCCATTGGATTTTATCAAAAATATCTTAATTTGTGTTCTGAAGATGAATGAAAATGACCTTACAGGTGTGGAACGACATGAGGGTGAGTAATTAATGACAGCATTTTCATTTTGGGGTGAACTAACCCTTTAAGATAAGTGCCTTTGGACAGTCAGTTTTTTTGTTTGTTTTTTTTTTAGTCAGGGAAGCAGAAAAAATATTTATTTATAAAAAAAACCTTGATAATTCAGTTACTCGGCTACTATAAAAATAATATGTTCTTATATTTTCAGTTTCTGCCATTGCTTTAACCCTCCATGGCTTCTGTCTCCTAATCATCTGCTAAAAGCCTGGAACCAAATCAAAGGCATGAAGAGGGAGGGGAATCTCACATGGGCATTGTTCTGAAGATCAAAGTTATGTTAAAGCCCCGGAGGAGGCAAAGTGGGGTCTGCCAGGGTTCTGCCAGCATTCCCGCAAGCTGCAGTGATTCGGCTGCTATTAAAAGAGTGGTTGGATCTGGTTGGCTTACAGAGGAAGACATACTGCGAGGTGCTGGTGGGCCAAAAGTGCAACAGAGGTGAGGCCCCTTGAGACATTGCTCAGTGTTCTCTCTCTCTTTCTGTCTATCATGAATAATGCACAGGACTGTGCTGACCTTTCTGTCCAGGGTTCAGATATACACCGCTCAGTTGAACTTGTTTGATCAATGCAAACGGAAGATTCGTCCCAGGATCTCATTGCTTTGTAATAATACACTCAGTGTATTTCTGCCGTGTTATCTTTACACTGACATCTTTTACAAATGTTTGTCAAGACATGACAAATACTAAATATGCTGTATATACTGTTTGAGTTGTTATTGCTGCGGGCTGCAGGTTAGGAAACATTTCCTGACTAAGTGGAGGGATGATGCAGTTAAAGAAGTTATTTATTTATTTATTTTCATTTCTATATTCATTACCTCCTACAGCCTTCTCCGTAACAGTCACATTGGCATAAGCACTGTGAATGATACCGCATATATGCTACAAGTGAGTAGTACAACATATCGTAACAAAACCAGACTGCTCCTATTATAAGCTAATCAATGAAATTGTCTAGACTGCAAGCTGCAAAACATCTATATACGGGTATAGTTGTTGCATGGAAAGTATGTAGGGGAGCACAAAAATATTCCAGAAAAAATAAGCCAAGTATATTGCTTCCATTCTGGAAATTAGTGATCCCTTTGGAAAAAGTAATGTGATAATTTAATGTTACTTTATTTAATGTTAAAAGTAACATTCCCTCAACATTGTTTACAAGTAATTTAACTTCAGCTGATGGTACCACACTTCACAAATCCCACAAGTGTCACTTCAAAATATTAATCTATTGCCTTTATCACTCAAAGAGAGAGTCACAAGCTGAGAACAAGATCCATGTTCAGGTTCTGTCGTATATGTGTGTGTGTGTGTGTGTAACCCTGAGAGAAAAAAAAAAAAAAAAAAAAACTCTCAGACGCTCTGTCTGCTGGAGAGGGTGAGAAGAGATGATAGCCTGATTAAAACAAGATGTGAGGTCTGAAAACATTGATCCACCAAATGCATTTCATATCAGCCAGAGTCCTGAGACACGGGACCTGATTAAAAGATAATGGCACATTACTCCCTGGAGCAAAATGCAGCGAGAGGGAGAAAGAGAGAGAAAGAGAGAGAAAGAATGAGAGTCTGCTAGGGCAAGAAGTGACAGAAAGAGCCTCGGCACTTAAAGCAAGAGAGGACACGGCATTCATCAGCACTGAAATCCATGACTGCTCCTTCACGCTAGAGCTGTGCAATACAGAGGGGGAAAAGAAATCATATCTTGATATTTTTCAGCCTTTTGATGACATTCGATATAGGCTACCTCTTGATGCTTATCTATTTGCTCTAAAATGTTTTTTTTTTTTTTTTTTTTTTAATCAATGGAAATATTTAAAAATCACACAAGCAGCCATTGAAATCAATTTAAAATGTTTAATCCAAAAAGTAAAATGCAGTAAAAGTTCAAAATAACCAAGGAATGCTTTACACTGTTTTCAACTAAATTAAAATACAATGAATTATATAAATAAATCATTTACATGCATCAATGTACAAACAGATAGTAGTAAACAGGAATAGTTACCTTAATATATTATGAAAGTAATGTACAATTTTATATTTTTAAGTCATTTTACTGAATTGACTGTTTCAAATTAATCAAACTTAAAGGGGTCTAATAATGCCCCTTTTACAAGATGTAATAAAAGTCTCTGGTGTCCCCAGAATGTGTCTGTGGAGTTTCAGCTCGAAATACCCCACAGATTATTTATTATAGCTTGTCAAATTTGCCCCTATTTGGGTGTGAGCAAAAACACGCTGTTTTTGTGTGTGTCCCTTTAAATGCAAATGAGCTGCTGCTCCCGGCCTGTTTACCAGAAGAGGGCGGAGCTTTAAGATGACGGCATGGCAACAACACTCTACTACAACAACTTTTCCTCTTCTCTAAAGCAGCCCAACATGGCCTCACCCCCTTTGTTGCGTGTTTTTGGGGGCAGGGTTTATGTAAATTTAAGGGTTAGTGATGTCACCAACCCAGGAAGAACAGAAACAGCTAATTATTTAAAAGAAAATGTCTCCCTTTGAATTGAACTTTAAGCATTGTAACTTTGCAGATGTTGTTTATACTCTAACAGCAACATTACACACTAACTAAAGTAAAAAGAAAAAGAAAAAAAAAGTGAAATCATAATCAACCACCCCTTTAACTACAACAACATTTTATCTAGTAAAGTTAAAATTGTCACAAGACAAGAAGGGATTAAATAGGCAAAATTAGTCTAGTGTGTGAACAATGTGATAATTTTCGCTGTTAGACTAGAGTAGGTTTGACTCATTTCTATGAATCATTTCATTGAAGAGATTCAAAGTTAATTTACAGCTGCTTCCAGAAATGCCTGTGCAACATTATTCATGTATTACAATGATTTAATATATATATATATATATATATATATATATATATATATATATATATATATGTAAATATGACTATTTACAACTATATATACACTATATTGCCAAAAGTATTGGGACACCCCTCCAAATCACTGAATTCAGGTGTTCCAATCACCTCCATGGCCACAGGTGTATAAAAACATTTGTGAAAGAATGGGTCGCTCTCAGTGAATTCAAGCGTGGTACCGTGATAAGTTGCCATCTGTGCAATAAGTCCATTTCGTGAAATTTCCTCACAACTAAATATTCCACGGTCAACTGTTAGTGGTATCATAAAGTGGAAGCAATTGGGAACAACAGCAACTCAGCCATGAAGTGGTAGGCCACGTAAAATCATGCTGAGGTGCACAGTGCACAGAAGTCACCAACTTTCTGCAGAGTCAATAGCTACTTTCTTTTTAAACTTTGTGTGGCCTTCAGATTAGCTCAAGAACAGTGCGTAGAGAGCTTCATGGAATGGGTTTCAATGGCCGAGCAGCTGCATCCAAGCCTCACATCACCAAGTGCAATGCAAAGCATCGGATGCAGTGGTGTAAAGCACACCGCCACTGGACTCTAGAGCAGTGGAGACATGTTCTCTGGAGTGACGAATCACGCTTCTCTGTCTGGCAATCCGATGGACGAGTCTGGGTTTGGCGGTTGCCAGGAGAATGGTACTTGCCTGACTGCATTGTGCCAAGTGTAAAGTTTGGTGGAGGGGGGGTTATGGTGTGGGGTTGTTTTTCAGGGGTTGGCTTGGCCCCTTAGTTCCAGTGAAAGGAACTCTTAATGCTTCAGCATACCAAGACATTTTGGAGAATTTCTTGCTCCCAACTTTGTGGGAACAGTTTGGGGATGGACCCTTCCTGTTCCAACATGACAACATGCGCACCAGTGCACAAAGCAAGGTCCATGAAGACATGGATGAGCGAGTTTGGTGTGAATGAACTTGACTGGCCTGCACACAGTCCTAACCTCAACTCGATAGAACACCTTTGGGATTAATTAGAGCATAGTCAGGCCTTCTCGCCAACATCACTGCCTGACCTCACAAATGCGCTTCTAGAAGAATGGTCAAAAATTCCCATAAACAACCTTCTAAACCTTGTGGAAAGCCTTCCCAGACGAGTTGAGGCTGTTATAGCTGCAAAGGGTGGGCCAACTCCATATTAAACCCTACGGATTAAGAATGGGATGTCATTAAAGTTCATGTGCACATAAATGCAGGCGTATCAAAACCTTTGGCAATATAGTGTATATTGTTATATTGGTGCATTAGCTCTTAAATATAAGGTTACAAGGTTAAGGTTACTTTATTTTGATTGTCCACTTTAGATATTCTACTAACTAGAAGAAACTTTGCAACTGCATTCAACTAATATCATTAGAGTATTAGTAGACTATAGTAGACTGATAGTAGACTGTTAGGTCAGGTGTTAGGGTTTGGGTTAGTAGAATAAGTTGACTTGTACTTACAAAGTTACTTATTATAGTCAGTATAATGTCTGATGGAGGAGCATCAAAATGAAGTGTTAGCAAATATTAAGCAGACAGTCTACTAATACTCTAATGAGAGTTAGCTGACATGTAGTTGTGAAGTTACTTAATAGTAGTAGAATGTCTAATGTCTAATATCAAATATAGGTTAATTCTCTTCTCTTTTTTTACCCTTGTTATAATGTACTAAAAAAAGTGTAGGAATCATTTTTACTGCATTAAACAATTTAGCAGGAAATGGTTCCTCCGATAAATAAAAAAATAAAATATAAAATAAATTACAAATCAGTCCACTGCTTTAAAAAATATTCACACACACCCACTCAGGTGTTCAAAGATGTTATGCCGCTCCTGCATTGACTGCAGTCACACATCCCCTCCTCTCTTATGCAGATCTCTCTATTGACTTCACAGGGATCATCCTGCCATCTGTATTCCAGAGAAGGACCATAGATTCCTTTCAACTGATACTCAACACAGACTAACACCTTAAGGACACTCAAAGGGCATTCTGAGCCTTCCAGAAACTGCTGCATGTCCTGCACAAAACATGCTTTCATAATTGCAGTGAGCGACATCAGTCCCTAATAAGAATGTTGTGAACTTTAAAGTCTCGCCTCTTTTTCATTTAAGATTTTACAATGAAATGTTAAAAGTCTTCTAAGCCAGCAAGTCAGCCTTAAAAAGTCATTTGCAGCTGCACATAGTGAGGAGATAGAGAGAGGAGAGAGGGACTGCTGCTCTTTCAATCTCTTTTCATCACAACAGAAGCTGACAACTGACAGCTGCAGCCCTCCATCTGACAAACACACACACAAACACACACACACACACACTCTGTCATCACGGGCACAGCATTGCCCTCGGAGACTGCAGGTATCCACAGTATGTGACAATAACCAGCTCTGTTATGCAGATCTGCAAACAAACTCACACATACACACACACACACACACTGCTGAACATAGGTAAAGGAAAAGGGAAATGTAGTATAAGGAGAAATATCGACTTGTTTCCCTACTCAGTGCTTAGGCAAACTGTGCCACTTCCTCTCGGCCACCTTGTGACAAGACATCCATGAATGTGTATTAATCCTTAAATGTATACCTTGGGTCTTTATCAACCCAGGACATCATTCACTACCCTCCCCCTTCATTCTTTTTTTAAATTTAGATATAAACCTTCTTAGTATTTCTAAATATATTTATTATAAACCAATATAACAAGAAAAAAAATAATAATAAAAAATAATATAAAAGAATGTCTGTTTTCTAATTATTTTTTGTAAAATGCATATAGGGTCACTGGTGACCCGAGGTATGTAATAGTGTTTTGTTTTTGTTTTTCTGCGCAACAATAATTTTATCTCTGATGACCCAATAAGTGCAATTCACCTTTATTCCTCAAGGTGTCAATGTCTGATACACAATAATGACGAGATCCTCCAATCATAATTACCGCAGGCATAAAACAAAAGAATATATGATCAGCAAAACTTGAAATCACAAGAAAATTAAATCGTGATAACAAGAAAAAAACTTATGTCGTGATAACGAAAAAATTAATTCGTGATAATGAGAAAACAACTTTTATGTCAAGATCACGAGAAAATTAATTCGTGATAACATGAATACAACTTTTATGTCGTGATCATGAGAAAATTAAGTTGTGATAATGAGAAAACTTTTGTTATGTCAAGATCACGAGAAAATGAAATCACGATAACGAGAAAACAACTTTTGTTATGTCGTGATCATGAGAAAATTAAATCGTGATAATGAGAAAACAACTTTTGTTATGTTGTGATCAGGGGGAAAATTAAGTTGTGATAACGAGAAAACAAAACAAAAACAAAAAAAACAATAATCCATGGTCTTTTAGGGCTTCTGTTAAACTGGTCATGCATTGAGAAAAAAATAAATCAGACTTTAAAGGGGTCATGAATTGAGAAATCAAATTTTGCTTGATCAACTGACATAAAAGAGGCCTTCGTAATATAAAAATGTCCTGTAAGTTTCATACCCCAAAACTTCCTCATTAGTTTAAAAACAGCTTTTATTGAAACCAAGCTGCTGAACTACTCATTTCAGATTTAGTCTCAGTATGTCATCATCATGCGACAAAAGACTGCCTCTGCAGAAGATCATCAATGCCTACTTCTACACCATTGCCTGTTTAGCCCCGCCCACTGTTTCAAAAGAAAATGGTATGAAATTTGACAAAAAAAAAAAAGGAGAGCAAGAAATCAATATAAATAAACCAATAAGTCAGCACCCTCATATAAAAATCACTCACTGGGAAATGGCTAATATAGCTCTTAATTTCCATCTTGCAAGGTTCCATTCTGTTAACTTTCTAGTCATTGTTTAGTCATTGTCAAGGTTTATTAAAAATAAAACAAAATAATAAAATAAAATATAAAATTAATTGCCAGAGCATAATTCTTAAAGTCCAATATACCCTTTTATAGAAATACTTTGCAAGAGTTCAAGATACTGAGTTCAAGATACTGCACAACAGAAATGACCTGACTGTAGGGTTAAAGCTATGATCGACTGATAGGATTGTTGTTCCAGCTTATTTAGGATCATGTCCTACTTGAGAAATCATATTGAGAATCAACTTTTGGACCTGCTCTCTGGCTCAGAAAGTTTTGATGCTTTCTCTAACAATCCAAATCTGATCCTCGCCATCTCCCCATCTTTGGTCTACCCCATAAGAGCCATATGATTCGGCACCATCCCATGCTTTAGCCCGCCGGCTGTCAGACGGCTGTTTAAAGAGACAATTTCTGTAGTCCATTACGGCTGATAAATTGGATTTAGACCAGAGAAGCAGCGCGAATGAGTGGCTAAATACAATGCTTGACACATTCTCTTGGCTGAGAAATGCTTGTGCTGGCTGCTACGGCTAGAGCAGTAAGACAATTATCATACGGAGAGTGGCAGAGTCCTCGATCAGGCCTAAAAACAGAAGCAGGCAGACAGGCTTGGGTCTCAGCTTTTTGGAAAAAAGAAATCGTTTATGCAGGACACTCTGCTCAGTTTTTTTTTTTTCTTCTTTTTTCTTCTTTTTCTTCTGCGTTTCCTCATCTCAGTTTGGACAGCATTTAGAGTTTGTTTAGAAGAGCTGAGCCAAGAGCTGAAATGATGAGTTTTGTTCAGGAAAAAAAAAAAAAATATTGTATATGTATTGTCTTCTTTTTTTTTTTCACTAGCTTGACAGGTATGAGTCTCAATTAGCTATTGTTTTAAACATCCAATCTTGTTATTTTATGTGGCAGATGATGCATCTGTGTGTGTGGTTGTCATCAAAAGAGGGTTTTGATGCGTCTTTGTGGACAAGAAATCAATACGAGTTGGAGGTTGCTGTTAGTTTGCACAGAACAAGAAAAATAAATTACAAAGAGACAAGAGAGAGAGAGAGAGAGAGAGAGAGAGAAATTAATATAATTTCCCATTTCCTTCAATCCACAAAATGTGATGTCTTTTCATAATAATATTTTGTAAAATGGACAATAGAATTTTTATTCAGTGTGATTTAATCTAAAACTGATACTAAATCTTGTCTCACATATATTTACATTACAAACTTTTGCTTCAATGGACAACTTTGCATCTCAAATTAATATTTAATGTATATATATATATAAAATGGTTAGTTCCTGTCCTTGATTCTGATTGGTCAATAGCTGTGTTTTAATTATGATAAAACACGGCTATGACCGCTTCACCCAACGGTTCTGTGTATCACTACACAACACCCTTAGCAACCACTCTTAGCAACGTAAACTGTTTGTTCTCAATTGATATTGTTCATTGAAGCTTACTGTATTATGTAGAAGAGTGTTGTGAGAAAGAGATCGAGTTTATTACCTGCATTCAGATTTAGCATTTTCCTTCAGGTCAGTCCTATGTTCATAATAAAAAAATGTGTTTAAATGTCCGATGTATTATCTTGTCCTTTTAACAGTTACGGGGTTTTCCCATGACTGACAGCACTAGTCAAAGCATTTGTCAGTTGCATCTTGTTCCGTGTTCAGAACAATTCAGTCTTTTCGATGTAAAAGTCTTCATTACTGACTGACACACTCATAAAGACAATTTTTGCCGCCATCTAATGGCGTTATAATGTAACTTCAGTTGCTGTTCACGGTCAGGGACTATTTTTTCCGGTGGAAGGAAGGCTTTTAGTTAAACTTTAATTTTAATATAATATAATATAATAAAATATATTATAATATAATAAATATAATGACTGTACGTTATCTCTTATTTAAAACAAACACCATGAATATTAATTCTGTTACCTCTATGCCTTTTAATTCATGTGCCCTCGTAATCTTTAATCAGAAACTTTACTGGAATGAGGGCGGAATCAACCTGTCAATCACATGAGATAATAATAATTGCAAACCACAGCGAACCAATTGATTCCCGATTAACAAAATCAAGTCCCGCCCAACATTTTTTTTTTGTTCGAGAAGCCATATCACATATGTCACAATAGGGAAGAAAAGATGATCGCGACTTCCGTTTCATGCCGACTTTAAGGTTTTGAGTTTGTAGTACTCACTTCTCAGACTGGATTTAAAATATCATCCATGACCTTGAAGCTGGCATCTAACTCCCAGAGTATTCTGTGCATGAACTGGCCCTTTAAATACGCCGATTTCATCAATGGATTCAGTCAATTAGGATTCAGTGACATATAATGACTGCTAATTTGTCAGCGTGTGATTTGAAAGCATTGAAAATGAATTCTTTTACCATTCAAATGCTAATTGCACAGTATAATAGTGCTCCTCTTCGTGCTGCATGAAAGACAAAAGGTTCCTGTGACACTTAAACACACACATACACACACACAGCCATGTAGAGCCGCACAGATGGAAATCATATACGCACAGCGCTAAAAGATAACCTTAGTCTGTAAGATTAATGAAGAAGTGCTTCATAACTGCTTGGACAGCAGTTCCGCTCACCTATTTGTCTTCACAATATTGATAAATATGCAGTCTGCAACTAAGCCTCCAGTTAACCTGAAAGTGCTTCAGTTACGAGGCAAACACGAGACTCATCTGCGAAGATAAAAATGAACGAGGATTCCAGAACTGACAGGTCTTCTTCAATGTGTCACGGGTGAGCTCTCTCGCAATGATCTTAAAGCGTTCTCGTCAGGGCCGGGCGGCATCTTTCTGATACACAGCTTTATATCAGGCCATTAAGGAACTAATATCATGATTTAGGCCCGTGGAATTGTCGCCTTTATGGCCTGAGTGCGTTTTTTACAAGATGCGCAGATTAGTTTCTGTCTATCGCTCAGGGTAAAACGTGTAATCTAACATCTCATAAGACCAAGAAAAGGGGTGATAAGAGCGGACTTTTTCTTGCCTTTAAAATCTAACCTTCAAAAATGGATTTGCGAGTGTGTCGAGATAAGCTGGGAATATAAACCATTACACATCGCCTAAACGGCTAAATGTGCAATAACAACGGTTTTAATAAGACTGTCATTCGTGACATTGACATTTGTTTACATGATATTGGAATATTATGGTCTCGAATGTGATATAATCCATGGTTCGTGCTCAGCGGAAGAACATCTGGAGTCAGGCAACAGTCTGGAATTGTTGTTACTCCATAGAAAAAGTTTTACCTTCTACATTCTTAAAAATAAAGGTTCTTTAATGGCATCTCGGGTTCAATGAAGAGCCTTTAACATTCATGGAAACTTTCCATTCCACCAAAGGTTCTTTATAGTGACAAAAGGTTCTTTAGAATTGTAAAATGTTCTTCAGACTTCCAACCATGTGATGTCACAGAGCCCACAATCTTCAAACGAACCTTGCTATAGTTTTGGAGCTGAGTCTTTACTTTTGTGTATGTCACTCAGAAAAAACAACTCTAAACAACTCTAAAAATGCCTACAGGTTTTAAATGGTTAAAGCATCCTCTTCATTATTAAAAAAAAAAAAAAAAAGCATTTATTTAACCAAGCTCCAACTTGGTTAAATAAATGCTTTTTTTGGCATTTTTAGAGTTGTTTAGAGTTGTTTTTTCTGAGTGACATACACAAAAGTAAAGACTCAGCTCCAAAACTATAGCAAGGAGAGTCAAAAGGTAGGTATCATTTGATAGAACACTTTTTTAAATTTTTTAGAAAATATAAATTACATAACATTTGGACATTCTCTTGTTGAGAAAATGCTGATAAAAGACAAACAAATATATATAATTTTTATTATAATTTTACATATCTTTCTTATTTGACATGCAGTAATAATAATTCGGTAAGGAAATAAGATAGGAGAAAAAAAATACTTTTGATGACGCTCCATCTGGATCACATTTTGTGGTGATAGCATAAAGTAATCAAAAGTTACAGCATTTGGAACCAAGGTAGCCTTTTTGTTTAGCCCTTAAAATCATTCCTCCATTAGGAATATCTTGTGATCAACGCAATAGATTATGTTGATTTTGGGCTGAGAATCTGCTGTAAATAATGCTGTGCTATTTTTTTTTTTTTTTTTACGATCTGTGCATGTTTCATGAAGTTATGAGCAAAATACCACTTGAAATCTACGTATTTGTTTCGGAGTGTCTGTTTACACTAAGTGCAAATAGCATTCCTTGTTGGCAAATGCTATTTACACTAGTTCTGCCCACCAATGTCTGGTTGGGTCACTCAAGTTTTAAAAAAGAAGCACCAAATTCAATGTCTTCAGTGACGCAGAAGTAGCTATTAAGGCTTGCAGACCTGGCTTTTAATGCGAATGACGCGGGTTCAAATCTGCCTTTTGCCGAGCTCGCTCTTCTCCATTTTCCCATCACATATCACATCAGAAATGCATTTATTTTCAATAAAAATAAAAATAATGTTCTAAAAATGGAAATAAACTGCCTAACAAGTGTTTAATAATATCAAAGGTATTTGTTGGGTAGGGTTAGGGGAAGGTGTAGGGAAAGTTTATTCTCCCAATAAGTACATCAGCATCCATTTAATAATTTTAATAAATATAATAATTTACACACACATTTACACTATGATATTATTGCATCCTGTTATGTACAGAAGTATTGAGGTGCAAATAGTATCTGCCAACATAAAGTATAGGTAACATCTAATTACTATTTACTCTTATTGCAAAGAACTGATACTTTCACATGGTGTAAATAGAATCTATCACTTTTTTCACCTAGTGTAAATAGCATATCACTAAGAAAATGCTGCTATTGTCATTTAGTGTAAATAGAATATATTGCTATTTTCACTTAGACTAAAAATAGCATCTACAGCTATTTGCACTTAGTGTAAATAGCATCTTTTGCTAAGAAAATATTATCTACTTAGTGTAAGTAGCATCTAATTGTATCTAATAGCCACTGCCTTTTTGTTCATAATAAATTATGAAAATATTTTTTCTATTTAATAGCAAATAAGTCAGCACTACTTAGGAGTTAATCGAATAAGTTTAGACTCCAAGCTTTCAAATGACACCTATTTTGTGTTGATCAAGGCAGTAGTTGTTAAGCACTTGTTAAGAGTTGATCAAAATGGTTAGATGCATTAAACAACGCAACAGGAGCATGTTGGAGGCCTGATCTGAATGTGTTAAGTCTCTGATTCTGTATGCAAAAAGAATTATTGTGCTACCAACTTGGTTTCAGTGTCTATTGGCTCTTAAACAGAGACACGCAAACAGGAGTGCCGGGTTAAGATATAAACCTTGAAGGATGTTTAAATGGTACAAAGACCTCTTATATGTCAAAAGACCAAGGAAAATTAAATTTCTCATGTCATGAGTCATTTAAGAGTGTACCTTTGACAAACAAGCTGTATTACCTATCATCTACATATATAATTGTTTTAAGAGACCCTCAGGTGTTAATTTTTGACACAAGCCCACTCTAAAATGTGTTGATGGCACTGCGCCCAATGTGCCTGGCAGCACAACCCTCAGCTGGGCAGCTGCAGACCGTGGCCCATTTAACAATGTTAACATATTTATGGAGGGGGAAGCTGAGGTGATGGCCAACTCATGAGTCCTGGTGACAGGTACTCGTTTAGACCATCTCCTCTGCCATTACTACCCCTCCCTGATCAAATGGAGACCATCTGTCTGCATAGCGACACAAACACACACGCACACACGCAGACAGATGTAAATGCCCGAACAGCACGGCCCTCGATGATGAGTCTCTGCGTCTCCCAAGAGCTGCATCTGCAAATAATGATAGATGCTGGTCATTTTTTCAGGGATTGATCCTGTGCATCTTCTCTGGGCTGGTCCTGGCTGCAGCCTCCAAGCACTCTGTTCTTCGGCCCCACGGCTATCACACTCGATCCTGAATAATAAATACCAGCTAGCATTTCAGGCCAAAACTGCAACTCATCTGAGCTTATGTTTCCTCTAAAACTAGAGTGAACAATAGATGTAATTCTAGACCGACAAAGGCATCGTTTTATGAGGGCCATTTTGGGATTAAACGATGTAAATGTCAGTGCAGCCTTTAAACCGATTAATCTGAGTCTGTTTCTTTGGTATCGTTTTACTCGCCGTGACCCGATTAATGCAGAATTTCCTCCATAGGACTGAAGAACCGAATCCTTTCATATCCAAAACAAGGTGGTGCAACTGGTGTAGCAGAAGGATTGCAGATTTTTAATTTTAAGAATTTGTATTAATTAAAATTCAAAGAAATTTATGTAGATAGATAGATAGACAGACAGACAGAAAAAAACAATAGAACAATAGATCGAAGGATAGATAGAACGATAGATAGAACGTTAGATAAAACGATAGATAGATAGATAGATAGATAGATAGATAGATAGATAGATAGATAGATAGATAGATAGATAGATAGATAGATAGATAGATAGAAAGATAGATAGATAGATAGATAGATAGATAGATAGATAGATAGATAGATAGATAGATAGATAGATAGATAGATAGATAGATAGATAGATAGATAGATAGAACGGCAGACAGACAGACAGAAAGAATGACAGAACAATAGATCGAAGGATAGATAGATAGATAGATAGATAGATAGATAGATAGATAGATAGATAGATAGATAGATAGATAGATAGATAGATAGATAGAACGATAGATAGATAGATAGTAAGGCTGCACAATTAATCAAATTTCGTTCAAAGGCGCGATTACAAAAAAATGATCCACTTACATTATTCTGCGTGCTTAAGAGGTGTTTTTACAGAATGTTACGTTGTGAATCACGACTACTTCTGAGTGTGAAATCTCTAACCCAGCAAAAAAGGAACTACCAGTGGCGTAAGTGTATGCTGATTCGTTGAACGCACGCAAAACACCAGTACCCGGCATTTTTTAAAAAGCTGTGTACACAGCCTACATACTGTATTTACTACACGAACTAACTCTACAAACATGTAAAACAGTGATAGATGGACCTCTCAACCTTAAAGGTGCCCTAGAATCTACATTTAACAAGATGTAATATAAGTCTAAGGTGTCCCCAGAATGTGTCTGTGAAGTTTCAGCTCAAAATACCCCATAGATTTTTTATTATACCATGTTTTAACTGCCTGTTTTGGGGTGGGATTAAAAATGCTCTGATTTGTGTGTGTACACCTTTAAATGCTCGTGCTCCCTGCCCCCAAGCCCCCAACGGGGCTAATGCTACACACTTGGAGAGATTTATAAAGAATGAAGATGCATTTATTAATTATTCAGATTGCAAGTGTTTAAAAATTTAACCACATTTAACAGTACATTAGCAACATGCTAACGAAACATTTAGAAAGACAATTTACAAATATCCCTAAATTTTATCATGATATCATGTATCATGAACAGTTTTTTATTATCGATCCATCTGCCATTTTCGCTATTGTCCTTGCTAGCTTCACAATACCTGCAGAACTTCTGATGATTCTGCTGTGGCTTGCCTTGAACATGGGCTGGTATGCAAAAGTTGGGGGCGTACATATTAATGATCCCGACTCTTGCGTCACAGTCGGTGTTATATTGTTAACAATGTTAACATATTTATGGAGGGGGAAGCTGAGGTGATGGCCAACTCATGAGTCCTGGTGACAGGTATTCGTTTAGACCATCTCCTCTGCCATTACTACCCCTCCCTGATCAAATGGAGACCATCTGTCTGCATAGCGAAAGTCGGGGGCGTACATATTAATGATCCCGACTCTTGCGTCACAGTCGGTGTTATACTGAGATACGCCTGTTTTTCCATGGTGTTTTTCACGCACCAGATTTACATAAGAAGGAGGAAACAATGGTGTTTGAGACTCACTGTATGTCATTTCCATGTACAGAACTCTTATTATTCAACTATGCCAAGGTAAATTCAATTTTAAATTCTAGGGCACCTTTAAGCTAGGAGAAAATCCAGCACAACTTTGAGCGGACCAAACAAAACATAATTTTGTATTTCTGCTCAGTTAGCTACTTTTTCATATACTATCTACTTTACTTGTATAACAGTTCTATCTAATAGTATATTAAATCAAATCATAAACTAATGAAGATGGAGAATGTGAGCGCTGTGTGCTCAAGATCTGGTTGAGCTGTTCTCAGTGCCGTCATAATAAAAGTCTGCCATGTTGTCAAAACAATCACAACAAGCGTGGTTTACGTGACTTCAGAGTTCGAATGCGTGTGAATGCAACCAGGAAAATGGCCCATATGTTTATTTTTTTTATTATTATTTAAAGAAGAAACTAAACCAATGTGCAGGTGACATTTGAGGCTGAATGATATTCAGGAATAGTGTTTTCAGCTTGTTTTTTTTATTTTTTTTATATATATATATATATATAAAAATGGCATGCAGTTGCTTCAAACTATGGTATAAAGCTATTCAAAACATCATTCAATGTAAATTGTGATAATAGTAATAAATAATCGCAATTACAATTTTAAGAGAATAATCGACAATTATGATTTTTGTCATAATAGTGACAAATAATTGATAGATACTGATACTGACAACACATTGTCTCCTATGAAAGAGCCAGATCTAAGCAATCTAATACAATTTTCCAAGATTTGTTTTATGATCTGTGATGATACCCATGTGCTCTCATAGTTTTCATAGCCACACACGAAACAATATCTTGATGCAAGAGCGAAAACTGTGCTCAGTTACCACGGAATGGGCTCTTATACTCAACTAGCACCTCTTCTCAGAGTGTTTGCCCATTACGTAGTCGTTGGGTAGAGTGTGCTATCAGAGGTGAAGGGGCTTTCATCTGTTAAGTGTAATTTAAATCTCATTCATTGATTCGGACTTCAAGTGGTGCTCGGGCTAATTCCAGCGGAACAGTAATTCTTCACACCCCTGTATGCGAGCAGCTGCGGACGAGAGTAAGGAGCCGTGGCTGACAGACAAGGGGGGGATTTATTAATGTAATGTAGAACATCTCAAATGTGCTATGAAGAGTGCTGGACAGGTTATATATATATATATATATATATATATATATATATTTATATTTACACTTTTGGACCCCGCCGTGTGGCAACTCAACTGTAACTGTGTTGAACTGCCATGACATGGACGAAAAAATGTTATAAGTGGACTTAACAATCAAGGATATGGAAGGAACCCAGGAAAAAAAAAGGATGCGGTGATGGCATCCAAAAAAAAACAAAAACAAAAAAAACCTCACAGGTGTCTTTAAGACACAGCTGCAGAACCATACAGAGCCATTCTTCAAGCATGACGCTTGATGTCAAAATGGCACCTTTGTGCGTGACAAAAAAATTCTGAGAATGCCACTCCAAGGCATATTACCAACATTCACAGCTGCTATCTTCTCTCTCTTTCTCTCTTTCGCCTTCCTCTCTGTTCCTCCATGTCACAGAAAGTGTCACAGTGTCAGGCAGAGGCGAGGACCTGTCACGCAACACAAACACACACCACCTTAATGAGAACTCCTCCCTGCCTCCCCCGCAACTCTCTGTACTAAACCCACACACACATAAACATATCACAATCGACTGTCACGTCCAGCCCCGATACCCTCTCCAGCCTTCGTGGCTTTTGGATTCAGCATGAGAATTTAAATGTATTCAAAAAAAGTTGGAGGGATCGCAAACTGCCATCCTGTTTTGCCCTCTCCAGCGAAGAGTAAAAAACTATAATTGCTTCATCCTCGCTTCGGCGGAATGGACGAACAATACAGCGGAAGTGACAGGCAGTGAAAGGGAAGATATATACCATGAGTCACATATGCATTCGAGAGTTTTCAGCTTATGAGAGTTCAGGGCCTGTATTTTTTTTTTTTTTTTTTTTGCTGGTGCGGTAATCAATGCTCTCTGTGCCCTTTCCATCCACAGGGAAGATATTATACACTCCCTTCCACTGTGACGCCCACTGCTCTGATCTAATGTAATACCTCAAACACAGACTTCTGGGAAATAGAGATGAGGGGGAAAATGCCAATCCTTTTATTTTGAAATATGAAATTTTAAACAATTAATTTATTATTTTGTTCTTATAGATAGCTGACGACTAGTATTAGATTGTTTTATTAACCTGGCCAAGCTGGTCTGAATACAAAACTCCTCTAAAACATTCAAAATAGTCCAGCAAACCTGGGTTTTCTCAAAAGCATCTCTAGTTAACTATTAAAGGTGTAACGATTCACTCATTTTCTTGATGCATCGAATCATTTGTTTTGGTCAATAATCAATTTAAAATGCGAAGAATTGAATGAATTGTAATTTGATAGTGATTCAATGCTTTAAAATATATAAACATTAAATTAGGGTGCGTTCACACTTGTAGTTCAGTTTGTTTGGTTAGTTTGGTCCAGACCAAAGAAGAAAAAAAAACATTTAGTCCTGGTCCAATTAGCGTTCAGATTGGCAATTTGATCACCGAACCAAAAGATACCGAACCTAAAGGCATAGGGATACATTCACAACCTGATTGTTTGGATTTTATGACGTATTGCCTATTTTGAGACTGAACTTACCGAACATCCAAAACAATGATGTTTGCTGAGGTAAATGCGCTTGTTGTGTGTGTGTAGCCTGCATATGATGGTATTTTGGCCAGCTGGGAACCCGTGAAGAGCTTATAAAATGTTTAAAGGAGTCAAAACAGTGGCGGGAATCCATCCATCACACACGCAAACCTGTGCCTGTGATGGGCAAACTCGTGACTATGACGAGAAAAAATTATATGTGTGAGGATTCTGTCCTTTTTAGGTTCTCATCTTCCTGTTTTTGGTTCGTTTACATGTCTTTGGTCTGTGTTGCGTTCATATATCATTCGAACCGCACCAGAGTTCGTTTGGAAGCAGACCGAGACCGCTGAAAAGATGGGTCTCGGTCCGCTTCCAAACGTGCGCACCAGGGTTCGGATGGCAGTGTTCACATATGTTCAAATGAACCGCACTAAGTGTGAACGCACCCTTAGTTACATGTGTGAATGAATGGACACGTTGTTTTGGGTTGTTCACGTCCTCACAGCTCACCCTTAAATACGCGTGCTGCACTCTTTACCAACTTTCAGTTGATTGCGCTTTCATGGACACATTTTCATTCTTGATCAAAACAATGAATCGTGAATCGTATTGATTCGCTGTCTACCCAAAGATTCTTACCCCTAACAACTAAGGTCACAAGTTCTTACCAACATAGTTCAATGATTTGGTATTTCCTAGAACAATCATCCGCAAATAGTATCGCAAACTTGTGTGGTTGGAATTACAGTTCTTAACCTGTGGTTAGAAACATCAGTCTCATTTCCACCGAAATTACCCGGAACAAATTGTCCCAGCAACTTTTTTCCCCCAGACCTTCCATCTTGGTCTAAAATACTGTAGTCTCAACCAGTCAGCATGTTCAGCGCCCAAGTCCCACCTACCTCGTGAGCAGGGACTTTCTGAGGGGGAAATTTTTACCCAGAACATTTTATTTTAGACCCTGGTCCCTGCGGTCAAAACACACCGAGTACCATCCCAAAGTCCCCTATATATATATATATATATATATATATATATAGTTATATAGTTATATAGCTATATTGTTGTACAGGAAAGAACAATGTCACACATTTCAACGGAGGTCACTATAAAAAGTGATAAAAGAAAAGTGGAGCAGCATAAGCCTCTCAGTGTCTATCTGAGGCAGCTCTAATAAATAATGCTTCTTCTAAATACCCACAGTGAGCTTTGCTAAATCGGCCATGAAAGCACATAGTAATCTCAGAGTTGTGTTTCTGTGATCCAA
Organism: Elopichthys bambusa; assembly: GCA_037101425.1. NCBI lineage: Eukaryota > Metazoa > Chordata > Actinopteri > Cypriniformes > Xenocyprididae > Elopichthys > Elopichthys bambusa. Next base: position 12,487,507 of record CM074452.1, on the reverse strand, counting down.
CAGCAAAAAACTAGACAGCGATGCATGCAAGTCATCTACGTAAAACAGTAGGGACAGAGGCTAGGGAAAAGCTTTCCAGAAGGTAATGACCACTGGGACCTGAGGTGAAGGGTATGTTTGTTGACTAGATCATTTAGTTGAGGACAGAAACCAAGTCTTGCTTCTTTTTATCCTTTTATCTTAAAACCTATTTGACAACAATGTCAAAAAAAAGTCAAATTATACCTGTAAGACCGTCGTTCATCTTCGGAACACAAATTAAGATATTTTTTGATGAAATCCGACGAGAATACTTTTTGCGTGCCAAAAAAAACAAAATAACTTTTCAACAATATCTAGTGATGGCCGATTTCAAAACACTGCTTCGCATCTTTTGTTTCGAATCAGTGATTCGGAGTGCCAAAGTCACATGATTTTCAGATTTGGCAGTTTGACACGCGATCCGAACCACCGAGCCATCACTAGATATTGTTGAAAAGTCGTTATTTTGTCGTTATTGGCGCACAAAAAGTATTCTCGTCACTTTATAATATTAAGGTAGAACCACTGTACTCACATGAACTGTTTTAAATATGTTTTGAGTACCTTTCTGGATTCGTTCGGTGGCATTGCTGTCAATAGAGGCCTCACTGAGCCATCGGATTTCATCAAAAATATCTTAATTTGTGTTCCGAAGATAAACGAAGGTCTTACGGGTGTAGAACAACATGAGAGTAATTAATGACATTATTTTCCTTTTTGGGTGAACTAACCTTTTAATAAACCTAAAGGTAAGTCTGAAAATGAATAACGATTCAGTGATTCAGACAGGCTTATGATTTTCTTGAAAAGGGAAAACAAAGTTGTTGAAATGAAAAAAATTACAGCTCCAGAGGAAAAAACATGACCTGTGGCAACATGGTGGGGACTGATCTACACCTGAATCACACTTTGAACTACCCAGTCAATAACTGCATCTCTAGTCAAACTTACACCCCTGAAGGGTGAATTTCATAGTAAAAAGAAAAAAAGAAAAAAAGGAAAGATTAAGAAATAAATGGAAAGAAAGTAAAAAACAAGTGCCTTCATTGCTCTCCAACCTTAAGCTCAATCAAGATCAATAGTGGAATTCCTGCCAATTATATAACTGCAGCCAGTGATTCCCAAATATCATCCTGATACTGAGAAGAGTACAGATTGTTTACAGTTTAGGAAATGGCACATTTAGGATTATAAATCCTGACTGTCACTAAACAAATTAGATATTGAGGTTCAAACTGGTTCAAGCCATCTGCAGTAGCATCCACTAAAAGAGCCAAAAAAAAAAAAAAAAAGAAGAAGACAGAAGCACTACGGCTTTATATCAATATCCCGCTTGGATTTCTAATAGACAAATAAGAATTCATAGTGCACTGAATGAGAGGCACAAAACAGTCGCAATGATTTGTGGGCTGAAATTCATTTTACATGGCTCATGTATTCTTCCTGCATTGCAGTCAGCCAGATGGGGAATTTGGTGTCTGGGATCATTTCACTTAACGGAAGCATTGACCACTGGTCGGGCCAGGCTATGGTTCCACGTCTCCGCTTCTCGGTTGAAACTCCTCTGCCTAAATTGACTGACAGAAAGCACTTCTAAGAACTCAACCGCAGGGACAAACAAAGGCGTGAGTCAGATGCAGCTGCAATTAGCGCATGTAATTAGATCTAAATTCTAAAATGCAAATGCTATCAAGGCTCTGGCATGAATGAGAGTCCCTTATACCAAGCTCTTCTGCGATGGACGTTCTTGAGATGTGTGTAGTCATAGTGAATAAGCCCACGGTGATGGTGAGAGCTTCAATGCCCATCTTATTTTCAGACGGAGGCTGCGATAACAGAACAGGTCTCTAATCCTGTTCCGTCTCATTGCACTTGGCAAAGAAAATCCTTTAATGCACATACCGTGCTCCGTCTTCTGAATGACAGTTTTGCTTTGTAAATATGAATAATCTCTGTATCTCTAAACTGCATGTGCTCACTAGAAAAAAAAAAAAGAAGAATAAGAATATTTCTTCCTGCTATCTTTGTAATATCAGTACATATTTCCATTATTAAGAAGCAGAAATCCAAACAAAATGCTCAATGCTCTTTCAAAATGATCTGCATGGGTAAAGCTACCTTGATACGCTGGTGTGTTTTTGTGTGTAAAAGTACACAAACCAACAGGTATCGGAACAATGGTCTCTTTCACCCAATATCCAGATAAAACATCCTGCCGCATACAGTTTACCACGATTCAGCTGTCCTGTATTGTATGCAATAGAAGGTTCGCGCACGATGTGAATTCTACTCAAATGCTCACACGCGTACATGCAAGCACGCACACACACATACACACTACCATAAAAAGAACTGTAATAGGATTCTTCAGCTTTTCCAGTGACTGCCTTCACTATCACACACACAGTTAAGAGCACTAATCCATGACAAATTGTCTCATCTGATCCATGACAAATCGTCTGAAGGCCAGATAGAGATGAGGAAATTGAGAGAAAAAAAGGAGGCCGAGGAAAAGACTGAAGGGAGAAGGGCATCAGGAGCAGCTCGAAAGAGACATTTGACAGAAAGAAAGAAAGAAAGAAAGAAAGAAAGAAAGAAAGAAAGAAAGAAAGAAAGAAAGAAAGAAAGAGTGCAAGCGTGGGAAAGAAAGAAAAAGTGCAAGCGTGGGAAAGAAAGAAAATGCGAAAAAAAAAAGTTTCAATTTAATGCCCAACCAGATCAACCATTCCACACATACTAACTACAGATGACAATCATTATGTAAATGCCTCTTAAACAGTATATCTGGTTAAGCCATAGGCTTCAGTTTAAGCTGAGAAAGTTATGATGAGACCATGATGAAGCAAAATCAGGTTTGTTGTAGTGATGGTGCAAGGGTTTGAGCATGTGAGTGTAAATCATCCCAGCCAGACCAATCAAACCTCTCCTTCATCCAATTTGCTAAGAAATCAGATTACTACGCCATTCCAGTGAGCTGCATGTAATTGAATTTGGTTTTGTCATCAATTCCCTCTTCTAATTAGTTTGCCACAATTAAAAGTAGGTGTGAAATTAATCTGATTAATTCACAATAAAATTCAACAACTATTATTCTCTGCATTCAGTTGGACAATATTATTGTGACTAGAAGAGATAGTAAAAAAAAAAAAAGTAAAAAAAAAAAAGCATTCAGCGTTAGGTTCATGGTTAACATGATTTTTTTTTTTTTTTTTTTTCACTTAAAAGACATTTATAATGTTACAAACATTATATTTACATATCAAACAAATTATTTCATATTATGTAGACAGGTATAGGAAGGGCACAGGTAAATATGACATTTCGATTGTTTTAAGTTCACTTAAATTAAATGTTTTGTTTTTGTTTTTTGAAGCCTAAATGTAAAAACAAAAAGAAAAATGAAAAATGAAAGCTTTCAATTACACTGTAATGTTGAATGGCTATAATTCATGTTTAAAATTGGGGGAAAAATTCATTTCATCGAGACATCAGTAGCTGTATTAGTATCAGTGATACTGGCCTTCATTCATAAAAAGATGCCATTAAACAAGTATTTAAAATATACTGTCTTTATGTTGTTTATACATTAATTTGAAGATTAACTGTGAAATTAATACATTATAAGATATATTGAAAACATATAAAATGTGTTTTTAATTGCGATTAATTACGATTAATCACAGAAAAAATGTGTGATTAATCTAGTTAATTTTTTTTAATCGACTGACAGCACTAATATATATATATATATATATATATATATATATATATTAGGACAGCCAGCCCCTCCCCCTCTATATTATATATATATATATATATATATATATATATATATATATATATATATATATATATATATATATATATATATATATATATATATATATTGGTGCTGTCCAAAGCTAAAACTTTGGATTCAAACGTGCCTTCATGCTACGGATAGCAGCATTTTTCAGTTTTCAGATGCAGCCCCCATTCCTGAATAAATCAGTCGTTTGAACGAATCAAATGAATGAATGACTCAATGACTTACTCATTTAGACATTTACCGTTACATACTGGCAGTTTTAGTTTCTCATTTAGATAATCATTTAAAAAAAAATAAATAAATAAATAATAATAATTATAATTTCAGATTCCATATTAATAAAAAAACATAAAGGTATAGTTCACCCAAAAAAAAAAAAAAAAAATGTCATCATTTACTCACCCTCATGGTCACTGTAGCCTAAAAGTTTATGTGTAATAAATTCTGTAATAAAATATAATATTTATTTCTAAAGCAACTTTTGTTATGTCTATTTGATTCTTTTCTCATTTAACACAATAATGACTTTAAATTATCTTTTTGGGGTAATTCCTCTGCCAGATTAAAAGTTTTAAATCGCTTGACAGCCCTAATATATATATTCCCAGGTTTTGAAAAACACCAGCCATCATTTGTTTAATAGTTACTGTATCATTAGAAACTGATTTTCTAAATTTCTGATTCATAATCTGCTGCAGTCATTGGTTGTATAACAGGAGACAATTGTGACTAAGGTTAAACCAAACTATGACCCAACATGCACCTATGATATTGGTAATTTGCATTCTCAGGGCCGTTCTGAAGGCAAGCGAATAAATGAGAAAAGAGATAAGGCTAGTTTTTCTCTCTGTTGCTGGGCTACAGCACCAGCCGATTGGGAAAATATTCAGCCAAGACCAGAACGGCCAGGGCCTTCATTTGGTAAAGAAAGACAAGGAAGAGAAACACTGCAGCCTGGGATTGTGTCATGTCACATTCTGCTCATCTGTCAATGTAGTGGATTATTCCTTGAGAGACCAGAATTGGCTGCCCGGAATCGGACCGCCATCAATCTCGGCTGAGAGTGGAACGCGGGCGGGGGCCCATCCTGCCTGGGCTCATGGGATGCAGACGGCTTGGAGCCGGTGCCTGAACAGGTGATGGAGCAGTGGAGCGACTCAACTCGTTACTCAATATAAGCCTCAGCTGTGACGGGGGTGGTGGGTTTGGTCGTTTCTCAAAAAAAAAAAACAAAAAAAAAAAAATAGGGTTTTGGGGGACAGAGACAGAATTCAAAAGCAACCAAATCCATTTTGGTATTCATGTCAAGCTCCTGTTATAGGAGGTAAGCCGATTTTTGCAATAATGCCAGAACTGCATGGAGGATTACACTTGTACAGAGACACCTCTGACCTGACAACTACTGTATCCATCATCCTCAGACAAATAATGATTCTGCTAACTGTGCAGCTAAAGCTACCTGACTGTGCGAGTCTGTATTTTATATATAAATAAACTTTTCAACCTGGTCTCATGGAAAGACTTGTGGGAACATTTTCGCGAGTTGCAAAAATACATACCAATACATACATATCACTGCAGTTTCCAACAGAAATTAACACAGCAAGTGCTTTTAATCGTTTTCGATTAAAAATCAGAAAAACGAGTCACGGTAAAAGAGCTCAAAGATGAGAGATCAAAACAAGCTAAAAATGCTTTTTATGTCACATTTGCTCATTCTTAACACTATCAGGTAGGTTTAGGTGTAGCGTTGGTGGTACGTTATTAAAAAAAAAAAAAAAATAACGGAGCACTACACTTTTAGCACCACTCACTGGACAAAATTTCAAATCAGGACTGCGGCGATTTGTATAAAAACCAACATCATAAAATTGTACCATATTCACGTTTATAAAAAAAAATTACATGCTTTTAGCGCCATTCAGTGGACATTTCACATTAAAACTACAGTGATATGTACGCATTGGTATGTATTTTGCGACTCACAAAAACGTTCCCACAGGTACGTTTTTCTAATGAGACCAGGCTTAAACTTTTGCCCCTTTATTTAAAAAAAAGTGTAAGTAAAAGAAAATTACTCAATCTTTTTGTATGCTGGACTCAACCCTGTATTTCTCACATGAGCATCAAAACTCAACATCTGAAATGCCAAAAACGGGAACAGACCGATTTATTGCCAAAAATATTGCCAAAAACTGCACAACTTCTGTATTGAGGGCATGAGCAATTCATGTTTTTTGCCTCTTTATAAAAAAAAGAAAGAAAAATAAATATAGAGAAATTGTATCAGGATGTGTTGCAGGCTGGACTTAAACCTGCATTGCCCACATAAGCACCAAAACACAACATTCAGCATCTGATTTGCCTGGCATGCCTTTTCTGCATGATAACTGGGTGAGATGAAAGGGGTGGAGTAAAAGGAAATGTTATCAGGATGTGTTGCATGCCAGACTTGAATCCGTATTGCCTACATAAGCATCACAACTCAAACGCTCAGCATCCAATGTTCTGATCGATTCATAACTACCTCTAAACTAAACTAAACATTTAAGACAGTTATTCTTCCCTTAGTATAAAGCACTCTCCACTATTCAGCATAACATCTACAATCTGGAGTTTGTCTTTGATAATAAATGGTCATTAATAGAAAATGTAGACAGATAAATGTCTGCCTTAATAATTTTTTTCAGCACCAAAGACATCAGCTTGCATCGCACCATTTTCTAAAGATTTTGGCTCAGGCACTTAAACTTCCACCTTGATTATGGAAATACAATTGCTCCTGGTTACACTGAAACACTTCTGTCTAACCCACATAAGTAATATGGTGCTGTTCTCTCCTATCTGGGTTTGGAAGCATTTTTGGCATTGATATAAAGTGTTTGTCCTCGATTATCATTGGTGGGGGTGTTTCACAGTTAAATAAATGATGACAGCTTTTCAAAATGAATCATGCTCTGCTTTCCTTTATTCAGTCTCATTTTTAATCTTGGATACTTGTTTTAATAGGCTTTGATTGCCGGATGATAGCGCCAATGGATAAAAAGAGGGTCAAGAAAGAAAGAAAAAAATTTCAAAATGTTAGATCTCTCTCCAGGCAATGGAAATCTATTTATATTAAAAGGTCTTCATAATGAAACTAGAGATAGTTTTAGAATTACAAAATCAATTTTAATTCAGGTATTAATCATAGTTTTTTTTTTTTTTTTTTTTTTTCAGTCAGTGTATCAAAATCTTAAGTCAAAGTACTTTTTTATTTTCCATATTTTTAGAAGAACTGCACACGTGGGAACCTCATTAAAATAAATCAAATTTGTAAGTAAAAATGATAAAAACAAAATAAGATCAAATAATAAGATATAAAAGACGACTTAAATTTATTTCAGGTTTTATCTAATATGGATAACATGAAGGTTCCAGGCTTCCTGACATTATTTCTGTTTTCATACCATATTATCATGCTACACATCAAATCAAATTTTTCTTGTCAAAAGTCTTTATGTGCTTCACAACTGACAAGCAGAGAAACCCTCATCCAATAACCATTACTCAAGCAGTTTAAGATAGTTGCTTACATTCAGAGTATACAGACTTAAAGATGGCAGGTAGCAGGTAATACAGAAGGGTAGCCAGTGCTGTCTGCAGACCTGACATCAAGAAAGCTCATTAACAATGCTGCAGATAGACCCAGTTTTAGATGTTTGTTGATTCAGTTAGCAACAAAATAGGGCTTCTGTGGGAAGGCTTGAGGAGCTTAGTGGCATCTAATTAGCCTGTTCCATGTCTGCACTTTTGCCATTATAAAGGAATTACATAAAACAACCCCATTAAGCCTGGTTCACCTAACAGAGTCAGTATTACAAGAACCTCATACAAAGATTTCATACTCTGAATTATGATTCAATCAGAAAGTCTCACTACAGACTACATCTGCGCTTTAATGTGAAAATGTTACCAGTGTTTACTTATTGCATGTTGTTTTTCTTTTTTTTTTTTAATGACGTCTTATTCCAGTGTGCAAATTACATTATTTTAACTTCTAAATAAATTGTGAAAAGTTTGGTCTGGTTTTGTTTTTGTAGTAAACACACGTGATATTCACTTTAAAAAAATAAAAATGAGTAGGGCAAACTCAAAGTTTTATGAACTTGTTTCTTTTAATTGAGACAAACTTAAATTTACCTGAAACTGGGCTGGGATTTCTATTTTCCCAGCATGCTTTGCCATGACACTCGAAAGGGAGAATAAATGCTAAAATTACAGTGTTAATGTTTAATGTTAATATATAATAATGTTTTTGTGTGTGTGTGTGCAAGATTAATGTTAAGTAGTTTAGTAGTGTTTAATACTTTGCTTTGCTGGGGGGTTACCATCATGGTGACGAGTGGAGCATGGGCTTAGTTTGAGAACAGGTAGTTCATAAATGTTCTATATTGCCTTACTCTTTCAGCAATTGCTATGCTAATGTTACCAAAACATTGTGTTACCAATTACAGTAGCATTTTCTGAATTAGCTAGTTATAGCTAGCTAAATTACCACTACTAATAATATAATTAAAGATGTCGGCTCTGATAGCCTCGTGGGCAGTGCGCCAACATAGCGCTATTGCGCTTCGGGCAACCCGAGTTTAAGTCCCGGCTCACAGACCTTTCCCGATCCTGTCCCCTTCTCTCTCTCCCACTTCTGTATTATATTCTGTAGTATATAGTTAAGATTACATGATAATTTTAAGTTTAATGTATGAATTAACTTACTCAAAAATTGAGTCAAGAGCAATTAAAATGTATGAGTACAAAATTGAAATCTGCCAGTTCTGCTTACTTAAACTTTGAATTTCTTAACTTAAAAAAAATTATGTAACTGATTACCACATTTTTATTTTTTTTTTACTTTTGCCAACTTATTTGGGTTTACAGTATAGCCTACTTATTTGGCTAGGAGGGAAAGGGTCCCAGGCTCCAATAATTTTAGCTATCGCCCTCATTGCCTTAAATGTAGCAGGTCAGAAACCCACCGTCATAAACAACCTTCTCAACCCTTCTGTTTGGGTTTCCCCAAAGAAACATGCACAAAACCACAAGCACTTCAGCAAAACAAGAGAAAAGGTCTTCAGCAGCTGCAATATGGATGCATGCGAGCGTGGGTGCATGTTTAAAAGCTACAACCCTCCATTACCGAGCCCTTCTCGGCCTTCCTAACACCAGAGATGTGATTTCACACATGCGGTTTTGTCTAACTTTTCCATATACCATGGAGTGGGGAGGGGGTGATTTATTTTTGTTGTTCATCCGACCCCTTAAATAATTTAGGGAACACTTACTATGGGGCACAATCATCCTTGTACATTTCTGGCACCATGCTCTGCTGGGCTGGATAAAAACCTGTAAGAATGGTGTTAAAAATTCATCCGGGACTTTCTGACGTTCATCACACTTTTCTCTTCTTGTATTGGATTAATGGGTTTGAAGTGCTTTCTGAGATGCGAAGCTCTCTCGCATATGTATGGTGTCCTGAAGATGGTAAAAAAAAAGTTCGCAGGAATTCAGGCGCTAATCAGACTATGCAAAACTAGGACTCCTGGTGTGGATTCTTTTTTCTACCCTAGATGCAAAATCCATAGTAATGAAGTAACAAACACATTTACTAAATAATCTATAAGGACAAGACATTGCAAATATTTAATGAGCATGCGCTAAATTGTTTTGGAGTTCTTTGTATCCCTGCTCCACTGCTGAAAGTATGCCACATCGCTTCCATTTGCATACTTAGTGTTGAAAGAAGACCCACCTTGCTGTCTCTCTTCCCGCCGGCCCTCATAGCGAAACACTGCTTAATTGCCAAATACTTCCATAGAGCAAGCGATAGACGTAAATTGTCATTTCCACCAGAGCCTCTGTGATCAAAGCTGCTCGTATTCACAGCATGCTGAAAGGAGAGTTTAGCCCCAAGCCTGTCTCGCACACACACACATACGCGCAAGGAAGATTTCTACCGTGGCAGTCTGGATAACTTACGATGCAAAACCCTTTACAAGCCACTCGTTGATTGTAAGAACAAAACATCTTGAGCTGGATTTCAACGTAAATCTCTTTTCAACATATGACCAAGGTGGGACACACGAAGAGAAGAATATAACAAGCCTACTACGAAGTTTCTTACCCACCTGAATTAGCGATTTATGCATTTAAAATCTTTTATCCACTTTCAATCTCATATGTCTTCTAAAATGAGTGTCCCCAAGCAGACAACCACATCTACAACACATAGACTTCCACAACCAGCAGAGTTCATACCGAGAAGTAGCAAACACATCACCGACTTAATGAAAAAGAACATACGGTTTAAACGAGACACTGACCCAGTATCTGTATGGCGTTTCGGCCCGGGCGGGTCACATGATGCTGCTGGATGGTTTCGTACAAAGTAGCGTGGCACAGCAGTAAGCAGCTAACACTTATCCACAGACACAGGAGCCAGGACATGGCAGGAGCACCGGCTGAAGAGAAAAGACATCAAAGAGAGAAGATAAAAGCAGAATGTTTATTCTATCTGACACACACACACACACACACCTACAATGCACGTACGATTTCAGCCCTCAGCTTTATTGAATATTGCAGCATTAACAAGCATTATTTCATATCGTAACTTTTATTTAAAGCCAAAATAGTTCAAAAAATGACAATGCAGTTTCAAATCAACAGTTAAAGTACACTATATCCTTGTTACAGTGTAATTACACATTAAGTACTGTATAATAACAAAATGTACTTACTTAGGGTTTTGGGTTAGGATTAGGTTTAGGGTTAGTTGCATGTAAATATGCAAAATGTATAGTTATACTATAGTAACTACATGTAACGTGTAACAAGGCGTTACCAACCGCACTAATTAATCAAGGGAATAACCGTAAGTCTTTTTGCATTATGTTATGGTAAGTTTTCTCATATCTAGTTGATAACCTTGGATTGATCAGCACTGCGAGAAAGAACACAAACCAAATGAGTTCCCTCATGACTGCTTTTATATATAATAACTGTGAATTAAGGTCAAAACAAAATGGCATTTAATAATCCACTAATAACAACCAAAACATTTAACAATAATAAAGTCCAAGTCCAAGTTTTCTCTAACTTTAAATTTACACGCCAGAAGCTGACATCTGTATTGTTATTAACACTTTTAAATTACTCCTCGACTAATCTTCTAACTAAAAAAAAATAAATAAAAAATTAAAAACTCCACTTTAAATGGCAAACAGTGTTTAATTAATGGATTGCACATCTGAGTTTTCCTTTACTCTTCAAGCTGACAGGCAGGATCATCACTCAGAGTACCCTCAAATGACATTGAAATTTCCAATGAATATTCATCAAGCCCCAAAATTAAACATATAATTATTAACAGCACATTGTAATCCCCTTTGCTCTACTAAAGCCTTCTTAATCCACAGTTTTGTGGAAATGTGAACTGTTCCCAGGGGAGTGCTATTCTCTCCCTGGCTGGCAAACTGCCTCAAAAACTTCAACTGTCTTCTTCAACACTATAAAAGGAGATTTAGCACATGCAATCAAGTCTATTAACATGTAACAGAAGAAAAGCAAAAATATCAACCTTGGACCTTAGACTTCAACACCTACACAGTGTATTCTGTTGCAAATCTTTCATTTTCCAGGTAATTTTATTAGTCACTCCTCCATGAGATGGTGTCCGGGATTCCGGCAGGTTATTGAGAGCAGCTTTGGGAGTCGGTGCTCGCAGCTGTCGTATAATTAATGCATTGATCTGATAAATCATCTGGTTGGATGCTTTTACATGTTTTACTTTATGGTCCGCGTGTTCATCACTGTCCTCGAACACACCTGCACATGATCACCGGCACTCTATACACTTATAAAGATGTGCCTAGACATTTTTGAGTGTATAAATAAATAATAAAAATGAAACATTTTTACTACCATTATTACACATTTCAGGCTCAGAATAAAAAAGATTAAAAAAAATACTTGTTCTGTATTTGTTCTTGCACTGTATTTCAGATGTTATTAGTACAAAATAGAGCTCATATGTGTTCTTGCATGTAAAATATTGGCTGTCTTATGTTCACCTATGTCACAGCAGCAGCATGGAGCTTAGAAAGGATTGGCAGGGAAATCCTATAAGCTCCTCAGATCTGCACCGTATTGAAACTATCAACTCTTAGTATTTTTGATAAAGCAAATTATCAATGACTCAGAGATGCACAAAACACATGCTTAAAAGTGGCTAGTCAAGTTTGGTGTTTCAAAAATGCACATACCTCCTGACTTTCCAAACTGACTTCCTATAAATTAAGATTTAATCTTTTTTTGCATCCTACCACGAGAAAGATCACACCTAATCTTACCTGTGAGATACCGTCAGGAGAACGTTAAAGAAACCTGCCGTCAATGTTCATCCAATATCCTCAGCACATAGTCATAAATCCATCCATGCTCACGGGAAAGAGCTTCCCAACAAAAGTTCCTGCTCGGATCTACGGGTCAGAGGGGGGGCGGGGGGATGAGGAGACTTTTGTTCCCACTCCTGCCCTTGATCCCCTCTTCTGTTGTAAGTCCTCCTGGCTGCAATCCACCGAACACAGTCAGGCACCCGACAGCAGAAACTCCCGTCACAGCTGTGAAACGCTGTCAGAAACTAGCTGGGATTTGAGGGTCGAGCGGCTTGTCATGTCACCTTTAAATCACCAGAGAAGCAACGTATTCCTCCTGTTTCTCAGCCTCCTCACGCTTCTTTCTGAAGGTGAAGCTTCTTTGGGGGATAACAAGCTAATTTGCCTCTTCACTTTTTGGTCCTGCACATGCGACGACACTTCTCTCTCACTCTCTCTCGTGCGCTTGCTCGCTCCGTCCCTCTCTCTTCTCAGTTCTTCTCTCCCATTGAAAGCCACTCAGTACGAGTCTCTCCTCTTCCCAGTGTACTGATTGGTGTGCACACGCATGTGTGAGTGCAGGCGTGCTTGTGTGTATGACAATACTGCCTCGCGAGTGGGAGAGCGAGACGCATCACACGTCTTAAAGCAAGACTGCCCACTGTAGCCGAACAGAAAGGCACCTATACAGTTGATATAAGCTTGTATGTGTGTGTTTTCTGTGTGCAACTGCAGTCTAGAAAGAAGACAGAAAGGGTGGTTTAATTTCTCAATATGTTTCCTTAATTCTTCAGATTTTGGAGGGTTTGAACAAAGAGACTGAAATATGCTCAGAGCAACACGCGTTTAATAGAAGGGTGTCCGCAGCTGCGTTTGCAATCATCTCATTATCCCGAGATTGCTGCTGTGTTTCTTTGCCTGTTTGTACAATCTAAATGGCTCTTTGTGTTGCGTGAGGCTCTCACTGGTTGTTGAGTGTTGCCAGAATAAAGTTGCAGCTGGCATGCCAGGCACACAGAAACAGTCGTCCCCTTTATGTGCTGATGCGGTTTTGGGAATTCGGAGGTTTTTATGATCTGACATTATTTTTGGATAATAAATAATGACTATAAAATTACATAAAAAATAAATAAAACATTATAATATAATACAATATAATATAACTAACAAAAAGAAAATGAGAGGAACATGAATACCGGTAATAATTAAATAATAAACAACTAAGTAAAAGAAATGATGAAATTATACAAAAATTACTAACCACCACTACCACTACTACTACCACTACCACCTCTACTACTACTACCACTACTACTACTACTAATATTAATTTATTATTTTTATTATTATAGATCTTTAGGAAATACATAAAAAGGAATCTCATCACACAAATAATATAACAACATGCACACACACACACACACACATAATATATATATATATATATATATATATATATATATATATATAGGCTATATAATAATATCTGTTGTTATTTTGACTTTAGTTTAAATTGTAGTAATTTTGTTATGTGCTTTTGTCATTATTTATTAGTTTTTTTTATTTTTTATTTGGCTTTATTTTTATTTCAGTTTTAGTCATATTAGTACTTCAACTTATTTAATTTATTTGCAAAGGCAACATTTCAGTAACACTTTATTTTAGGGTTCAATTCTCATAACTAGTTGCCTATTATTGCATATTATACTAGGATATTAGCTGTTTATTAGTACTTATAAAGCACATATTAATGCCTTATTCTGCATGATCTTATTCTACATCCCATAATCCTACCCAATATCTAAACTTAAATGCTACAAACACTACCTTACTAACTATTAATAAGCAGTAAATTAGGAGTTTGAGGCAAAAGTTGTAGTTAATAGTGAATGTGTTCCCCATACTAAAGCGTTAGCAACATTTCTATTTTCTTGTTTTTCCATGTAGTTATTTCAGCTTCATTTTAACAACCAAACTAAATAACCAATAACCAAAACTAATTTTAAATAGGTCATGAAATAGAAAATGCTTAATCATTATCCTTGGTATGCATACATATAAGAGGTTAGTCTACAATAAAATATTACATTTCTAACCACATCTATACTGTATTAGCAACAGAAACCACCGTCTCTCAGGGGCCAACTGGGATATGAAATGTAGGCAAACCAAATCTCTTGAAATTTTACAGGCGTATGCTGAGGCAGTCATGTCAAGATGTATCCATTCTTTCTTGACACAACTGACTACATCGTGACATTTCAGTGACAGTAAAGCTGACAAATGCTGCATAGAGCAGCTGGAGCGGAGAACCTGCACACACTGTCGTCACATGAATATCTAAGGGCTGGAAATATGTGTGAGAGCCAGCGCGAGTACAAGTGTAGATGAGCGAATCAAGATCGGACAGATAAAGCACTTGACTTCCCCAACTGATGCTTAAATCTGAGATTCACTTCTGATGGTAGGAACACAGTTCTACTTCAGTGCAGACAGTGAGCTTAGCCAAAGGGTGTTTTTCGTCCTGCTGTTGTCTGAGACTCTTGCTGGTCTCCATGCGCAAGACTGCCAAGACTGGAATCGCAGGCTGGAGTGGCATAACTGTTGTTAAGGGGTACAGGGGAAACATACAGTGTAATGAAATGGTGAGAGGTAGATATTTATTACTCTCCCAGTAGGGTGCCCTAAAGAGACCAAGTGACTGAGGTAACTGGCACCCATGTAAGAGTAACTGTTAACAAGTTTTTTTCCTGCATGTACACAAGTAGTGACCGATGATACGTCATGCCAAATCACATCGCAATGTGCTTTAGAATGTCTACAATACACTTATATAAATGTAAGGAATTATTATTATTATTTTTGAGTTTGTAATTAGCCTTGTTTTACAGTACTGAAAAAATCCTTAAAGGTGCAGTCCGTAACATTTTTTGGCTAAAGAATTATCCAAAATCATTTACTGAGCAAGTACATAACCAGCCAGTGTTCAAAACTATCTCTTTACCTGATTCATAACAGTAAGCTTGTAATAATGTTTTTTAATTTGGGTGGTACTGGTAAGTTTCCGCGGGAAATACGAGTTTGCCTTTGTGTCATTACGTCACGTCTGTATACAAAAAGATGGAGTCCCGGAAGCGGATCATTTGAAGACTTTTTTACAGCAGCTGTAATAATTAAGCTTGTCATTTTGATGGTGGGTTGTAATCAAGAACGATAAAGACGACCATCATCACTGACAACTGGTGAATCACCACCAGTAGTAAAAAAGACTTCGGATTGCGAAGTGGCTATCAGCAAAAAAGGGAATGAGACCAGGCCCTGTGCGAAAACAAGAATACAAATATCGGCAAGGCTTTTGAAAGGTGGCGTGAAGTCTGTGTTTTGAACGGGTTAAAAATGGACGCAGAGATTGCTTTTTTCTGCTGGACAGGTAAGACATTTTATTGGTTTTTAATGGGTAGATAATGCTAATTAGATAATGCTAATACACACTACATACACGTAGTCATGTAAAGTTGATGTTGTAAACATTAACAATTTGAGAACAAAGTATAACAATAATAATGTTAATGAGCTGACTTTAGGTTTAATCACCATTAGATTTATTGTAGAACTCTTATTATAAAACGGATAGTTCTGGCCCTTGATTCTGATTGGTTGAGCCGTGTTCGAAGCCATTGTAAAATTCCAGAACAGCTGACCGCATTACATAAGTATCGCTGCAACACTGTATATGTTGCTGCGTCTGTCTTAGCAGCCACTCTTAGCAACGTAAACATATGTTTGTTCTCTATTGATTTTGTTAATTGAAACTTAGTGCATTATGTAGAAGAGTATTGTGAGAGAGATATCAAGTGACCGAGTGCATTCAAATGTAGCATTTTCCTTCAGGTCAGTCCTATGTTCATAATAAAAAATCCGTTTCAATGTCCACTGCAATCTTGTCCTTTTAACATTTAATGGGTTTTCCTGTGCCCTACTGACACTGACAGCGCTAGTTAAAGCATTTGTCATTTGCATCTTGTTCCATGTTCACAACAAGTTTCAATATAAAAGTGACTCGCTCATAAAGACAATCTTTGCCGCCATCTAATGGCGTAATAAATGTAACTTCTGTTGCTGTTCACGGTCAGGGGCTATTTTTTCCAGCGGAAGGAAGTAATGATTTTACTTTATGAAAGTTGCATTGATACATATTTTTTGGCTTTAATATTTGTATTGTGTGGTAACCATTTTATAAAAGCAATGAGCCCTGTGAAGCCATGGTTTACAGTGAATTTATAACAGCTAAGAGGGTTTTAACAATGCCCCTTAGCTGTTCTAAATTCACTGTAAACCACGGTTTCTTCAGTTATTTTTTTTTCAACAAAATGTTACTTACTTGTTCAGATAACATTTTCTGGTGAAACATATTATTTTGGTCGTACTTCCAAGACATATTATCTGTAATTCCAAAGTACAGTATCCACCGGTACGGAGTGACAGCCTACACAATAGGGCTGGGTAAAAAATATACATTTCTCGATTCTCATTTTTATGAACCGATATCAATTCTTGAATCCCAAGAATCAATTAGTCTAGTCTGTTTTCAGTTGATGAATTAATGTGGCGTGACAGATCGCTGTAGCGCCTCAGTTAAAGAGAAGCGGCAGCACGCACATGTGAACAGTTTTAATACCAGTTACAGCGTGAAATAAACATGAATAAACATCTGAAGGTATGTTAAAAGATACAGTACAACTTACTGAAATCCATATCATGTCTCGTGTAATAGCTCAGTCAGTGTTTCAACCTCGGGAAGACGTCAGTAAAACAGCTTGTAAACAATGTCACATAAAGTCACATTTACCTCAGAAAAACCATATTCAGTGACCATAAACTCATTAGTCAGCTAGAAAAACGAACCCAGAGAGCAGCATTCTGATAAACATCTGCACTGTTACATATTCATTATAATTTTTTATGTTCTTCATTATTTAATGCATGTTTGAATCGGAATCGAATCGAAAGCATGTGAATAGGAATCAAATCGAATCGTGAAAATTGTGTTAATACCCAGCCCTACTACACAACGTTACTCCTCAAAACATTAGATGCCGATGCACAACCCACGTAAAAAAAATAATTCCGCAACTAACCACAATTGCATGTTTCAAATAGAAATGGCGACAAAGAGGCAAAACTAACAGACTTAAAATGAATTTACAACAAACACAGCACTGAAAAAAGACTGAGCTACATAAGGTCTATGTATATATAGCTTACTTTAGGCAAATATTTAGCCATATACTAACTACAACAGGGAAAAGAACATGGTTAGGGAGGAACATTAATGGGGCGAGCAAAAAATGAAGGTGCATTACGTCATGCCACTTCCAGCCTTGACAGCTCCACTGATTATAATGGGAACAATCGAGTTTTGACACGCTGACATGGTGTGAGGAAAAAGGAAACCAAGAGTAATGAGAAAAAAAAGTTTATGAGTCCCTGTGAACTTTGAGCATAGACCTTGAATTTTATTATGGCCGCCCTGTTGACCACTGCTTTCATCAGAGTGTTAGCGCCATAATGTAATGGCTGTGACTCAGCAAAATACAGCCGCTAAAGACGAAGGACTTAATGGCATGGACGTGAAGCTCAGAATGTGACAAAATGAGTATAATTTGTAACTAATGCACTCCCACAAAAGCACAATGAAGGGGTAGAAGGTAGAATTAAGGCAGCAGGGTGAAAAAATTAAATAAATAAAAGATTTTGAATTAGTGTAGATGAATGCATTAGCATTTGACTAGCTGTGTTTTTTAAAACTCCTTTTGTGCTGGCTGACTTCATGAAAATGTATGGCTTATGAATATGGCTCATGTTTATTTTAGGCGCTTCAAAATCACATTTGTGTTCCTTCAATGTTGTGTGCCACTTAAACTTGAAACAAGGTCTTTCTTGAAACATCTTTATATGCCTCTAAGGACGACTTAAAAGAAAAATCATCCAATTAGCCGTTTCTCACAGCGATTATGTATGCTTATGACAGCGATGCCGTTCCGCGTCTCATTGTTTTGTCATCTGGGGTTTAGATTTCTCTTTTCTTTTTTTTTCTTTTTTTACATCGTGAGGTTTGCGTTTTGGGACGCCACTGGCTTTATCATTACTGTAGCTATCGCTCTCTACCCTTCCTTTCAGTCTCTCATCTCTTGGGCTCCTAATATTTCCAAGCATCTGTCGCCGCTGTCCATGCCAAGCCGGGCTAGACCAGTCCAAACACCAGGAGCCAGCTGTTTGCATCCAAGCTCCACAGATAAATTCTGGTTTGGTGCTGCAGCTACCCACGATTTCTTCATGCTGCACATTAGTTGCAAAATGCCTTAAAGGGACAGTTCAAGCTAAAATGAAAATTCTGTCATCATTTACTCACAGTCATGTTGTTACAAACCTTTCTTTTGTGGAACATAAAAGAAGATATTTCGAAAAGGGTCTCAGTGGTTTTATTTGTCTGTACAATTAAAGTCTGGTCTAATATTGAACAAAACAGTTGTTTCAATTCCCGCAAAAGGTTTGGAAAGACACGAGGATGAGTAAATGATGACAACATTTTCTTGATTTCTTGAAGTCAGTAACTATGGTTATATCAATCAGATCAGAATCCAACACCCACTTGGAGAGTAGCGAGTCTTACTGGGGCAAACTTTGTGGATTGCGTGTTTTACAACATAAGATATCTTCAGAGTGAAACACTCCAAAGCAAGAAGAGGAAAGTGCGCTCAATGATTCATAAACTTAGTGGGGTGAGTGTCTGAAGCACGTATGAAACAATCTTGCTTCGCTTGGAGGTGCCTCAAGGCCAAAAGGCCCTGGAAATGAATTACAAAAGCTAAAAAAAAAAAGTTTTGTGTTATCGAGACAAAGACAGTATTCATCGCATGAAGCTCTCTGGTTCTTAAACAGGAAATACTGACTTGTCCTTGATCAACTTTAAACTAAAATCAAAGTAAAATGTTCTTGAATCTTGAAACATCAGACATGGGAGGAGGATCCCACCCTGAAAATGATAAAAATGATACTGTCATAAAATCAGATGTGAGATCCCACTAATCTACAGTGAAATAAACCTTTGTACACTGCAAATGTCTACTGATATTATTAGGATGCCCATACAACCCCTTTTTTTGGACCTCAAAGGATTAGTTTAGTTTAAAATGAAAATTACCCCAAGCTCTACTCAACCTCAAGCCATCCTTGGTGTATATGACTTTCTTCTTTTTGATGAACACAATCGGAGTTATATTAATAAATATCCTGACGCATCTAAGCTTTATAATGGTAGTGAACGGGTCCACGAGTATGAAGCTGAAGAAAGTGTATCTATCCAAAGCAAAACATACTCTGCACGGGTCCGGGGGGTTACTAAAGGCCTTCTGAAGCGAAGCGATGCGTTTGTGTAAGAAAAATATCCATATTTAACAAGTTATAAAGTAAAATATCTAGCTTCCACCAGACCACCTTCCGTATTCAACTTAAGCTTTTTTCGTAAGTTGAATAGGGAAGGTGTAGGACGTAGCGTAAGCGTTTTGAACTGCTAGAGGCATTACACTTTCTTCGTAAGTTGAAAACGGAAGGTGGTCTGGTGGAAGCTAGATATTTTACTTTACAACGTGTTAAATATGGATATTTTCCTTACCCAAATCATTGCTTCGCTTCAGAAGGTCTTTATTAAAAGCTGTATGGAGTATGTTTTGCTTCGGACGGATGCACTTTCTTGAGCTTCATACTCGTTGTTCCCGTTCACTGCCATTATAAAGCTTAGACGCATCAGGATATTTATTAATATAACTCCCATTGTGTTTATCTTAAAGAAGAAATTCATATGCATCTAGGATGGCTTGAGGGTGAGTAAAGCTTGGGGTATTTTTCATTTTAAAGTAAACTAATCCTTTAAAGTGCCTTTATTTTAAAGGTTCATAACTTTGTTTTTGTCTCCTATAACAGGTTTACATGCATCCAAGGTCAAAAAACACTTTAATTTTCTTATAATATACTTTGCAACAGCATCTCTTTTTTCACAGTGTCTGAAACGGTTAGATCAAGGATTCAGTCTCTCTAAGCCCCTCCTTTCTGAAAGCCTAATCTGCTCTGATTGGTCAGATAGCCCAGTCTGTTGTGATTGGTCTACAGCTTACAGCATGTGTCGGGGAAAAAAAATGTCCCATTAGCATATCTGAATTTCATCTCCAACTCTTCCAGGCTTCAGCAATAACTAGGGCGAGTCATGTTGTAGATGTTCGCAGGCAGCAGCCAAATTTGTTACAAACCAATATACATACCCGACTCGTTTAAGGCAGTTCAGAATTGGCCTTTTCTTTTGGGAGACAACAATTCCATTTATCATGCACTTTGATCTTTGAAACTTTGCAGACTTTTTTACATAGAGCTTTGTAATACACTACAGAAAAGGTAATATCCAAAAAAGCATAATAAGGGCACTTATTATGATTGTCACGTCCCAGAATTCACCCCATTCACCAAAATGAAAATGCCTTGCTCATACGGTATGTGGGAAACCGCTGTAAAATGCGTCATACAGCTTGAGGTACATTAGCGATCAGCTGACTCCATCTACATCCCCAAACTAAAATGTAAATTCACAGAAGTATTACACAAAAATTCTAGTGCTTTCATCATGGTCGTCTACAAAGCTAATGCGTGTCAGTGACAAATAAAGGAAACTTTTTAGAAGCACACATTAGTCCAACAAAGTACAAAACATTAGCCAAAAGAATGAGATTGTGAGCTAAATTAAACATTTTACAATAAGGCTTGTTAACATTAGTTAATGCATTAGGTATCATGAACATCGAACAATACTTATTTTATAAATTTATAAATAGAAGTTAATGTTCATTTCTGCATATTATCTAATAAAAAAAGAGTAATAGGAGGTTAAGTAACCTCCACCCGGCAATGTACTCTCTTTTTTTTTTTTTTTTTTTTGAAAGGCACAATATGGTCACCCCAACATTATGTTTGTAACTTTATTAGTCACTTCAAAAGAGCCTGACTGCCTGACTGCAGTGTTATGAAGTTGTTTGTCTGTTGTACTGACCTGATTAAAACTCCACAGTAAATATTATGTTCCTGTCTCCTCATTTGAATTTCAGTACAAGAACTGCACAAGGCCCATGAGTTAAACCAAATTCATCTCAACAGGGTACAAATGTCAGTTTATTTGCATATGCGATGTCTGCTGTGTTTTAGAGCCAGACTTTACGGTACTGTGGAAATTAGGTAATGGTACAAACGTAATTAGCACAGTCCAGTTTATGATAAAGAATGATAATGACTTCATTTAAATACTCACACCGATGTCATGAACAATTCGGTCTTCCTGTTAAATTGAGTCCACCTAGGACACCAAATTGATTCCACTGGCTAAAAAGAATATTTAATCTGTACTCTTATCAAGCGCCTGATTAAAAATCCCCAAATTATGTACTATTTTATTAAGATCATTGAAGTCACCATGAAATCAAAATGGTCAATTCTTATTTCTTATGGAATATTGCAGTATTATTATTGCAAAATAAAGACCTGGACTACTTTTTGTTGTTGTTGTTAGAGAAGCCATTTCACTTGGATATACATCACAACAGGGAAAAAAAAGACTATCGCAACATAATGCTTTAATGTCTTTTAAATTGTTATACATTTAATAGTGTATAATCAAATCCTTTTTTTTTTTTTGTGAGCTCACATTTTGATCAGGTTTCCCAGACTAAGGTTCCTGAGGGTAATGCAGGTGGTTCATGAGTTTAAAAGCTAATAAATAATTAAATCATAATGTAAAATTAAAATAAATACATAGTTCAGTCATGAAACTCTATATAGCGCAGGCTGATGGGTCCTTAACGCAGCTGATGATAATTACAGCATTAACTACTTGGCACAAGCTGATTGGTCCATGTCACTTCTGCAGCCAATGAGCGTGTTGCTCACACAATTAAATGGCTGGTTACATTTACTATAGCAGTTTGCAGCGCGCTTCAGATGTCCTCTAAAACCCTCCACCTTCCCCAGCTCCACCTGTATAGATTTGCTATGGGTTATTGATATATGCTATTTGTGCAGCAGCAGTACGTCTTACTCGCAGCAGTGTATCGGCGTATGTATTGGCACTAGCAAGTTCCTGTAAGTTCCTTACCATGCTAATCGCTGATGTTTTTGTGCTAAAATACAGTACTCAAAAGTGGTACAACTGCTTAGTGATTTTGCCCTAAAGCATATTTAAAATCACAGCATGTCTCTATTTGCTTAATTATTAGGTCTTAATTAACGGTTAAAAAATAAAATAAGTACATAAATAAGCTTGTTGCTTCATTCTCCTGCAGCATTTTGAGAGACAGGAATTTGCAGTTTTCCTCAAAATCAATATTTATGATAGCTTCAGGACTGAGAATGATGTGAAACGTTGTGTATTGAAGGCTTGTCTTAATTATTCCCTCATGGTAAAGAAGAAGGAACACACAAGCCTACGCACTCTAATTGACACAGTGTAAAATCTCCCTCAGGTGCATGGCACAGAAAACTGGTATAAAACAGGGTGTTTGTGCATTTTTTCAAAGAGGTTTGAAGAAGGGTGCGGGATAAGACAGACTGAGACTTCATATTTGTCTCTGAGGTGTTTACGTGTGGAAGAAAGAGAGCAGATTGGTGGCTTCTCGCAATCCCCGTAGAATAAACCGTCTATCAGCGGTTCGAGAAGATAGTGAGAGTAGCTTGGGTGTTTGTTTTGTGTTGTATTCTCTTCTCCCCCTCGCACACGATGTTTGAAGTAGGTCAGAGATGTTGTGTCGGTAAAGTGCGGGGACCTGCAAGGCCTCAGCAGGAGATTTCTTCAAGCCTTCTCACAAGGAGCAAAATAATTGAGTGATATCGGAATACTTTTTTTGTTGTTGTTTTCAGATGTCTGCCATGGTAACGTACTGTACCTGATTCAAATCAAAGCCTGCATGGGTTTATACTTAAAGGAGTAAGTTTAAAGGCACAGTCCCAAAAGTGTAAATTCTGTCATTATTTACTGTTGTATTTTTAAACGCTCACCAAGGCTTTACTCATTAACTGGAGTAATGAGTTTCACATGAAACTTTAGAAATCATTCTAATATGCTGATTTACATATCTACTTTATCATCAGATACTGTGGAGGACACATTGTAGGAATGAGACAGTTCATGCAGATCATTAAGGCCTCTCATTTTAGCCTTACGAGAAATGAGTGATTAGTTGGTTTGTATTATAATACAGCATGAACTGTAGATCATTAAGGCCTCTTACTTTGCAATTAAAATACAGCATTATACAGTACTTTCTTTGAAACCAATATAACTTTCAATATACAAGCACAAAGAATACAATGGCAAAAAGGCTCCATGATTCAAGGATTCAAGATTCAAAGAGGAATTTCATCCTCCTCTGGGAAACCTGAAAAAAAAACAAAACAATTACATTTGTTTATCTTGTTTAATTACAAAAAATTATCTGACCTTCAATATATTTATGAGTTCACTCAATTTTTCCATTGTGCACTATGTTCAATATACTTTGTGGTCAATAAAAACATAAAAATGAGGTTTAGGTATACAGATTTCCCTATTTGATATGACAACTTGTCTTTTAAAACATTTAAATAAATGGCATATTAGAGTCATTTGTGTATGAATCAGGCTACACTATCTATCTATCTATTTATCTATCTATCTATCTATCTATCTATATATATATATATATATATATATATTACAAAAGCCTTAAATGTATCATTGTCTGTGCATCATTTAAGTCAAGTTTTTGCCTAAATTACTAAAGATCAGATCAGATCAAATTTTCGATCAAAAGATTTCACATACTTTTTCCTGCAACTATAGGTACGATGATATACTGGGATCTTTTGACAAGGATTTGATGAGGGAAAAAAAAACATTAAAACTAAAAACCAAGTTGCACAGACTGTAAGACCTTTGAAATGATTGCTAAAGTTTAAGGTAAAAAAATAGAGTAGAGGAAAAAAACAGTAAAAACCTCCATTGTGTCTAACCAACTCTAGAGCAACATTATTTGGTTTTCAAGGTAATTTCCTGAATAAAACGGAAATCGCAGCTGATCTGGGTCCTGTTCTGGAGATTATATTGTGCAGGCACTGACCTTCTGCAGTCATCAGCAGCATTAGTGTTTCAGAAAGTGATTATTGATCTGACCTCATGCTTTCCTTCTAGCCATGATACTGAAAGACACTTGATGATGGCTGTCAATCAAAATATATATCAAAGAGCACATGGGAATTGCAGTTGAATCCTTTTTTGTTAAATATGTGATACATTTTTCCCCCCACCTTGTTTGCACTTGTAGTGTTCCTGTTCAAAAATGACCTGCCTACAAAAAATAGCTCATAAATCTCTCATTATGCTATATTATGACCAAATAAACAGTGATAATATTTGCCGATAATAGCATAACAAGCGGTTTACAAGCAATTTTAATAATAACAGTCATTTTTGACCAGGAACATCAAAGGTGTTACAGGGTTTTCAACACAGCGTCAAATCAAGGGTTAAATCAAGCAACAATATATTAATTATTAAACAGTTTCCCTAAAGTGATACAAAAGATAAGCATAAAACTGGATCTGAAATGGACATGGCAAGATGAGACAAAAGGAAAGACAGAAAGGTGTCCCGGCCCCTTTCTTTAATGCCTACTCTTTGCTTACTTCCTCCAGGCCGTTCATCTCACAGTCTCCCAGTGGACTTGAGGGAAATGGACTCTTAGTCTGCTCTCCATAGATCACCCACTGACACTGATGGCCTGACTTTTGGATTCCTACATCTGATGTTTCTTTTTTAAATCAATTATTCAAGATCTCAGATTCATGTCAGAGAGCACGCCTATTCATCATTCCTAATTGTCATGCATCACGTTGCCATTGATCAAAGGACCTCAACCTTCCTCCTCAATATTTAACGGCCCTGAAAAAAGACTCATGAAGTAATACAAAAACTGTCACTTACTCCAAAAGCTCAATTGTGACCCTTTTATTCAGATTGTGGCTTCACTCAAGATAAACGTCAGCTTTTGAGGAAAGTTTATCGACACATCGGAGTTATGCATGACAGGTAATTTCGGTCTGTTCTTGACACAAAGCTAGTGTATCTTAAGGCTTCAAAAGACTTGGAATAAAGTGCATGTCACATAATTTTTTTCTTTTTTCAACTATAGGTTTTTGTCATTTTTGATAGCAGAAATTTCAATTTTGGCTAGCTTAACCAGCATTTCCAGACTGGGCAAGTTCCCATTCTTTTTGGGCTTCTTTTGAAAAATGCATTAGGCTGGTGGACAAAATTTGGGCTGGTGTTTTTTTTTTGTTGTTTTTTTTAAATAACTGCATTTTTTTCTTTGCTTCTTTGTTTATTCATGTTATTTTAATTTGAACAAGTGTAAAATTGTAAAAAAAAAAATGTGTAAAAAAAAGCTTTACTCACCCTCAAGCCACTCTAGGTGTATATGACTTTCTTCTTCTGATGAACACAATCTCAGATATATTAATAAATATCCTGACGCATCCAAGCTTTATAATGGCAGTGAGTGATACCAACGAGTACGAGCTGAAGAAATTGCCTCCATCCACATCCATCCATCATAAACTTCATGAAAACTTTGTTGACTTAACATAAATGGGGGAAAAAACTAAAAATACATTTTTGAGATTTCAAAATTACCTCAAATAAAATGAAAATATCTATACATTTATATATACAACTTGTAGTTTTTGATATATAGTATTTTATAATCTTTGGAGTTCACCTGCATTGAACAAATTATTAAAAAATTGATACATACCAGTCAGCACACTAACAGCCCTAAAAAAAACTAAAGCTAAAAAAAAAAAAAAGGCTAAAACTGAATTGTGAAAACTAAAAAGTAGCAAATGATACAGTGGAGAAAATTCCTTAAAAAGGCAAATGAAATAGAAAAACTAAATTATAAATTCAACTAAAATAACCCTTCATAGAGCAGCATGAAATTCAAGCTCGGGTATTTTAACAGACCAATAAGTCAAGTCAAGGAAGCAAGGCTGTTCACTATATGACCTTTGCTAATATGATAGTCATGCACAAATTATTGAAATAGCGATTATTGGAGTTTACTGTCCTGTGTATTAAACAAGCAGACAGTGTCTTAGAGCTGATTCAGCTGTTTGTGAAAAGATCCCAGCAATTAATTGTAACTTTGGTCATGTACAAGATAGCAGTGACCTCTGAGACCACTGGTTTCTGATGAACCTACACAGGGGCATATTTCAGTCGAGCTACTAAAGGGTCTGCTGAAAGGTTCCAGAGTTAACACAAGAAAATGGAGGTCATTTATAGAAAACAGTAAACGTGAATTACACTGTGGATGTTTTTTCATAGAGTAAACAACCAATGAATAACAGCAGTCTACCCAGAATGATGTGAGATTAGTCGATTATTTAAACACTTTCAGCTAGCAAAAACAAGAACAATCAAAAAACTGTGTAAAGTTTATCAGAAAATGTCTAAGGTCTATCAGAAAGGATGAAATGCCTGTCTGCTGCAGACCAAAGTCCCCTAAAATACATTAACCTTTATAAAAAAAATTAAAAAAAACTACAGCAAAACAAACATATTTCCTGAAATTTTTTTTGATCAAGCAGTCCAACTGCATTCAACTGCAAAAAAAAACACTGGGCTAGTCTGAGGTAAATAATATTGGCATTAGGGTCGGAAAGGCTTTGGAATAGAGTGCAAGTCATATTTCTAATGCAAATGATTACCATCTTGCATCCATCTCCAGTAAGCCCTCACCATGACCTTTTATAAAACACTTTTTTTCTCTTTTCTTTCTCTGATAGACTAGCATTTCAAAGAAGACATTTTCTTTCAAAATGGCTGCACAGAGCAAAGGTTGGGGGCACTCACAGATCTTGGTCTTATTTAAGGTTTCTATCACTTTTGCAAGTTCTTTCACTTAGTGATTTCCTGTGAGATCATGGTTGAATCTTAAACATCTCTGTTCATCCAAAAATGAATATTCTGTTATTTACTCACCCTTAAGGCAGGAACACACCAAGCCATCGGGCAGTTTTCTCAGTGTGTTCCTGAAGTTGGTTCTCGTCAGCTTTATTTCGGCCGATTCGACATGTAGAATCGACGTCGGAGCTTGTCGGGCAATCTCTGATCATTCTGATTGGCTGTTCAGCTACTGCCACCTGCTGGTACGGAAAGGCATTTCATCTTGTGCAGGCGCAAAATGGACGTGCTACTTGGCCGTCGGCTGTTGAGCGTTGATTTGGTGTGTCAGGGCAACTTTGGGCCCAGATGCTGCCGACGTGAGCCAACCCCACAGTCTGCTTCTGTCGCCACTAGTTCGTCGGTGTCGGCTTGGTTTGTTCCTGCCTTTATGTTGTTCTTCTTTGTTTTTTGCGCATTCAACAAAAGTCAGTGTGGTCCAAAATAACATTCTTCATAATATCTTGTGTTCTGTAGAAGAAAGACACACAGGTTTGGAACAACATGGGTTTTTTTTGGGGTAAACTGTCACTTTAATCTAGTGTCCCAATTACCAACTCTGTAATGCCTCATTTCCACCGAGCGGTACTCACAGGAACAAGAAAGCAACACAGTAAACAACAATGTAGTACATACAGCAGATCTTGTTTTAGCTTCTTGGCATGTGGCTGTTTGTCACAGAAGAAACGGTATTGTGTTTCAACTTTATTAAAAAATGGCGCCTCTTGTGTTGTCATTCCCCTTGTAGCACGCGCAAGTGATGATTCTCTATCAACCAATTTAACGTTCTGCAGTGACTCTAGCTCCACCCTTTAGTACAGGACTACTTTACTAGGTACCCCAATGGAAGAAGCCCAAAAAAGTGGTACGGTACGGTTCAGAATTAGGGTACCATTCACAACTTCTGACAACAGAAATGGCAAAAATTGCGTACTGTACTGAACTATACTGTACCATACCGCTCAGTGGAAATGTATAATTCTCTGCAACAATTCTCTGATTTACAGTTTGACAAATCAAGGATAAGCCTGGCAAAAAATGAACAGAAGTACCATACAAAGATACACAATTGTAATAATCTAAATGAAGAATTAAGGTCCAATTCATGAAGTGATTTTGCCCATTAAATTTGAGTCTACCCAAAGATAACCTGAGACCAAGACCACTGAAGTTATGCCAGCATATCTCACGAGAGAACACAGTTAAATCCAATAGCTCTTAAAGCCAGTCAGATTTCTAAAGGGTATCAAACGAGGCTGACTTTTGTATCTATAAAAACTAAATATGCCTACAGCACATGTGAAAGTTGTAAGTCTTTCCAAACAATGTTCAAATTGACCCATAAGAAATAGAGAAAAAGTTGAGAAAAAGGCAGGAAATCCATACTTCTTATTTACAACTGGCCTTACTTTCAACAGCCACTTCAGGTTGCTCTCTCTCTCTCTCTCTCTCTCTCAACATGAAGTGTTCCTGCTTGCCCAGGTCAAGGATCTTTTCATTTGAACTCCTCAGTGGTGGAACTATCCTGAAGCAACAGTAAGAACAAACAAGACCAGAAGAACATGGTTTCATTTTGCACTGTGAGGCTGATAACAGAGCTCTTTGAAATGCAATACAAATGTGTCAGTCGTGCCTTGGTAACGCAAGACTTTATAGATGATATGAGGTGTAAACAGAAACCGTGTTATGAAGGATGATCAGATATTTCTTTTAATTTTATTATTAACTTGGAATAACTTCACTCAAATAGTGCACTTGGCCAGCTACAGAGAAACTGGCAGCCAGGCAACAGACAAGTGACCAATCCTGAGTAGCAACATCATTTCACGCATTCTACCAGCACGGTTCCGGAGAATTCCAAGCTGAGAATGGTTTGGAATCGTGCCGTGTCGAATCAAGCTCAAGTGGAAATATAACTAGAA
The DNA here is from genome assembly GCA_037101425.1 of Elopichthys bambusa. Classification (NCBI taxonomy): domain Eukaryota; kingdom Metazoa; phylum Chordata; class Actinopteri; order Cypriniformes; family Xenocyprididae; genus Elopichthys; species Elopichthys bambusa. Next base: position 12,458,272 of record CM074452.1, on the reverse strand, counting down.
CCGCTCCATACCGTTCTTAGAACCCAGAGGCGGAAAAGCAGCTAAAGATGAAACATTAACAAATTCTGATTTACCCTTAATGTAGTAAAAAAGAGGGACCTTCTACATAAACATTGAAATACCAGAGGTGCACATATTGAAAAGCTAATTACATAAGCGCTAGATTTTTACATTTTCTGAAGAAACTGAGTGGTTCTTGCCTGTATAAACTTGCTGATACAGTTCTCAAGTGTGGGTGGTTGCCAAAATGTTACTACAGTGTTCTGGGTGTTTTTTAGCATGTATGCATTTACTAAGGTTTTTGGAGTATTTGCTAGCTTGTTTGTAGTTACCGGCTCAAGTCAAAAGAGCTCCTCCACAAGTCTCGATATTCTGGTTCCTATGTTTGTGTGCTGCTTTAGTTGAAGTTCATGGGAATGCTTGTTTTATCATCCACATGGTAAAAAATTCTAAGTCTGTAAGAAAAAGGCCAGGAGTGGATAATTTAGAGTCTTTGTGTCCACGTGAGCCTTCAAGGTCCCTGAGGCCCCAATGCATGACATCTGGGTTATCTGAGAGGGGAAAATTCTGCTCAAGGATGAGAAAAATCACCAGGAGTATCTCTCATTCTCTCTCATAAAGGACAAAATAGCATCTCTAGAGTTTGAAGTGTTCATTCTTTTGCTGTGCAGAACAAGGACAGAGGCTGAGCGACTATCAAATGCGGCATAGTGATCGAACAGAAAGAAGTTTCACTCTTTGTTTATCTCGACACTGCAGCAAATGCCCACAGCCACAAACGCTTGTTGCCCAACAATATGAAAGCAAAAATCCAAAGGTTAAAAAAAAAAAAAAAAAAAATCCTAGGAAAGGTGCAGTGGACAATTAGTTTTAATGATTTGCAGCCATTTTCTTTGATCAAATAGAACAAAAACACATTTGATTGATCTCATATAAAGAAGCCTGGATGACATCATGAAGATATCAATATCTACATGATCAAATGACCATGAAAGACCTTTTAAATACCACACCACTAAATCAGTAGAGACTTTTATTCTTAAGGGGCCAGGGTTGATGCGATTTCTACATTTGCCCTAAAAGAAAACTCAATTTAAATGGCCTAAACTACTCCAAATAGACATGAAACTGGATTTCGAAGGTAATGGCGCCTCATACACAACGGCGCCCCTGACATTAAATCCCAACTCTCCAAGAACAGTCAAAATATCAATTGTAAGGGTCCAAATGTCTGTGTAATAGAGTGATTGGAAGGTGCATGAAAACCTGGTTTCCTTGTTGTGAACACAAAGATGTGGCCAACTCGCCAAGGTCCTCCATTTGCTTTCTGACTTGATGTCCTCTTCACACAGTCCCTGAAATAGACTCTCTTCAGGGATGTTTAAGCATGAGAGTATCTCACCAATGTTCTGATTAAAAGCAGCTTCAAGCGCTGGAAATATAAGAGGAAGAGCCTTTACCTTTATTCTTCCTTTTCTGTTTTTCTTGTATTTTTCTTCTCTGCTTGAGCTTAATATAGGTTATTATAGTGAAGATGAGAAATTAGGCAAAAAACATTTCTTTCTTTTAATGCACCCTTAATGTGTGTAGCATAAATTGCAACTGTGGCCCACGGCTCTCTTGCACTCTATGAATATGTTTTCATAATACCAAGCTGGAATTAAACAATGGGTCTTTCAGGCTCTCTCTGAGTGATGCCACTTCTATGCTACACATCACATTTTCCATCATGCTGTTTTTGTTTTATCTTCATTATAGACCCCTGCATGATTGTTCATTATTTAGAATACAAATAGTTTTCAATTCTAGATTGTTGACTTAAAGAGAGAGTTCACCCCAAAATAATATTTCTGTCATCAGTTACTCACCTTCATGTCAGTCAAACCATGTTTTACTGGCTTTCTTTCATGGAAAACAACATTTTTTTTTTTTTTTTTGGCCACTTCAATATAATAAAAGTGAATGAGAACTAAACTAGGGTTGTCAAGTTGACTGCATGAAGGGACTTTTGTAAAATATAAAAGCGGCTATATATTTTCATATATAAAGACTGGGTGGATGGGTGGATGGATGGATGTTCAAACTAAATTATTGCATAGAATTTTGTTTTGAATTTCTTATTAAGATACCGGTTGCGCCACCTGACATTTTTGGGGTTTAAAATATCAAAACATAAAATAATATTTGTTATATGAATGTAGGAATGAACTAAAACTAAATATGTTTTATAGAATAACGTGATGCATGTTATGAATTTATCAAATTATTTTAAGAGGAAATAATGCACTTGCACACGAAAATAGGCACGTCATGTCACTGACCCATATATATATATATATATATATATATATATATATATATATATTTTTTTTTTTTTTATATAAAAAATATATATATATTTTTTTTTTTATATTTTTCTTTCTCTCAAATTTTCCATGGACCCCAGTTTATAAACCCCTGGTGTATATGACTCATGCCCTATATTTAAAATCTTCTGAAGCCATATGATAATTTTGTATAACCAAAATGTCTTTATTCCTCCCCTAGCTCTCCTTTTCACAGTCTTAGTTCATCAGAGAAGCAGTGATGTCTCATAGAAGAACAAAATCAATTAAAGCTGCAAGCAGCGATGAATGGACCCTCGCACCCGGGGCCACCGCCACCTGGTGGCCTTGGGAAAACAGTGAATAGTGGGTGACATGCATGTAAGCGAGTAAATACAGAAGAAATATGGCAAAGTCATTTCAACATGCCACACTTCCTGCTGCCAACATGTGGTGCTTTGACTATAGCTGAATATTGGCATGTAGATGTCTTCAGGCCAGGACTCTTATCAAACATGTGAAGTTTGGGGCAGATCAGACATTGTATGCCTGAGTTACAACAACTCTGTCTTTTACTTCCCCTATTCCATTGTATTTTATTTGTATGTTCTTGCTTTAAGATAAAGGCACTATAAAATGTATTATGATTATTATTATTATAAACACATGTTCAGGGCTTCTCTCAGAAGACTAGCTTAATTGACCCATAGCAAAGCGCCATCTGCTGCTTTGGAAGAGGAAGTTGCTCAACTGGTATGTGAAACGTAGCACGAAGAGCGCTTAATTGAAATTTTGTAGGTGGCACTATCGAGCCATTTTGCCACACTTTGCACACTACTTCTGACGTGTGTGCAAAGTTTCAAGAGTTTTCGAGCATGTTTAGGTCCTAAAAAATGTGATTCATTTTGGAGAAGAAGAATAATTGACCGAGCAATTACAATAGGGTCCTCACACCATCGGTGCTTTGGCCCTAAATATTTTCAATCAATAAATTATTCAATCCAGTTCACAAAACCAGTCTGAATGATTCACACTGTCTTAATGAGATCCAAACAGTAACAGCCCACTTGAAAAGGAAACAAAAAAATAATTTCAGTCCGTTCATCACAAAATTCTGGCTTTGGAAAGAAAATGAACTTTTGACTTTGATTTATGGTTTAGAACAACATGATAAAATAATGACACAGTATTCATTTTTGGATGAACTATTCCTTTAAAATGCATGTAGCCTAAAACATGCATAACTGTATTTTTGACATGAACTCTCTCTCTCTCTCTTTCTCTCTCTCAACCAGCAAAGCATGTTTGTTCTGTCTAAGGATCTTAGCTGGAATGCTCATGGTGCTCTCAGAAGAATCAAAAATCAAGAGGACTTGTGTAATTCAAATGAACCTGAACAACCCTGTCAGATGCACAGGCTGTGAGATGGGCCCTCTGTGGCAGTCACATACATACACACACATACGCAGAGGTGACACAAATCAGTCCTCCTCGACCCCTGTCAGGTAGGAGCCGAAAATCTCGATGACTGATGAGACAGTCGCGCATGGTGCCCACGATAAAGTGAGTTGTCAATCTGGAATGGGTGTCCTCTGCCAGAACGCTCACCTTTTTACCCATTTGAAAGAAATGGCAAAACAAGTTGGTATGACACCTTACGTGTTATCATCAAATAAACACAGTTTTCATTGACATAGCTGCAGTCATGTGATCAATGCTTATGTCTGGCTTAAAAAAGGCCTACAGCTTGTGGTGAAAGGACAGAGCGAGTTTATGAGTCTCTCAAAATGTCATTTGTAGTTACGTGCCATTTAGCAGCTGCTTTTTAATCAAAGTGACTTACAGTACATTAATTGCTGGGACAGTATCCCCGAAGCTAGTGCTCACTTCAAGGTCAAAATGCTGATAAGGCTGGATGGAATACGCAATTTCTTGGTTAGCAGCCCATCTTAACCATTACGCTACCCTGACAAAACGCTTTACAACAAGGACACATTAAATTGATCAAAAGTGACAGTAAAGACATTTAAAATGATACAAAAGATTTCAGTTCAAATAAATGCAGTTATTTTGAACTTTCTATTTAACAAAGAATCATGAAGCAAATGTATCACAGTTTCCAAGAAAGTATCAAGTAGCACAACAGATTTGATGATAAAATCGAATGTTTCTTGAGCACCAAATCAGGATATTAGAATGATTTCTGAATAATCATGTAACTGCAAAATGTTACGTTTTCTAATACATTTATTTAATGCGCTGATTGCTTCTGACAGCGCCAAGCCGACGAACTAGTGGCGACGAAAGCAGACTGCGGGTTGGCTCACGTCGGCAGCGTCTGGGTCCAAAGTTGCCCTGAAACACCAAACCAACGTTTGACACCCGACGACCAAGTAGCACGTCCGTTCTGTGCCTGCATAAGATGAAATGCCTTTCCGCACCAGCAGGTGGCAGTAGCTGAACAGCCAATCAGAATGATCAGATGGCCTAACTGACCGATGAGCTCCGACGCCGAGAGAGAAAAAAAAAAAAAAAAAGCAGACGAGGACCAACTTCAGCCGACGGTGTGGAACACACTGAGAAAACTTAGTCAGCCGACGAGCAAAAACTGCCAGATGGCCGACCGGCTTGGTGTGTTCCAGGCTTAATGATTAGAGAGTTAGACTTGAAACCCAAAGGTTGTGGGTTTGAGAGTTAGTACCGGCAAAAAAAAAAAAAAAAAGTAAAATAATAACAATTTCTTCTCTTCTATGTCACTCTCCTATGCTGTTGACGAAGTAAACAGTACAGCGCTTCCAGGTTCTACATCAGAACGCAGACTCATTATTGGCTGGCTCCTGCATCAGCATCACATGCATTCGTCATGGCGCCCACGTAAACAGTGTCGGCCAAACTAAGATGTAGAACCCGAAAGCGCTGCACTGTTTCCACTACGTCAACAGTGTTGGAGACTGACAGGGAAATTGTTGAATAAAGTCATTATTTTTGTTTGTTTTTTGCAGACAAAAAGTATTCTTGTCGCTTCATAACATTAAGGTTGAACCACTGTAGTCACATGGACTATTTTAACAATGTCATTACTACCTTTCTGGGCCTTGAAAGTGATAATTGTGTTGCAGTCTATCGGAGGCCAGAAGACTTAATCAAAAATATCAGATTTCATCAAAAATATCTTAATTTGTGTTCCGATGATGAACGGAGGTCTTATGGGTTTAGATGTCTCTTACTGAAATATGTAGTAGAAAACCCATGGAAGATTTATGTTATTTAAAAAGTCCATAACATATTTGGGCAATGGGCGGCGCCATTTTGTTTGCATTCTATGTTGATGACGTCAAATGGTTGCACTCTGTCATCTACTTACATTACTCTATGGCTATTTCTACCGCAACGGAATTCGGAATTTCGGAATATAATATACGATGCCACACTGTGCAGCTTTTGGTTGTAATTTTCAGTCGATGAGCCATAAGAGAAGTGATGCAAGTCTTTACTGCTTTACTAGCGATAAGAAGAGGAGGAAAGAATAGGAAGCTGTGAAGAATGTGGACGAATAAAACTTCCTAAAGATCTGCGTCTTTGTTCTCTTCACTTAAGCCCTGGTGCCATTGAGGCTTTTAGCAGACCACAGCTGAAAGAGCTTACAGTTGCCGATGGATAAAAGTTGTATGCTTTAACCAAATGCCGCGCCTGTGGAGGCTGACGAAGGTAAGCCTATAACACATCTCGATTGAGACAGACTGCTTCAAAGCTTGTGTGTGCTGTGATGCATGAGGTATCCGTGATCGCATAAAACAGCAGCATCTTCTCAGCATGTTTAACTGTGTGTATACATTCAGGTAACATATCAGTCGATTTTACACACCATACAACAGTAGTCTGAATAGCCATAGAGACATTGCACGTCTTCAATGTTTTCGTCCTCACTAATTTTGCGTTCTGGCTCAAATTGAAAAGGCTGATAGTGTTTTAAAAGGAACCCCTTGGATATTAAGACTTGTATGCGTTACTAGATTACTGTTGCCCCAAAGTATACAGATGAAAAATAATCAAAGGCATCAGGGCTAAAGTGGAGAGAACATTACACCTGGACACTTCATGTGTTTTCTCTGATCGGATAGCTATCTGATTAATAAAAACGATTGCATTGACACTTGGCCACATAAATGTGTCTCTGCAAAACATGTCCGATCTTCAATTCCCGCACTATATGCAGATTTCATGCAGTTCACGTCACTGAAAGCAACCAATATCTGCATTTTATTGATCATCAGCTAATTTCAAAAGACCACAATCGGAGAGAGCACAGCAACAGCGCTGGTAAGATCATTTAGTCTCATTACTTTTAATGAAGATGATTATGTTTTGAGCGCCTGCGACTTACTTTCAGTTTGATATGCGGCAGTTTGCGCGTTGTCTTGCTGAATAGAAATTCAGCTGCTCATCTGTGATGCGTGCTGCAGTAGCGCTGTCATATCTGGCTATAACATTATTTAACCTATAACGCTCTCACACGTTTATTTTTTAGTATTTTTGGGAGGAGTTAAATTTAACCAGATGCATTTAGAGCTGTTCAGTTTTGACTGGAATGTGTCCCAGACCACCTCCTGAAGTGGTTTGAGTGATCGGATTTATATCCGTCTCGAATGCGTTTCGGGGGACATTTAGACCTGGTGTTTTGACGATCGGATAGCTATCGGATCGGATAGCTAGAAAACGCATGAAGTGACTAAGTTACAGGCCCAAAGACGCGGTTCTTTAGGAAGTTTTATTCGTCCACATTCTTCACAACTTCCCATTCTTTTCTCCTCTTCTTATCGCTAGTAAAGCAGTAAAGACTTACATCACTTCTTGTGGCTCATCGACTTAAAATTACAACCAAAAGCTGCACAATGTGGCATCGTATATTATATTCCGAGTTGTGTTGCGGTAGAAATGGCCATAGAGTAATATAAGTACATGACAGAGTGCAACCATTTTGAGGTCATCGACATAGAACGCAAACAAAATGGCGCCGCCCATTGCCCAAATATGTTATGGATTTTTTAAATAACATAAATCTTTCATGGGTTTTCTACTACATATTTCAGTAAGAGACATAATTTACGTTATATTTAAGCCATACAAGTCTTAACACCAGGGGTTCCCTTTAAATACACACTGTTGCTTTGAAACTCTCGTGTTTTGGTTAATTAAATTTACTTTACTATTTGAATGGATACCTTTCTCATCTTCATCCTTTGTGGACCAAATTGTGTCAGAAAACTAGACCACAAAAGGATTATGGATTATGCTGCAAAGTTTATTGCCCTTCCCATTTCGAACTATACAGCACGCTTTTGCCAGTTTGCCCAGCACTCGTTTTGACAATGACACCTTAAAATCATTGTACTGGGTTGGAGCAAATTATAACAGCCCGGTGGACCTACCCAACATGAAGGGGGAAACTTGGAGAGAGGCCATCCTCAGATATTTGCAGTGTGCCTATCCCCAGTTGATGCCATCGCTTATGGCCACTGCAGACCCAGAGTTTACGCCCACCACGGATACAGAGCTTGTGCCCACTGCAGACCCGGTGCCAAACCTGATGCCTGCCATGAACCTAGAGCCAGATCCAGAGCCAATGCCCGCATTGAAGCCAGAGCCTGCAGCCTTGTCCGTCCCAGAATCAAAGCCCACCGCCCAGTCTGACCAGGTGTGTGAACCGGTTGCTACATCCCTGCAAGTGGAAGATTTAGTGGAGCTAGATGATGATTATCCTCCTCCGCTGATCTCTGTCAGTACCATGTCTATTTCGTCACCCAGCTCAAAGTCTTCTTCATTGCCACCTGTTTCGTCACCCAGCATCAAGCCTATTTCAATATTATTATTATTATTTTTTAATACTCAATTTCTAATTGTATAGTACGGCAGTATGTATATTTCTAATAATGGGGGGAGGGGGGTTCCTTCTTTTTTGTCTTTAGCGGTCACATGCCTGTAAAAGTTAATATGCTGTTTTGGTTTCATCAAGTGCCTGAGATGTTAATGGACAGGGCAAGCCTGTAATCTCTTTAATCTGTTCCTATAACTTCAGTCTTTCTCACTCATTCAGTAATGCATTAGCTGCCAAATCGACACAAGACTCAAATGGAGTGCATTTAAATGGTTTACGGCCATTAATTGAATCTAAGGAACAGTAAACACACAATAGGTTGTTTGTAATCACGTAGTTCTGGTGATGCGCAAAATTAATGTGGAGGCAAGCAGTGAAAATTAGAATGGAAGAGATGGAGAAAAGTCCAAACTGTGCTGGTATAGAAAGGTATAAACAGAAAATCACATATAAACATATTTTGGACCTTATGTTATGAAGAGAAGCCATTTTTCTACTGAATTGAAAGACTTGACTTGGGCGGTAGATATAGAGAATGTGAAGCTGCCATCACGTCATGTTCAGTTCTAGTCTGGATTGTTTATATTGTGCTGCCTTTCTGCTAGTGAAGTTAAGGGCAGAATTTTTGATTTTCTCTTGTGATTGTGAAGTCATTTATGCTGAATCGAGAATTGCAACAGCTCACATCATAGTTCAAGGAAAAACTAGACAATGTAATACAATTTTCACCTTTTCTACGTGTAAAAACACACTAAGAGAAGCAGTTTGAGGAAGTGACGGAAAGACGCCATATAGCAAATCTAATAATGACACTGACTGAACCCACTCCCTATCACTCAATAAAATAATCACATAGTTGAGTGTTTTTGAAAGTGTTGTATTTTGTTTGGTTTAATAATTAACATTACATTTGCAATTATGATCCTTACTCGGCTTGTGAATGAGTATAACTTGCACGCAGCCACTACAAAACTGTTCACAAGCTTCTATGGGTTTGATTTTGGTTGTCATTTGTTGAAATAAATACAAAAAAATAAAATAAAATAGTGTGTCTGTGTCTGTCCGCTGAGTGCCCCTCCGATTCTCCTCCGTGGTCATATTGGAAAGTGAATATTTACAAAGAAAACATTAAAACTAGTTACATTTACCTTCCAACAAAGAAATGGATCAAAGCTTGTTGAACACATTTTTATTTAGACATTTTCTACCATATGATGGCTGAAGCAGCAGCGTGTACACTGTTTTCACGGTAACCAGATCGAAAATTTTGAACAGAATTCTACAAAACTTAAGTGAAAACACCAAATGATCATGCAATGGGATAAAATAGCTTCTCTTTCCTGTAAACGATACCACGAAGAATGTGAATATTTAACCAAGTCAAAAACAAATAAGGTAAGCAGGTATTCATTTCAGTATCAGCAGACGCAAAACGCTATAAAAGGTGACAACTTCTAAAGTAAAAAAAAACGATACGTAAACGATAAAAGCTCATTGTGGTTTCTTGGTTTGATAGGAATTTCGAGTTTGTGATAGGATTCCTATATAGAAAAATCACTCCTTGCCCTCCAGCTGCATTTTGCGTACAGCAATGACATCATGTGAAAACAACCTATAAGAGGTGTGCATGCACAAGTAGGTCATGCACACACACAAATCCAATGCTGTGGTTTTCTAGACGATGTTCCCTTCAGATTACTGGCTGGCTGAATATCAGTGTTTCCATTATAATCGGCAGTGCAGCCATTACAAGCATTTTAATTAATTACATTCCCACTACCACAAAAACCCACTATCTTTCCACGCCTCACTGCCTTCAACTTAATCCGGCCAACACATGCTGACAGCACTCTCAGGCCTGTGCTCCCTACCACTGCCGATCTCTTTGAGGACAAGTAAATTCCTCCAGATTAATTGCTTTACTAATCCTGAAAATTGTAGTTAAAACAGAATGTTTTAACTGTAAAAAAAAAAAAAAAAATTTTAAAATATGCAACAACTAATTCTGAAGCAAATCTCTCAATCAAATTTGTCAATCATATTGTTTAACCAAATTGTTGATGGCTTTTAATATCACTTTACACCATGTCTACATTGGAAGCAAAAGCACATAAATTGCATTTACATATATTATTTAAAACGAAAACAAAAAATTATACCAACTCAGTAGTGAAACTGAAAAACAGAAAACAGAATTCTTATCTTTCAATAAACAATTGAGCAATTGTATATACATATATAATTATTAGCTACTCAATAGGCGTGTGACGAGACACTTAGCTCATGAGATACGAGATTGGGTTCATGAGAACGAGACAAGATTTTTGCACAAGAACTTTTAAGAAATCTTCAATGACAAAATTCATGACCGGAAAAATAGTGTTCAGGTACATTATGAAATGTTTTAACTAATCATCTTGTAATGAATGTCATTTCAGTTCTACTTTTTGAGTATGAATTATCATATGCATTAAAAGACAACAATATACAAGCACTGTAAAAAGGTTTTGCCACAAACTCAACTGACTGGCTTCTCTCCTGTATGATTTCACATGAGTCTCTTCAGACCTTACTGTACATGAATTATAAGCTTCCAGAACTTCTGATTAAGGCTGTGTGTGACCTCCTAATTGAACTCCTTTCCACAAATTGTACAGAGAAATAAAAACAGTATAAATAAAAATAAATAACAGTTTTTTTCTTAGTCTTATTAAGCGCAAACAATAAGTGCAACCATAAACAAAGTACTCTCTCAATATTCAAAGTGCAAACAGAAACCAAAACAGAGATCACAGCTAAAAGGTGGTTACAACTACATAGCCCAGCCTAAGATATGTTTGATATTGGGAGACAGGGCTATTGTATGTAGCCTAATTTGCGCATATCAGGGAGCTTTTCGAATTTGCACTCGCACGTACTCTTAATTTATACATGTAATTTATTAAACGCTTAGGCTCTGTTGCACAACGAATCCTCCGCCATGGTCTTGTCAGTCATCTCGTCTTACTCTCATCACGTGATCAGTGAACTGTGATTCACTGTGTGTGACTCTGCAGTTTACAATAGTTTACAACTGAAGCGATCGTCATTCAACTGAATTAAATGGTTTTTATTTCTATTAAAAAAGCAAAACGACAGTGGAGGCAGTGCCGCAGTGGGCACCGCAATTAAATGTAATCGTAGCAGTGGCATATTCTATGCTCATTTCTCCATTATGACGAGAATTTGCGCCACATTTTAATATCGCGAGATCTCTTGGCACGAGATCTCGTCACACCCCCGCTACTCAACATCAGAACATTGCACTTCTTCAAATGTGCAATAAGATAATGTTCTTTAATAATATCTTTACAATTATGAGACAAACAACAGGTAAAGAATCAAAAAATGTATAGTCATTGCTGTCTTAAACTCAACAAGTAAAGGACTGATGAACATCCTCATTGTCCAGATGTTGCTAAAGCAACTAATCCTGAGAGGTATTGTTCACCCAAAAAAATTGTCATTTCTTACTCTCCTTCATGTTGTTTCAAACCTGTATGACTTTCTTTCTTCTGCAAAGCACAAAAAAACACAGAGACATTTCTTCTTTTGTGAATTTTCACTAGCTCTAGTGTTTCATTACATGTTGTACACAACTGCCCTGCATCTGAATATGCCTACTACCCTTAGTAAATGTCTATGATTACCCTATAATTTGTACTATTTGTTCAAAATCATAGTATTCATAAAACAGTAAGCGAAACCTTAGTATCAGCTGACCTATTTCCGGTAAAATGAACTATTAACATGGAAAAAGCGATTATTAAATTACTCCCATGCAAGACAGCACAGCTTTATGTTGTGTTTTTCCTTATAAAGAATAGTTTTGAGGTGTCAATTTTGTGCTAAATTTAGCATAAGAATATCTTCGATGCAAAACCTATTGCTGATCAAGGTGCAAATTAGAAGGGGAACTGGAGATTCATAGTGTTTAAACATATGACTCATGGTTCATTTACACTATTTGTCTCAACCTTTGATATAATACCCCCCAGCTACATACTGAATAAGTAAAACAATATAAGAGGGAAAGAGCGTCGACACTATTCCATTAACGTTTCAGTTCTGTTTCGTATGTGACCACACAATGCATTTGACATTTATCACCATCATAAACTACAGTATGCGTGCGTGACCTGTGCTCTCCTGGGTTTCAATAATAGGTTATACATTGTTCTTTTAGAAAAAGAGTCTTTCTATTGTGTGAAAAGCCTTTTAGATGTGCTTGGCAGGTCACAGTAAATGGAGGAAATGGCAGCCCTCATCAGAAGATGGGGGAAAACGATATCATGTCCATGTCGCTGGCTGGAATAAAAGTGTATTCAGAGAGTTGTAGCTCTCACTTTCTTGCCTACTCTGTCAGTCAATCCTTACCCTTTGCTGAACGATCCCAATGGCTTTGGGCTGCTCACTGGATAGTAAAAGTGTGAGTGTGTATGTCTGGATTTATGAGTTGTAACTTAATATAGACTCAAATATAGAACATATGCATATGCCCTTTGGATATTTTTAACTGGATGATCAATTGTCAAAACACAAAACAAAAAAAAAAAAAAAAAAATCACAGACAGTATCTGAAATTTAGGACATGACAAAGATTCAGATTTCTTCTCATGCTGTGAGCTAGTTTGTCAAGATACTTTGCATTTTTTTTACATGTGCAAAAACAATACAGCATAAATGCACATTGAATATTTCTGATTAAATGTTTTTTTTTTTTTTTTTTTTTTAAAGCACCAGATGTTAAGTCATGTTACACTTATAGTTTCAGAAACTGCTGTAAAGCATTTGCAGGATTCTGCTATACAGAGCATTTAAATGCTGAATTTTTAAACAGCTGACTACATTTATATGGGATGCAATAATGTGACTTTTGGTCTCATAAAGAATGAGGATTTTCCATTTAAACAGCATTTTCTAATTACCCTCAAGCTAATAAGGTCATATTCAGAATAGGAATAATCAAATTAAGAGATGCAGTATTCCAATTTTAGTCGCATTACCGAAGACACGCATAAACGGAATGTGGCTCCCCATGTTCCGTGGCATTTTGCACAATACGGCAAACAAACCACAGCAATTTATCTGCATAATTAATGACACAAAAACTAAAAAAATGAATGGAATGGTTCTATAAGCAGCTCAGTTTGAATATTTTTAGATTACTGCTGTACAAAGCCACTGATTTGTGCTACTCTGTTCATTTTCAGCCTTCATTTTTTTTTATTATTATTATTTTTTTTATTAACTCTCATCCCATTTGAAAAACATTGCCAACTAATGTCAATAAAACCAAGCCTCTGGTTATGTTTTAAATACAGAACTCCATCTGTGCCTTATGCTTCAATGCTGTTATCCAATGTCCAATTCTCTTTAATTTTTTTTTTTTTTTTTTTTTTCATTGAAAGAATACATGGATTTACCTGTACTCATAAGTACCAGAAAGGAGCTACAAATGACTTCATGACATGTAATACATTCATTCATTGATTCATAAATATTAATTTGGACATGCTGCCGCTGTTAGTAAACATTAAGCTATTTTAAGACTCTAATTATTATTAATTCTGTGTATTCAATATTGAATATAAAATATTCTATATTAAAATAAAATTTTATACAAATATTGCACTGTCAGAGTATATTGAGTGTTCACATAATATTCAAACACAATACAAATATGATATTAGAGTAAACATTTTAGACAGCGACAGAAGGTCTTGGCTCAGCCAATTTTCCTAGACTGCAGCGTAACTAATTAATATTCATGAGTCAATCATTTGCTATAGTAGAGCAGATTTGTTAATTCTTACCACATGTAGATATGCTTGAGTTGTTTGGCCTTGCAGTCTTGTCTTATACCAATTTACCATTGACATACGGCCATGCCATTCATAACAAACCGGCTAGTTACCTTTCAAAACAGTAGCCTACATCGGTTCAGTGATAGCAGGGGTGAGCGGGGCACTGGGCTAACTGTAACAGACATGGTTTAAACATTTCTACACATGCTAGCATGATGAAATGTATTTACTAGTAGTGTTTATTTACAAGACAAATCTGCTATTATTAATTAAATCTCCAATCTGTTAATTAGCATTTCAATGCTTAGCTAACTACAGCAGAAGATACTAGCCCAGTTTGAATCCCAGTTGCGCAGGTAGGGGCATGTTGTAACACTGCGTTACAATAGAGCGCTGCAAGGATCACGTCAAAACCCCGAAAAGTCTAATTCTCCACTAGATAAGAAGCTTGTGCAGTTTACGTTGTAAAACAAAACATCCAAATATCGTCAAGTATACCACAGACCTTCTTTTACTCATAAATTGAAAAACCCTATTATAACACACTATAAGTAAATCTAGTGGCGAATTAGTCTTCCGGATTTTGATGTCATGTCTGCAGCACTCTAGCTGTGTCCAAATTCAGTGGCTGCATCCTTCAAAGGACGCAGACTTCAAAGGCCAAGCTTTCGAAGTCCACGAAGGTCAGACCAAGCGTTGTTAAATGGGACAGTCTAGCCTATGAAGGATTGCTCGTCTTGTTGTCTAGCAACTGTCGCAGCTGTCACTGATGAGCAGCAGGAATGTTTTTGAAAGTTTCTGAAAACAAAACAGGATTCAAAGCTTGCCTAAATATGTTAACCTTGATCAATTTATGTACATAATAAAATCGCATCTTAGTAAGACGTAAGTCAACCGCTTTAAAGATTTTTTTGTTTGTTGGTATTTTTTTTTTTATATTTGTATCATTAGATATATTTAAGTTTTAAACCCAATACTTACATATAAAGTGTAATCTGACAATTTCTCTCAAAAAAATCCTGTCGCCATCATCGCACAATTAAAGGTTTAGTTCACCCAAAAATGAAAATTCTGTAATTTATTACTCACCCTCATGTTGTTCCACACCTGTAAGACCATCATTCATCTTTGGAACACAAATTAAGATATTTTTTATGAAATCAGAGAGGTATACGACTCGTCCGTAAACAGCAATGTTAAAACTGTCGACGTGACTGCAGTGGTTAAACCTTAGGCCCCGTCCACACGAAGCCAGATCTTTCCCTATCCAATCTTTTTTTATAATATCTGCTTACACACGAAACCGCTGAAACCGGCTCAAAATGATGTAGTATACATACCAGACCAGTATGTGGCGCTGTATTCTGCCACAGAGATGCACTTAAAACAGAGAATAAGACTTGGAGCATGCACATAAACCTTGCACGCTGTATACAAACTTTAGTAAAGCTTAGAAATAACGCTTTATTTTGAATCAGTAGCTTCTGCAGCACGAACACAAGCATCAAGAGTCTGCTATTGTTGTTGTTGTTGCTGTTTTGTGTTGTTAGCGGTGTCTGATTAGAGTCGACATGTGGGGTGATGACATAATCGTTTCACAAAATATACAGATTGGCTGTACACACGAAAACGCAAGGGCGTCGTTTTCAGATTTATGCACTCTGGGACCCGGTTTCAAAAAATATCGGATTCACCTTCTAAAAACGCCAGATTCGTCTACACCTAAATGCGTCTCCGTGTGGACAGGGCCTTAATTTTATAAAGCGATGAGAATACTTTTTGTGCGCAGAAACAAAACAAAAATAACAGCTTTATTCAACAATATCTTGAAAATTCAACAATATCTATGAAAGTGCTGATTATATTGCTGTCTATGGACGAGTCATATACCTCTCGGATTTCACCAAAAATATCTAAAGGGTGAACCTTTAATTCTGGGGTAGGCTAGGCCGCGAAGGATCCATCTGTTTCATGCTTCATTTCATGGGAAACGACGCATTTCGAGGCCGCATTTGAATTGGGACAGCCTTTGTCGCACCCCTGTGACGCAGTCTGCCTTTGAAGGATGCAGCCTCTGAGTTAGGACGCAGCTGAGGTGCCCCACTATTAGAATTATGTTGCTATATGATTCACGTTAATTATTTTTATGAATTTTATTGAGAAACAGGTGAAGCATTCTAGCTTGTCTATTTGTCTTCTGCTCTGTATGTGAAGGAAGGGGAGGGCTGTGTGTTCAGCTCTGTGTTTTCCTAAATGTGTTTCTTCATCTATTTGCCCACATTCTTTTGAACTACGCTGTTAATCTTGCGGTGTTCATTGTCAAATCATTTTTAAAAAAAACGCCATTGATTTATATTATTATAAACAAAACCATATAATTGTACTAGAAGTGTGAAATGTGCAAAAAAGTAAATATTCTTAACCCAAGGTGGATTTACACAAAATAATAAAGAAAAAAAGTAGCCTATATTAGTCTGTGCCCCGCTCTCCCCTTTCTTTGATACCATGTGATTTATAATAATATTTATGGTATTTACATGGTACCTTCATGCAGTTAATAGTATTTTTATGCCCAGTTTCACAGACAAAGCTTAAACATAGTACCAGACTAAACTGCATGTTTAAGATGTCTTAAATGAAAACAAGTTGCGCGGACATATCTGAAGAAACTGTTTTCTGTTTGAATATATTTTATAAAGTAATTTATTTCTGTAATGTAAAACTGAATTTTCAGCATCATTACTCCAGTCTTCAGTGTCACATGATCCTTCAGAAATCATTCTAATATGCTGATCTGCTGCTCAAGAAACATTTATTGTGTGCAAATGTACAAAATATTTGTGTACAATATATATATTTTTTTTTTTTCAGGATTCTTTGATGAATAGAAAGTTCAAAAGAACAGCATTTATTTGAAATATAATCTTTTGTAACATTATAAATGTCTTTACTGTCACTTTTGATCGATTTAATGCATCCTTGCTGAATAAAAGTATTAATAAAAATTCTTACTGACCCCAAACTTTTGAACAGTAGTGTACAATGTTACAAAAGCTCTGTATTTCAGATAAATGCTGTTCTTTTGAACTTTCTATTCATCAAGGTATCCTGAAAAAAAAGAACAACTGTTTTCAACATTGATAATAAACATAAATGTTTCTTGAGCAGCAGATCAGCATATTAGAATGATTTCTGAAGGATCATGTGACACTGAAGACTGGAGTAATGACTGATGAAAATTCAGCTTTGCCATCACAGGAATAAATTACTTTATAAAATATATTCAAACAGTTATTTTAAATTGTAATAATATTTCACAATATTACTGTTTTTACTGTATTTTTAATTAAATAAATGCAGCCTTGGTGAGCAGACGAAACTTCTTTTAAAAACATTAAAAATCTTACCGATTCCAAACTTTTGACTGGTGGTCGTGGTGGACTGCACGTTTATAAAAGCTACTTAAATGTACTAATTTAACTAAGGCCTACTCCAGGACTAATCTAAGCCCCCTTACCTATCTGTAAAATGCCTTTTGTTTTTTCTTTTTTTTTTGTACTGATATGATACTCGGTCGGGTTATTTTTTTGCCTGATGCCTTTCCATGGAGGACCAAAACTGCAGAAATTAAAAATAAATTATAATAAATAAATGAATGAATAAATAAATATCTAAATGAATAAACAGATAAATAGGTAAATAAATGTGATAATAGGAAAATAAATAAATAAACGACTTGATAAAATAAATGATTCATTTTTAATAAAATTCATTTTTTCCCCTTAATTTATTATTTTCTGCTTTTATGTTTTAATTATTTCTAATTTTATTTATTTATTCTTTTATTTTTCCATCTATTTTATATTTACTTATTTATGCATTCATTTATTTTTATATTTATTTATTCCAATATGTATTTAGTTCCAGATTTATTTATTTTAACATTTATTTATTTCAACATTTTTTTAATTTATTTTCATATTTATTCTTACATTTCTTTGTCATGTATGATAATTGGGTGGGCTGGTCTTGCTCATAGGGCTTGCTTACCATTGGTTCATCACAGATTGAAGCGCTTGCTGGATTACTCTGGCTTTGTAGTGACAGGTTGTAGCTCTCGTGTCTGAGATCACCTTATTTTCGCGACAACAAGGATGACGCCATTGCGTTCGTTTTGTCATCTTACTTATGGCTGAGAGGGACCTAAACTAGTCGCTAGCCATAATCCTATAGCTGTAACGGTACATTAGATTAAGCGGTCGGAGTGTTGCGGTGCAATTTACAATTTACACCCACCACCTTAAGACGAGGAGCACCTGAGGCAATGGCTGAAGGCGTTAAACCTGAAGTGCTCACCCAAGCGCCCTTATGTGTGTTTGTACCATTTCATGGACGGGAAGCTGGCTGATGAACACACTTACCCCGAGAAATGGCTCGGCTACAATGTTGCGGTAAAGAAGTCACGCCGGGTGCTGAACAGGATGTCAGATTCAGGTAAGCTAACTAACCATGTGCTTGTTAGCCTAACGTTAAATTTGTGAAGTCCGTTCTATGAACACATTTGAGATCAGTAACAAGCAGTTAACAAAATACAACAAATCATGCATTATTACCATTGCCACCTATATATTTCATATTTACTATAGTATTATGGTACATTAGTCTTACAGTAGCTTACATTATTCCTGTAAGTTATAGAGATAATAGCAGGCCAGCTAGCTACATCTCTCATTCAGATATTGATATTGACCTACATATTAACACTAGAGTTAGAGTTTGTTTGTAGACTGTCTAGTACTTTAACACTGTTCTGTTAAAGTACAGGTGCCATCATATATTAATTCTCATGATGTATTTTAAGTACTAATGTAAAAATATGTTTATGGTTATATTATTTCCACAGATGCATCGATGAGTGTCAGTCATGCAGTGGACAACTGTGAGGATGATCACATCCACATGCCCCTGAACTGTGATGCAGAAACACAAAAGGAGGATCCATCTGTCTCTGACCACAACTACACTTCAGAATCACAATTCAACCTGAAGCCACCTACATGTGATATGAGAACACAATGCGTTGAGCCGGCGCCATTGTACACAACTCTGCTGAGAAACATCCACCTTTGTCAGCACACAGGGTTGACATTGGATGCATTTCATTCAGTTGGCGAGCACCTTACAAATACATACACCAACAGCTTCCAGCTACACGCTTGGGATCAGCTCCTGATGACGATGAAGTAATTGCAGACAGAGGCTTCACCATTACCAATCTCCTCTATGAAAGGAAGGTGAAACCTGTCATTCTAGCATTCACCAAGAGAGGCATGCAACTCTGAAGAAGACACCACCAACACCAGGCACATCACCAAGCGGTCATATGACTGAAAAACTTCAAAGTCCTTTCTTACAACAGTTCCAATTAACCTCACCCCTAAAATTGATTAAAAAATTTTTTATTTTATTTTTTTTTTTTTAAATTGATAAAATTTGCCCTTCTAAGCAACATAATTTCTGATGTAGAGGATGAATAAGTGTTGATTTGTAGGTACGTTCCATGTCTGTCTGTGCTGTGGTTTTGCTTTAACTAATCAGTTTAAATAGTGTATGTAGTTATTTTTATAAACCTTTACAATGTGACCAGATGTTACATATCTGTAAAGTTATTTCTATAAACCTGTACAATATGATCAATATTATCTTTTGTGAAGTTTTTTTTTTTTTTTTTTTTTATCTTTACAATGTGGCCAGATGTTAGCTGTCAGTAATTTTTATAAAACCATATAATGTGAGCTTTGTAGATTCCCCTTAAAACTCTTCTGATTTAAATGGAATAAGTCATGTCAAATTAATTCCATCTTGGTTTATTACATATGAAAATTAAATGGTGAAATATTACCTCTACATGAAGGTCAGTAAAAGGTGTCTCTAGCTTCCTGATAACAATAAACACTCTTACAACTGATTCTATAAAACTTGTAATAAATTATACATTTTATAAAACAAGTTATCCCTTGTTTAACAAAACTGATTTAAAATTATTCCAGTCTTCTTCATCTACACCCTCTACATGCTGCTCCATCAACTCCTGACAGTCCCCATAGGTTACCTCTGGCCACTTCTTCGTATCGTCTACCCACGTTAACAATAATGATGGATGGGAAAATATGAGACCATCTGATCGTCGTATATAGTTTTCTCGTGCTCCCAATTTAAAACATTTACGGCATTAACGTTATTTGTCATTTTGCTAAAATTATAGATAGCTATCAACAATCTTCTAACCAGCCATCCACTGGGTGTCTGACTCTAGGCGTCATCACCCTAGCGACTGACGTCGACAGTTCCAGACTCGATGACGATGACGATGATGCTGTGGGGCATCACGTAAGTAGCTTCAGCTTCGTGTTTTTATTTCTGGAAAATAGTTTAAATATTTCGGCATAATGCGAATAACATTAGGTGAAAATAACTTACAACTCTCCAGCTGATCTGCCACATCCCGTAGCAAACTAGACAACGAATTACTACTTCCCGCCATTTTCTTTGAAAACTCTCATCTCTATCGCTTAGCTGGTCTGACTATTCTACACGTGAGCACTTAACCAATGAAGCTACAGAAGGACCACCTTTCTCATTTCCATGTTACACACGGAAAAGTACAAATAAATGAATGAATCAATAAATAAATCTAAAAATAAATACATGTGGGAATAAATAAATCTAAAAATAAATGAATGCATACATACATAAATAAATGTGAAAATAATATATAAATATAAAAATAAAGTAAAAAAAAAAGTTTAAAAATGTATAAACAGAAAATAATAAATTAAGGGGGGAAAAATAAAAAAAGATTTTTAATAAAAATGAATCATATTTATTTTATCAAGTCATTTATTCATTTATTTATTTTCCCATTATCACATTTATTTACCTATTTATCTGTTTATTCATGTATATATTTATTTATTAATTCATTTTTAATTTCTGCAGGTTTGGTCCTCCATAGAACTTGTGCTTGAGCTGATTAGATCGCTAACTGGTACTGTTTGACAGTTTAAAAAAAACAAAAAAAAAAAACACACTCGCTCGAGTGAACGAGTCGTTTAGGAGTCAGACGGTGCTTGTTCTGACTGAACAATCTTGAGGGAAAATGTTTCACAGATTGATTGATTGATATACAAATTTAAGCTTAAAGTCAACATTAAATCAAAATTGACAACTCTTGTTTTTAATGGAATATTGCAGTACTTATTATTTATCTGTGAACATCATTATTTAAAAAAAAAATAATAATAATAATAATAATGTACCCTCACTCACATGAAATCACAGCAATAGCAAGCCACAACAATCCAATAAATTCCAGATGACCAAAATCAATTCCCACTCTAATTTTTTTCTTGTTCGTTTCCCTTAGGTGTATGTCACAATGGGGAATAAATCTTAACTTCCGCTTCATGCCAACTTTAACAGAAGTTCAGGTGAAAAGCATGGGGAGCCCTGGCACCCATACTTGTGCACTGCAGCAACTTTCTCTGAATTCTTCTTGTATTCTGCTGCACTTAGGCTGAGGAAATAACTAACAACATCCTGCATGGTTTCCTGCATTCTTTCTCTCTCTCACACACACACATACACATCCCTTCTATATAACTGTGGGGATCTGGCATTGATCTTAGTTACTAAGTTCAGCCAAGGTCCGTGCAAGAAAACTCTATCTATCTATCTATCTATCTATCTATCTATCTATCTATCTATCTATCTATCTATCTATCTATCTATCTATCTATCTATCTATCTATCTATCTATCTATCTATCTATCTATCTATCTATCTATCTATCTATCTATCTATCTATCTATCTATCTATCTATCTATCTATCTATCTATCTATCTATCTATCTATCTATCTATCTATCTATCTATCTATCTATCTATCTATCTATCTATCTATCTATCTATCTATCTATCTATCTATCTATCTATCTATCTATCTATCTATCTATCTATCTATCTATCTATCTATCTATCTATCTATCTATCTATCTATCTATCTATCTATCTATCTATCTATCTATATCTATCTATCTATCTATCTATCATCTATTATCATCTATCTATCATCTAATCTTCTTCTAAATATACAGTTCTATAATATTCTTTTTTATTATTATATAACACCAATTTATCAGAAAGCACATAACCTTTGAGTAAAAATGATTGAAAGTTGAATTGTTTAATCAGTGCCGTGGGTGATATTGTAAAGATATTCATCTAAATGCTCCTTTCAACAATAGACTCAAATCACCTCTGTTTTTTAAATGAGCGCTGTGATCCATGCTCTTTCACAGTAATACATTTGTGAGTCTGCTTCAAATCTAGAGATTAAAATCACCACTCATGTTTCACATGGATCCATCCATATGGACTGTGAAGGGTGAAGTGGTTGTGGAAGCAGTCAAGCGGTGTAATTAAGGATTACACCTTCACAAGTGGGGCTTCAGTAAGAGCCTATTAAATGTACGTACTGTATGGCTCAGGATAAGGGTTTCCAACATTTTTCCTGCTCATTCTTTTGTCTTGTTTCAGCTTCTAACATCTACTGACAAACCAGGTCACCAGAAAAAAAAAAGGAAATGTCTTATACTTTGATATATACCTGCAGTATGTTAAAGTATGTCTGAAATACCACCAAGTAGCTATATTAAATAATCTATTTTCTCTTTTTTATTGTTTAACCTCATGTTGCCTTAATTCTTCCGCGAAATGGGTTCTTGTGTTAACATAAGCAGTTAATGAAGTAAAAAGTTGATGTCAATGCATGAGATTGATTAAATATGTTTTGAATACTTTTTAATAGTTTCATTCGGTACTTTATCATTGTATCAAATGCACATTGGGATGTTAAACAAAAGTAAAGTAATTTTTACTCTTTTTTTATAGTAGAATTTAATTATCATTGAAGTGCAACATATATTTGCACAAGCATTAGATTTTTTGTATATACCTCAAAATGAAAAGACAAAATTATATTATATTATATTATATTATATTATATTATATTATATACAGTATGCATTGATTGAGGTTTGCATTGAGGTTTGCGGTTGATGCTCTTTGAGAAATGCAAAAGTTATTTGAGCGCTGCTGTAGAAATGGAATTTTGATGAACCCAACACATTGACATTGAATTATTAAATCTATTTACAGCTCTAGTTTCATTCCATATGTCTACAGAGGCTGCTTTTTTGTTGGCAAAAGTACAGATTTAGTATCCATACCAAAGTACCAGAAGCTGGTATCAGTCTGAAGCTGAAATTTTGATATTGATCCAATTCTGATGTGAACATTTTACTCTTCCCAAGTTCCCTTTTATATTGCACAACTGTGGTTAGGAAGTGCCAAGATACATTTGTTAAATAAGTTCTATTTATTTTCTTTAAAAAAAAAAGAAGCTGGTGTCTTCATGCCACAACAAAGTTGATGTGAAGATTTCACCAACTAGCCAAATATGACTAAAAAGAGCTTTTTTCTGGTCCCCTGGGCTCTCAGAACCTCCTCTAACCTACTGTGCATCACTAATGGATTCTGTGTATGGTCACTCATCATTTCTGTATCATTTAAGCCAAAATGCCATGACACTAATATACCTCCCGTCTCTAGAGCTTTAATTACTCCCTGTGAGCTGAGAGGAATGAAGGGAACATCCTGTGGAGAAACCCGCTTCTCCTGCTGTTAATACAGAACAGTACTGAGAGCGTTTGTACAATGGACAGTTCATAAATACAGACCTAAATGTAAAGCTAAAAGTATTTCTGAATTTTAACGGTAGTGTGTGGAATTTTTTTTTTTTTTTTTTTTTTTAACAGGTTACACTTCCAAACATTTTTTTCCCACCCTGTGTCTACATTTTGGCTAAACTTTCAGACTCATTATATATATATATATAATGAGTCTGAAAGTTTAGCCAAAATGTAGACACAGGGTGGGAAAAAAATGTTTATATATATATATATATATATATATATATATATATATATTTAAAAATTAGATAACTTGTTTATCAACAACTAAACAATACATCATACTGCTGTTCATTTGTATTATTTATTTATTTATTTACTATATTTAGGTTTGAAGTAAGTTAGATTTCTCTACTTTTTAGTCTCTCTCACCAAATCTGCATTTATTTTAATAAAAATACAGTTAAAAAAATATTGTGAATATTATTTAAATATTACATTTTTTTTTTATTTATTTATTTATTCCTGTAATAGTAAAGCTAAATTTTCAGCAGACATTACTCCAGTCTTCTGTAATAGTTTTTTTTTTTGTTTTTGTTTTGTTTAGGATTCTTTGACAAATATAACATTTAAAAGAAATACAAGTTCTGTCATGAAACTCTAGATGGCTAATAGGTCTTTTAACTCAACCTGCTCATAATCACATCATTATCTCTAGGACACAGCTGATTGGTTCCTGCTGTAACAGTAGCCAATGAGCTTGCGTGCTAAACTTTCAAATAAGTGGGTAGCATTTGCCTTAGCAGTGCAGCACGCTTTCAGAAACCACCTTCCCCGGCTCCACCTATATATATCTGCTATGGGTAATTGATGTACGCTATATTGTACAGCAGCAGCATGTCTTATTTGCTCATAGCAGCGTGTTGTGTATCCATTGGCAGTAGCAAGTCCTGTACTGCAACAATAACCTACAGCAGCAGCAGCAGCAACAATAAAAGCAACAGTGTAGCAGATCTATTCCGCCAAAACCAAACATATCAACATTGTCATATCCATTAAGATGCCAAACACTCCGAGAGTTGTCATAAGAGAACTGCATTTGTACACACTGTAAATGTCTTTACTGTCACTTTTTCATCAATTTAATAACATCCTTGAATAAAACTTTTAAATAATTAATGAAAAAAAAATCTTTTCGAAAGTTCGAAAGTGTATGTTAACAAACTTTTTTATTAAAACCAAGTCACATCAAAGATTGTGTTTTAAACATTTTGGAAATTTTGAATTGCTCCAAAAATAGTAATTAGTTAAAATGTAAAAACATTTGTAAAAATATTTTGTACTGTAGATATTTAACTTATAATCAAACTGTTGATTGTCTAATATTATTAATAGTCACCTTGTTTTTGGATCAAGGTCAAGGTCAAAGTTTATTTATGTAGCACCTTAAAACAACACGAAGTTTGACCAAAGTGCTTCACAAGCAAAAACAGAAAAACACACATAAAAAACAAGACCATAAAGTTATTCAATCCAAAAAAGTTTAAAAATAAAAGCAGAAACATTTATAATAGCAAACATAGTCATAAGTACATCATAACACTATAACCCCTAGCATTTAAGAAATCCATACAAAAACCCAGTTATGAGTAAGCCTGAGAAAAAAGGTAGGTTTTAATTGAAGCTTTGAAAACACTTAATGTGGGAGAAGTTCTAATCGTCAAAGGAAGTGTGTTCCAAAGTTCTGGAGCATAAACTGAAAAAGATCTGTCTCCTTTTGTTTTCAAACCGCGATTTCGGATCATTTGTTAATTGTAATAATGAATGATTGATGAATGGCCGATTTGTTTACTTTGTAATTAGTCCATCCATGTGAACCAGTTTGACACATTCAGGCTAATTTGGACACATTGTGAACATCGTTGACAGGCATTATTCCATTGACAGCTTGATCAGCCAATCACAGTGGGATGGAGGCCTTGCCTCCCTCCCCAGAGGGAAAAAAAAAAAAAAAAAAAACACATTTAAAACTACAAAAAATGACTCCCTGTACTTTTAAAAGGTATAATGGAAATGTATTTCCAGTTCCCCAAATTTCAGCCGATGCTGAGAGCTGTCAGTGGACACATTATCTAGCTCCAGAAACGCTTTCAAACATGACTCACCCTTGTGAGAACCACACTAGTCCAAAATCTGAACTCTGATTTGATTAAAAAATCCAATCAAGCCAATATTTCATCTCCACTCCATCAAATAATGCCAAAGTCATTGTAGCCATCGATATTTCATTTGTTTTCAGCGGCATCTCTCGAGTGGTTTTCCCCACACAGATGCCTATGACTGTGCTGTTTAATTTAATCACTCTCCATCTCTGCCAGTGGATTAACAGTGGGTGTACCGCCCATGCACACCTATTCTCAGTATCCCCATTGGTCCCAACTTTTCCCTCTAAAGCGATCACACAGTTTCTCGTCATTCTTTATTGGATTTTTTTAAATCCCCTACATGCAATTACTACTGGAGGTGACCAGAATAGTGGGTGGTTCAAAGGAAGAGGGGCACACGTTAGTGGTTTCATCTCATATTTGATCCTTGTGGGACATCTAGGCTGATCTAGTACAATTTTCCTGATCTCAGCACTCTCCCAAGTGAAATCCCAAGGAAAGTTTAGGATCAGTCAGAAACACTCAAAAATAATTCTTCAAATATTCAAATAATTAATTAATTTATAGTTCAGTGACTTTTTATTAAATTATATTTCTGTGGGGTCCTGCAACAGCTTAGCAAGTGCCATCAATTTTGCTGGCCATACTATTGACATTATTAATGTAGTTCCAACACAAATAGATTGATTTATTATTTTAACAAATATATTATTAGTTTAATTATATTAATAATATTCTGTTATTATAAAAATTCATATTTACGTTAATTATTAGTTCACCCAAAAATGAAAATTCTTTCAATAATTACTCACCCTCATGTCGTTCCAAACCCGTAAGACATTCATTCTTCTTCGGAACACAAATAAAGAGATTTCTGTCCCTCGATTGCTACTACACAACTACGACTTTGACGCTTCAAAAAGTTCGTAAAAAGATCATAGACACGATTGCTTACCCCCACCCCCCCTGCAAGGCGCGACCTTGTGCAGTAACAAAAAAAATTACGGATAGGGAGGGATGGAGGGGGAAAAGGAGATGGCAAAATGATGCAGGGAGGCAGAAGTGAAGGGATGGAGGCAGGATGTGGTGAAGGGATAGTGAAAGGCAGGAGGGAAGAGATGATGGCAGGATGTGGCAAATGGATAGTGATGGTAGAATGACGACGAGACCCCAGCGGTGATGATGGAAATTTCCTGATGGCACAGACTCAGAGCTTCCCACGGCGGAGTCGAGGGAGGGAGGAGCCAAGAAGTAGATGGTGTGGCTGTTGTCGCAAGTTCTTGAGACCTGGGTGCAGCCGCGGTGACGAGCGTCAGAGGCGGAGCCAGAGCACCCGAGGACTGGGGCGATACCAGTGTGACAGAGGACGGTGGTGAGACTGAAGGGAAGGAGGAACCTGCTGCAGCTGAAGGAGTGGAGTGCAGCAGATGGCCTGTAAGTCCGAAGTTGAAGTGGTGTGATGACTGACCAAGGGGGAGCTGGTGGGACGAGGGAAACCAGTGGAGCCACTAGGCCGAGGGTCTCCGATGGTGGGAGGAGCCAAGGCGGAGCTGACAGGTCAACGGGCCAAGATGGAGCGAAGTGATCAGAGGCAGAGCCGTAGGATCCTTTTGCACAGATGCTGCTGGTAGTTGTACTACCTGCGGCTTGATGGCATAGCAGGGACTCCCCGGAGACGGCGCAGGGTTGCAAACATCAAGTAGCGATGGGGCTGGAGGAATGGCCGAGTTCTGTAGTGATGGCGATGAAACAATGACAGTAATCATAGATGACAGGATGACAGTAATCATTAACACAGTACACACAGTTTAATGCAAAGTATAAGCCCAGTCCATAATGTTCACAATTCTGTCCTTACACAGCGATAATTCTGAACAGACTGATGAATCATAGTTCTTAAATTTCTCCATAAGCAATAAAGATTCAGATACTGGGTGGTAGTTGACAAGTCCCCTTTGAAGCCCTCAGCCAGTCCTCTGTCTTCGTTCCCTTGGCCCGTTGGTTTCACAGGCTCACTCCCCTGGTCAGATCCTCTATGGGTTCCACTTCCAGGGCGATGGTGAGTCCTGTCCTCTCCTCCTAGGGCTCTGGCTCTCTCGTCACAGCGGGTTGACCCTCAACTTCTGCAGGACATGGACAATGGTGTTGAAGTTAGCTCTGCATCTGGCTGTTCTCTAGATCGGGGCGCAACACACTTTCCAAACACCTGATGACGGCCTTCTTCCAATCAAGTCCTTTGGTGTCTGGGAGGTAGAAGGGATAATGGAAGTTGGCCCCGATCCAGAAAAGTGACTTCAGGGTCTCGTCGTCGTAGGGGCAGGTGAGTGCAAGACGACAAAATCTCTCAGAATCTCTTTTGGTCCGGTATTCCACTTACGAAGATGATGATGATAGTAAAACTCACAAGGTTTATTAAGGTAATCCACACAGAAGCCAACATGTGAAACAGCATGTAACACAGCACATGAACAATACAAACTAGAACAAAAGAACATTAAGGAGCATGTGATTAACAAACGGAAAGTCCATGAAAACCGAAACAAACTGAATGTCAATGTGACAGATGTAATCTTTTGTTTTATTTTGTACGAAGTGGATAGTTCCAGCACATATTAATTAATTTATTATTGCATTTTTATATTATTAACTGAATTATATAAATGGCAAATACAGGACAAAGATGCTGTCGTCTGAGACAGTAGCCAGTCAAGCAAATGCGCTCTTGTAGAGCAGTTTGTCCGTTTAGGGCTACTGTAGAAACATGCCGGCACAAAATGCAGACTTAACATGTAAGGGGACCCGCTGTGTATGTTGATAGAAATTACTCATTCTAAGGTAATAAAAACATAATGGTTTATTATGTAAAATCTTTATACACCACTGAAAACATAGCTATGAATATTATATTGCATTTCTGTCAATAGATTCTCCTAAAATGTACACATTGCACCTTCTAGTAAGTACAGTAAGCAAGCACAAAAATCGTTTTGTTTCTTTCTTTTTTCTTTTTTTTTTTTTTTTTTGAATGAAAGGCATTTTGCAGATGGGCCAAAAACTTTGGTCATTTCTGGTTGAGCTTCGCGGCAGGAGTTTGGCTGGTCTGCAATGCCAGCTGGTGTATTTACAGATTGATTCCCTGCCATCATTTACTTCAAAGTTCTTTCTCTACCTCTCACACTGTCTGTCTTATACAGCCTTTCTTTCCTCTCCTCCATCCCTTTGTCTATCACTCTCTCTCTCTTTCTCTTTCTGTTTCTCTGCACATCTCTTAACATATGGTGGGAGACTAGGAATAGTCCTGACCTACTTGCAGCTTTGCAGCTCACTCCTGACTCGCTCCTCTTCCTGGTTCCGATCCGGATGCGGCACTCTCCCAATTTTTACACACTAAATCTTACTGACATCTTTCGACCTGCACTCATTTTTCATAGTGTGCAGTTAAAGCATTTGTTTGAAACACTCCGCTTCCTTATAATATTATCAGGCCTGCAATGCAAATAAAAAAATAAATTAAAAAAAAGAACTCTCAGCTCTTTCAAACTGTAAGAAACTTCCATAGACACTAATACAGAAATCCAATGCAGAGATTTAATTTTGTATCAAACGAAACTGATTTAATA
This sequence comes from Elopichthys bambusa, assembly GCA_037101425.1. Taxonomy (NCBI): domain Eukaryota; kingdom Metazoa; phylum Chordata; class Actinopteri; order Cypriniformes; family Xenocyprididae; genus Elopichthys; species Elopichthys bambusa. The sequence continues at coordinate 12,428,690 of CM074452.1, read as the reverse complement.
TCTTCTGCTGTGGTTTCCACAGCTTATTTCATTTCAGTTCTTCTGGCCCACTCGTTTTATATGGCTTGTTATTATTTCAGATGTGGATCGAAGATTCTTAGCTTGAGTTTTGGCGCATTGATTGACATCTAAAGGCCGAGGTTAGGTTGGATTTATAGTTATAAGTGGAAATAATCCATTCTCTCCCCTCTCCAAACCTGAGCCATTTGTATACATGAAGGTCACACTATCGATGGATGCCATTAAAAACAGGCAAAGCAAGGTGAGGCTCTTTTAGATCAATATGTTAACAATCTAAATCCTGAACAGCAGTGGCCATTTAGAGACAAGCTTTTCATTCCTAAAGCCATCGGGCTGTGGGCCTTTCCAAATCTGATTTCCAAAGCATTTCAGAAAGTTTATATAAAATTGGCTAATATTTTTTTTTTAAGTTTGTGGGATTTGTAAGTTTGCTAAACAGTTCTTTTATTATTAGGGGCCAAGCACCGAAGGTGCGTAGGCATCTATTGTAACCATTAGATTTCTTTTTAATTATTCTTCTTCTTCCGCTCTGGGAGTCTATGGCAGCCCATAGAACCGCTCGCGGGAAAGTTGTGAAATTTGGCACACAGTTAGAGGAAAGTCTGATCTGTGTCCATAGCAAATTTGGCGTCTCTAACTCAATCCCTCTAGCGCCACCAGTTGTCCAAAATTTCACTCATGTTTTGGTTAATAACTTTTGAACCATAAGGGATAGAAACAATTTGTTCCCCCTAATTCCTTGGGTCAAGACGATTCAAATGCACCCTATGACATCATTTTCCGTCATGAAAATCTTTCTGCCATTTTGAATTTTCTGAAAAACCTACTTTTTCGAACTCCTCCTAGGCCATTTTCACAAAAATTGAACCAGATCATCTTCAGATCATGCCGACAAAAAGTTATTAAAAGCTTTTTGATTAACTCAATTGTTCTTGAATAACACGCAAATAAATTCAACGTAGAGCATGTCATCACAAGCATGAACTGAGGCATCTTGCAGCGTTTCGGCGCAGCGCCACCTACTGGTATGGAGATACGAAAAATGGCTATTTTTGCTCATAACTTCTGATGGGTTTGTCCAAAAATTATAACTTTGGTTTCCTAGGATTCGGAGCATTATGCCGAGTTGAAAGATATCCAATTTTTCCATACTGGCCATTTTGAATTTTGTGCTAAAATCCTGTATTTTACGAACGTGTTAGCGTATCCTTACGAAACTCAATATGGGTCATCAGCACAGTGCCTTGAAGGAGCCTGAGAAGTTTCGGACCAGTGCCACCTAGTGAAGAATTTGTTTTTTCATATGGTTTTAACTTTTGCTCATTTTCACAGGAGTCACGTCATTAGACTCCTGACTCCTTGCCGAGTCCAACGATACCATACATGCTAGGTTTTGACTTACGGTTTGTGCGACATGGTGATTTAGCGCTTAAAAAACAATTGCGTATATCTTCGAAACCGTTAGTCCGATCGAGACAATACCAGCGTAGGAAACACGAAACCTAAGCTGATTAATAAAAAGTCACAGCCCAAATGTCTCATACATATAAATGTCTATAACTCCAAAATGAAATGAGATATTTTCACCAAATTTGACACACACATGTATAGGATAACCCTGTGGACAGGGTTGGATTGTGCCTCTTGGTGGCGCTATAATTGAACAAAACATGAAATTGCCATTAAGTGCAATACAGTATTATGATATAAAATGTTCTATTATATGAATGCATTGGTGTACCATTACGAAATTCAGTATGTGTCATCAGCTCTATGCTTTGAAGGTTCTCAAATGGTTTCGAGACCTTGTGGTCAAATGTTGTAATAACATTTATTAAAAATGCTAATAGCTTTATGTAAATGTGGCCTATTGTAATGAGACTTGTCTTATTAGATTCCGTGGGTGATACTGAGAACATTGATGCCAATTTTACAATAGTAAGCCAAACTTCCTGTCCGCCATTTTGATTTTCTTTAAAACCTACTTTTTCAAACTGCTATTAGACCATTCATCCAATTTTCACCAAAATTGAATCGTATCATCTTCAGACCATGTTGAATAAAATTTATGGATTTCGTGTTGATAGACAAAATCGTATTCATATACCACAGCGAAGAATTAGAGGCTTGATGCCAAAATTACTCTTGAGGCTGTATCTCTGCAATGCTTTGACATATTGACACCAAACTTTGCGATTGTCATTGTCACCTCACTCTGACAATACTGCATGAATTTGGTCACAGCGCCACCTGTTGGTGGAAAGTGATAAACCCGTAAATCTTTATTATTGACTGTATTTGTGATTTTTCAGCTCTTTTGCCTAAAATAATCTTAATAGGTCTTTAATTGCTCACTGTTGCAGTTGGTCTGATGCTCACGCCCGTGTCGGCTGGCTTGCTGTGCCGCTTTTGTGCTTGGCCCCGTAAATGCTGGTTGCAGCTTTAATTACTATTATTTTTGTTTCATATTTTTTCTTTTTTATTGTTAGAAATTCGTAGCAGATAAATATTTTAATGGAAACTTAGTTATCTACCAAAACTTAGTGCTATGACCTGAAAGCAGTTCTAGATAGATAGATAGATAGATAGAATGTTCAGTTAATACAAAAAAAATAAGTATACTTCAAGTTTATCTTATTAAGTATACTTAAGTAATGTTCAAGTATTATGTAGTAAGTATGCTAATATCAGTGTACTAGTAGAATACTTTCTAAGTGTACTATTTAAATACTACTTGGGACTAAATTGGCCCACATTTTTGTGTATGAAAGTATACTTTTAAGTGTAACAGTAGTAAACTTTGAGTACACAACCGGTTTACAACTAGGTTTTTTGTACTGCAACTATGTTACAAGTGAACTTATAGATATACTGATAGTTTACTAGTTAAATACTTGTAGCACATTTTTTAGTTCATGAAAGTACACTTTGAAATATATTCTTAGTAATTTTATTCTGCAAGTATACAGTGGGTACGGAAAGTATTCAGACCCCCTTAAATTTTTTACTCTTTGTTATATTGCAGCCATTTGCTAAAATCATTTAAGTTCATTTTTTCCCCTCATTAATGTACACACAGCACCCCATATTGACAGAAAAACACAGAATTGTTGACATTTTTGCAGATTTATTAAAAAAGAAAAACTGAAATATCACATGGTCCTAAGTATTCAGACCCTTTGCTCAGTATTTAGTAGAAGCACCCTTTTGATCTAATACAGCCATGTGTCTTTTTGGGAATGATGCAACAAGTTTTTCACACCTGGATTTGGGGATCCTCTGCCATTCCTCCTTGCAGATCCTCTCCAGTTCTGTCAGGTTGGATGGTAAACATTGGTGGACAGCCATTTTTAGGTCTCTCCAGAGATGCTCAATTGGGTTTAAGTCAGGGCTCTGGCTGGGCCATTCAAGAACAGTCACGGAGTTGTTGTGAAGCCACTCCTTTGTTATTTTAGCTGTGTGCTTAGGGTCATTGTCTTGTTGGAAGGTAAACCTTCGGCCCAGTCTGAGGTCCTGAGCACTCTGGAGATGGTTTTCGTCCAGGATATCCCTGTACTTGGCCGCATTCATCTTTCCCTCGATTGCAACCAGTCGTCCTGTCCCTGCAGCTGAAAAACACCCCCACAGCTGAAAAACACCCCCACAGCATGATGCTGCCACCACCATGCTTCACTGTTGGGACTGTATTGGACAGGTGATGAGCAGTGCCTGGTTTTCTCCACACATACCGCTTAGAATTAAGGCCAGAAAGTTCTATCTTGGTCTCATCAGACCAGAGAATCTTATTTCTCAGCATCTTGGAGTCCTTCAGGTGTTTTTTAGCAAAATCCATGTGGGCTTTCATGTGTCTTGCACTGAGGAGAGGCTTCCGTCGGGCCACTCTGCCATAAAGCCCTGACTGGTGGAGGGCTGCAGTGATGGTTGACTTTCTACAACTTTCTCCCAACTCCCGACTGCATCTCTGGAGCTCAGCCACAGTGATCTTTGGGTTCTTCTTTACCTCTCTCACCAAGGCTCTTCTCCCCCGATAGCTCAGTTTGGCCGGACGGCCAGCTCTAGGAAGGGTTCTGGTCGTCCCAAACGTCTTCTATTTAAGGATTATGGAGGCCACTGTGCTCTTAGGAACCTTAAGTGCAGCAGAAATTTTTTTGTAACCTTGGCCAGATCTATGCCTTGCCACAATTCTGTCTCTGAGCTCTTCAGGCAGTTCCTTTGACCTCATGATTCTCATTTGCTCTGACATGCACTGTGAACTGTAAGGTCTTATATAGACAGGTGTGTGGCTTTCCTAATCAAGTCCAATCAGTATAATCAAACACAGCTGGACTCAAATGAAGGTATAGAACCATCTCAAGGATGATCAGAAGAAATGGACAGCACCTGAGTTAAATATATGAGTGTCACAGCAAAGGGTCTGAATACTTAGGACCATGTGATATTTCAGTTTTTCTTTTTTAATAAATCTGCAACAAATGTCAACAATTCTGTGTTTTTCTGTCAATATGGGGTGCTGTGTGTACATTAATGAGGGAAAAAATGAACTTAAATGATTTTAGCAAATGGCTGCAATATAACAAAGAGTGAAACATTTAAGGGGGTCTGAATACTTTCCGTACCCACTGTACTTGAACGTTTTCTTTCAACTTAGCATCATACTTATAATTTACTATTTATATATTATTATTTTGCACTTTAAGTATACTGTATGTTCATATTTAGGTATTAATTTTTTAATACTTGAAATATACCTTTAACTCTATTTTAAGTACTGGTAGATTTAAAGTAAATTGCTATACACTGGATTATATACACAAAAATGTGCATACTTAGGAACATAGAATTAGGAGCATATCTGTTTTCTTTATAAAATTTCAAACAGTGCAAGTTTATAAGACAGTATGTAAAACTATGTGGAAAAAAATGTAAAAGGCTACTCAATCCCAAGTACACTTAGAATATTTAATTATACTTTTACATTTATCTCGTCAACACTTGCTATTCTATTCTGTATACTTATTTTTTATTTAAAAATATCGCTACATGTACTGTACTAGACTAACAGGGATTAGTCACAGCACTTACATATTGTTGCTCTATTGTTGGTTTGATTGCTTCAATTGTTCTCATTTGTAAGCTTTGGATAAAAGCATTTGCTAAATGATTAAATGTAAATGTGATGTAAATCTCAATCAAAAGATTGAGTACAAGTATAGGCTAAATATTCTTAGTCAAGTATACTTAAGTGTAATTTTAAGTATATTTCTGAGAAGTGCATAAAAGGTAGTATATTTTCTTTTTTTTTAGTTTAAAAGAAGTATACTAATAGCACACTCGAATAATTTTTTTTGTAAGTGTCATTGTAACCGTTCGTAGATACGGGAAGAAGGAGGCGGGAACCGGCGAACGTTCAAGAGAGACTCGAGACCGGTGCGACTCGCAGCTGAAGCTCGTTATCACTCGCGTCACCAGCCTCGCGCCGTCATCTTTTTGAAGAAGATGTGTTAAATGTGTTAAAAATTAAATCATTTAAATTAAACTTATGTTTTGTACATTTTAAAGGTAAAAGTAGCTTGAGTGCTGTTTCTTGAAAGTGTAGTGAATACAATGTACTTAAAATATATGGATAAAATCCTTGCTGATTGAGATAAATACTTTTTCTTTTTGGTCGCTGTTCCTGAAATTGCAAGTATCCCTGTCAAGTGCACACTTTAAGGTTACAGGATTCTTTGGAGCTACCAAGACTGAAAGAGTGCGCCGAGTTGATGTAAAACCTCTCATGTAGTGGCTTCAGAAGTGATAAGCTTCAATGTTTATTTTCCCAGACGCTGTGTGAGGCAAAATTGACTTTTGCTATCTCAGCGAATAGCAATTATCTGGGGCGCCAGAAGCTTCTGTGCCGTGAAGACTAATTAGTTTCATTAACCTGCGTCAAAGATAAAAAACAATTGCCATAATGTAATTGAAATGCTAGTTGTACCCCTCTCTCTCTCCTTCTCTCTCTCTCTTTCTTTCTCCCTCTCTATTTTGGTCAGATTTTCTTCATCTTTCATTTGTTCTGTTAGTACATTTCAATTTGAATGTAGAAAGGACAATACCTAAGTCAATAGAGATGTTGATTCTTGTCTCCAGTCACTGGATGCATGAATTTTGTACCATTACATGCTATTGTATTTATGTAAATGAATGCTTATTATGTATTTATTTTACCAGTATTTATGTAGCTTTCCAATTTCACCATTTAATTTTAGAAATATCCACAGGGGCAATGCACCTATTGCCCTGCAATTAACGGTCATGCACTTTATCCTAATCAAGGATTGATGTGTTTTTTACGTATTCAGCCGTCAAAGGACTGAAAATTAATCAGTAATGATTGAAATTTGCATTAGAAATGTCATACATGATTTTGTTTGACATGAAGAAAAAAATGTAAGTAAATGAAGAATTTTTTATTATTATTATTATTAATAACAGATTTACGCCTGGTTTCACAGACAATACTTAAGCTAGTCCAAGACTAAAATGCATGTTTGAAGTGTTTTAACTGAAAGCAACTTGCACTGACATATCTTAAAATATGTCAGCGCCATTGTTTTGTCTCAAGATGCACACCAGTATTTTGTTTTCTAAGGCATGTTTATAAAAGTTACTTAAATGTCCTAATTGAACTAAGGCTGTGAAACTGGGCCTTTAGACTCAGATTCATGTTCTAGATCAGAGATGCCAAATCCTGTTCCTAGAGATAGACCTTCCTGCAAAGTTCAGCTCCAACCCTGATCAAATATAACTGAACCAGCTAATTAATATTTTCAGGAGCACTTGATAATTACTGGCTGGTGTGTTGGGTCAGGATTGGATCTGAACTCTGCAGGTTGGTAAATCTCCAGGAACAGGATTGGGCACCCCTGATCTAGATGTTACGCATAAGATGTAAAATTGTATTACAATACCAACACCTGAAAATTTACAAAAGAAAAGTAAAGGGCAGTGTGGGTTTATGGGTGTGCATTATACAGTGATTAATATGTGTGAATCTCTAGAGATGAAGTTTTGTCATCATCTTCATTATAAATAACAAAATGTGTGTGGCTTTCCTTGGTGCCCCCCTTGTGCGGGTGCATTTGGTCTTTTATAGGGAATAAAGGAGAGATGACATTTGTAAGGGCATGTTTGGTCTTGCGTACACAATGGCACAAACGCCAGAGCCAAATCTCACAGCGGGGTTTCTCAGCTCTCTCTCCATGTGAAAAGACATTGGACTTCTTGTTTTGACCTTTTGACGTGGTGAATCAATAGAATGCATTCAAACTCATCTCAGCTGGATCTTGGGGTTTTTTATAGACTGAGGAACATGGCAGAATTACAGCATGTCTAAGCCAACATTATTCAGTAAAGATAAATGTACACTTTATACATATGCATATGTATATATATATATATATATATATATATATACACACACACACAACAGTTCTTTCTGGTTCATGAATCTGATTAGCTGAGAGGCTGAGAGGTCTTTCCAGCCATGCAATATTCTACCAGTATCGCCACAGGAACCGTTTGAATCGCTCCGCTTTCAGCATTCTCACAGCGAGTGTCATGGCTGACGAGCAAACCCACCATATTTTTATAGATACTACTGCTATTTTGTAACGGAATGTAGTTTTAAGAGTTTTTTTGGGGGGTGAGAATTTAGTTGTTTAGACCTGAAATATGTGACTCATATTTTACAATTTGTTTAGACGTCTTCGTAGATGCGAGCTCCAGGCCACTAGCGGCCGTTCGGTGCTTGTGTACCCGCCGAGAACAGCTTCATCTTGGCCAGTGCTTCAGGGATTTGTCGCTGGCTCTTAAAGTGGTTGAACATGGGGTACATTTTATGGGTACATAAAACAGGCAATCTTTGGTCTTATTGATCTAATATATATATATAGACCTTATGTAGCCCCGCCCCTTTTCAGCACTGCGCTCGTTGTCTTTTGTCTTCTGGTTTGTATTTCCACAGCAAACTTTGTATTTTGCATTTTAAAATCTTTCCAGTGTACTGACATTTGTTAAGACATCTGCTTTAAACATTACAATGCTCACGACTCTACAACAAGTAAATCCACTTCACTAGCTAATTATTATTTGACAGCGATGCCATAGAAATGTACAGAGCTACAAAATGGAAGTTCAAAGACAATATTATAAAGATGGCGGCGCGCTTGTTTCTTTGGTGCATAAGGTCTATATAGTACACACACACACACACACACACACACACACACACACACACACATATATATATATATTCTGAATGTGTGTATATGCTACCGTTCAAAACTTTGGGGTCAGTAATATTTGTTCATAAACATTTACGATGTTACAAAAAATTCAAATAAATCATGGTTTCCACAAAATTATTGAGCAGCATAACTGTTGTCAACATTGATAATAATAAGAAATGTCTTAAGCATCAAATTAGCATATTAGAATTATTTTTTGAAGGATCATGTGACCCTGAAGACTGTAATGGCTGCTGAAAATTCAGCTTTGCTATCACAGAAATAAATTACATTTTAATTATATTAAAATAGACAACAGTTATTTTACATCATAATAATGTTTTACAATAGTATTGTTTTTACTGTACTTTGAACAAATAAATGCAGTTTTGGTGACCATAAGAGACTTATTTCAAAAACATGTTTTCGAATGTCATTAGCCACCCTGTTCTCTAGATATCAGTATCACCATTGGCCATATATCTGTAACTCAACATATATCCCTACATTTAACAGCATTCATTTGACTGATGTAATATCATTAACAGAAGAAATTCAGAGCGCATACTGATTTCCCAAATATAAGTGGGGGAATCTGAAAAGCTCTGAGGACTCATCTACATCAATCTCAGTTAGTGGCTGCTTTATGTAGCAGAGCCGGTAGTTGTAGTATGTCATACTGACAATATAGTTTTGAGTAAGAACTGCTGTGGTGATGTGTCGACTCCCAGATCCTCTCTCTGTCTGATATTTTAGGAAAGTTTGACTATGTAGTCTCTTTCTGGATCAAGTTTTAGGCCAACATGGACAGAAAATAGATATGATAACCTAAAATGATACAGGATATTTAAATAGAATGATGTCAACCAATGCAAAACTCCAATTTTAGAATTTTAGCACTGCAATTCCTGTTATCCAGTATCTGTCAGCAAAATATAAAGCCTCGGGGCTTGATGCGAATCTTATTTGGTTTGAGGTTTCCTTAGAGAAGATGGTCTCGCTAAGGTACAGTATGATTTAATCTGTTTCAGTAAAATCATGCCTTGATACTGTACGTGCTTATATAGTTATGAACCCCTCTATATGTGTTGCACCACTACATCACAAATCTAAAGATGGATGACCAGTGATATTAAACTTCCTTTATCACACAATATTTCGGATGTGCCGTAAATCATGCCAGATATCCTATTAGTTATTTTCTCCTGCTACGAGTCGAGGATTGTCGAGAAATAAGTCCAGTTAGCCACATGGTGAGATATCCACATGAAACAGCAGAGAGATTAAATGGTGTTCATGAAAGTGTGTGTCAGAGTATTCTGCACTAACCAGGTGAAATGGGTGTGTATTGATGACTTTGTTTGGCAGAGCGTTGTCAGGTGACTGATTGCAAGATGAAAGCTTTTTTAGAAATTCAGATCATGGTCATTCCATCTGTAAGTAGGAAGTGCAAACCCACACTAATATAAATAGGTCCTCTTGTTTGGCAAAGCAAAGACTGAGTTATATTTGATTTTGTGGGAATGGAATAGCCACAGTTTGTTCATTCTCTAACCCTCTTTCTGACCCATTCAGGGTCTAAAATGAACACTCACAAATGAAAAATGCAAATAAAATTGACTTTGGCGATTAAGTAAAATTAACAGACACCAAACTTTTGAACTGCAACCATTGACAAATAATATTTTACATTTCTTTTTCTATTTATTTATTTATTTATTTTTTTTGTTTGAAAAAAATTAAATAAATACTGAGTAAATTAGTTCACTTCAGAATTCAAATTTCCTGATAATTTTCTCAACCCCATGTCATCCAAGATGTTTATGTCTTCTTTCTTCAGTCAAAATCAAATTAAGGTTTTTGAAGAAAACGTTCCTGGATTTTACTCCATATAGTGGACTTTAACAGCTATCAATGGGTTGAAGGTCCAAACTGCAGTTTCAGTAGAGCTTCAAAGGGCTCCCAGTCGAGGAATAAAGGTCTTATCTAATGAAACGATATGTCATTTTCTAAAAAAATAAAATAAATAAATTATATACTTTTTAACCACAAATGCTCATCTTGCATTAGCTCTGCGATGTGCCATGCATGACGTAATCACTTTGGAAAGATCACGTGATGTAGATGGAAGTGCCGTGCAAGTGTTTACAAAGCGAATGCGCAAAGAATAAGTCAAACCACCTGTACAAAAAGAAAAAAAAAAATTAAATTAAAACAACGATGTTGGACAGTTTTGAAATTGACATACTTCCGCCTATGTCATGCGTGACCTTTCCAATGTGATTACGTAATGCACATTGCAAAGCTAGTGCAAGTTTTTAAAAAGTATATAAATGTATATTATTTTGGAAAAATGACAGATCGTTTCGCTAGATAAGACCTGTATTCTTCGTCTGGGATCGTGTAGAGCCCTTTGATGCTACATTGAAACTGCAATTTGGACCTTCAACCTGTTGGTAGCTGTTGAAGTCCACTATATGGAGAAAAATCCTGGAATGTTTTCCTCAAAAAACATAATTTCTTTTCAACTGAAGCAAGAAAGACAAAAACATCTTAGATGACATGGGGGTGAGTAAATTATCAGGAAATTTTAAAGGTGACCTATTATGCCCCTTTTGACAAGACATAATATAATTTTCTGGTGTCCCCAGACTGTGTCTGTGAAATTTCAGCTCAAAATACCCTACAGATCATTTATTATAGCTTGTCAAAATTGCCCCGTTTCGGGTGTGAGTAAGTCGTTTTTGTGGGTGGGTTGCTTTAAATGCAAATGAGCTCATGCTCCCCGCCCCCAAGCTCACTCTTCATTCCAATACACTGAGGCATACATAGTACAGAAGCTAACACAGCAAATATAACTCGCAAAATGGATCATTACAAACTATTCTTGATGCAGCATATAACATAGGTATGCCATGTATTTTGTGGATGTTTGCTAAATTTAGATTCTGAATGGTTTTGATAGTGTGATGCACGGCTAACGTGGCTAAAGCTGTAAATACTGTTAGAGAGACTCAATAAGTATGAAGATGTGTTTATGAATTATACAGACTACACGCGTTTTTGGGTTAAAAATGAAAATAACGACATGGCTCTGGTCTCCGTGAATACAATAAGAAACAATGATAAGTTTAGCCACATTTAACAGTACATTAGCAACGTGCTAACTAAACGCATTCAGGAAGACAATTTGCAAACATCACAAAATAAATATATATGAAACTGGATAAGTTGGTATCGATCCATCTTTCAGAATCAATTTCTATGCAAATTCTGTGTTTTACTGATGATCGTGTGAAGCATTCTAGTGTTAATTACTTACACATACATATACACACACATACATAAATAAAATTGCACCACTACGTCCTTAGTGGCTCAGATGCCAGGAGTTTATGGAGACTCATATGTTTGCTATTATAGCCGTTAACAGATCAGTGATAATGTTTACATAGCTGAGACATATCAAAAGCTCAGGGATGGTCGTTCTTGAGTGCTGCTGTCCTTGTTCTGACACAACTCACCTTCCTTCACGTAGCTTTAGTAATCCTGAAGACATTCGAGTGTGTTTGATCAGGGTTGTAGCTAAACTGCAGGACAGCTGCTGATGCTGCACTCCAGGACCTGTGTTACTCGTCGCTTGCAAAAACAATGGCGGCACCGTGGGTGGAAACATACAGATTCAGGGGGTGGTAATATTATAATAAGATCCCCTTCCTACTTCACAAGGGGAGTGAAATCAGAATGGTTCTATTTGTCTCATGCTTGCAGAGAAAGGCTTATCAAAACAACATTACTGGGTTGTCCTTTTTCACATTTTCTGTGCTGGTAGATTCACCAGAGACCCGATTATAGCACTTAAACACGGGAAAAGTCAGATTTTCATGATATGACCCCTTTAATACTGAAGTGAACCAATCCTTTAAGTGTTCATTTAATTTCAACTTAGTGACAAGCTAAACTGCAAATTATTGCCACTGTCAACACCAGGTTTAGCTGGTTAGCATGCCCCATTAGCCCTCACTGGTACACCATCTGCCTTCAAAAAGCATTAAAAAAGGCCATTAAAAAAGTATCCATGTTTTGCTAACAGATATTTTTCTTCAGGTTTATCATAGACCTCTTCAGTTGTGTCAATAAACAGCAATTTAATTTTCATTTAGCTTTACAGAACTCTAGCTCTTAGTAAACTGAAAACAGTTAATCGCACACAGAACAGTAGCTAACACTTAGCATTTCCATTTAGGTAGAATAACTTATATTGTCTAAAAATAAAGCGTAAAATGATTGTCAGTTACACTAAAGTAAAATACTTATGACTAACCTTTTTTCATATTTATCTCACATTGCTCTACTCTTGGTTTTCTCTAACAATGTCTAGTGAGTTAAATTAGGTATTATTTGTTATACGTTTCATTTCTTCAATTAAAATTGCTACAGTGAACATCTTCAGGGAACAAAAGGAGAAAGATATTTCAATAGCAGGGTCTGGACACGCATGCAGATCACAAGAAAGCCCTCGCAGCTCCATGTCCCATCAAAGTCATCAATGTGGACCGGCTCTAGTCCTGCAAACAGTCTCGCTTTAATGTCGATACTGTAAGCAAGATAAAGGAGCTGCTTAGCTGAAATACAATAAAGACATTTTTACTCCGGAAGGATGGGATCAATGTGTCTCTCTAGGCATGTTTTCCTGTAATGGGCATGCATAAATAACTTGAAGAAATAAGTAGTTAATCATAACGATTTTACCCATCTTACACAACCTATTGATGCATGACTAGGATATTATGGGATGTCGTATAATGTCAGTCTTGGTGCTGTTTTACGAGGCTGCTGTGAAGACTGCAGAAAGATGGACGTCAGAAATGACATTGGCTCTTCTGTTGCTGACTGGCACAGTAAAGACATTCAATAGTAGATAGAAAAAGCTTTTGTGGACGTTCAGGTGAGCCAAGATATTTATTTGGATTCTGAAAAATAAAGAATTTGCCTTGAGAATTTTTCATAGACATGTTTGGTTTATAGTCCTTGGTAGTGTTGGGGGTAACGCATTACAAGTAACGTAATCAGATTACTTTTTTCAAGTAACTAGTAAAGTAATGCATTACTTTTAAATTTACATCAAAATATCTGAGTTACTTTTTCAAATAAGTAACACAAGTTACTTTGTTTTCCCAATTAATGACTGACACATCTCCATGTTAAGAAAAATCAAGAGTAAGTGCATGCAGAGACAAATATACTTTATGTATTTAATCTTAATTTATTAAATGATGTCTTTGCTGCTACCTTTCAATGATTTAATTCAACCATAAGCAAAAATTACTTTTAAATAAACTCTTTTCACTACTGAAATAAAAGTGTCGAACTTTCTTCTCCCTCGTCCAATTCTTCTGCAATCCAGAATGGCAGCAGAGTTGAAAGATTTCAAAAACCTTCATTTCTTTTCGACTGAAGAAAGAAGGACATGGACATCTTGGATGACATGGGGGTAAGTAAATTATCATGAAATTTTTATTTGAAAGTGAACTAATCCTTTAAGGATTAAAAAAGGAACCATTAAAACGTGTGTTTTTGTTGAGTGAAATGGCTTCCCACAATCCTCTTCAATCTATCTGAAAATCTAAGTGGCGTTATTTTGAAAATGCCAAGTAAAAAGGCTTTGTAAAGGTTCGGTCTGAGAAGAAAAGTGTTTTTTACACTTGTCTGTTTCTCGGTTTACATACGTCTCAATAAATTCAACTTCAGTGACTTGATTTTTTTCTTGTTGTCACCTTGCCAGAAATGCATACAAAAGAGGAAGAAAAAGCGGAATATCTTAAACAAATATTCTGCATTCTTTGAAGTGTAAATGTGTTTTGTGGGCATCAGGAATGTGTGATCACTCACGGCAAACCTGCCTGTCAAAGAGCACGTCAGTGTGTTCGTTTTCCTCAGTTTCTTCAAAACAGAGCTGTTTTCCCTCTGTTGAGTGAACAATGAATTAAGCCCAATTAAGTTCACACCTGTTGCCTGGAGCATTGCGAGTTTGTCTGGTGTACTTTCTTCCTCTTGACATTGTCTTTGAAAAGCTATTCAGAGCTATAGTGTTTTGAGGACATTTGAGAATTATTATTCCTGAGAGAGTAGTGTAGTATTGATTAACACAGGTTTGGCTGCATGTATTTCTTTTAATTACAAAATGATGTTATATGCAGATTAGATTTTGTACACAAGATTAATATCACACGCACACTACGAGAAATGGACACATTCATCTACAGGAGCAGGACTGTTATGAATGATAACATCTGCATTTGTTTGAGAACATAAAATAAGTTGGGTCATATTCTGCTCTGTTGTAGCACTCCGAATATTGCCATAATTTAGTTTTACAAGACCATTTTCCACTCACTCTCTGACCATTAGAATGAAACATACTGTATAAGTCAATAAAATTACCCGGTACAATTTGTACCAGGAATTTTATTTTCCCCCCAGACCTGTTGCTGTCTGCATTTCCATAGCGGTCTAAAGTACTGTGAAGATAAGTCTGGTGACGTATGACTGCGCGTGACTTTCCAGTTCCCGCTGGATTTCGTCCTCCGCATTTAAGCTTATAAAAGCCTGAAGCTTGTCGTCGGTCCATTGGTTGTATTTTAAAATCCAGTGTTGATTCGAATAGCAAACAACTCTTACTGCACACACCGCAACAAACATTTTAAAAAATGGTGGTTGAAATAAAATGCTGCGTGGAGTCAACCAATCAAAATGCTGCGTGAATTCAACCAATCAGCATGTTCAGCACCTAAGTCGCACCCCCGAAAGTTTCTGAACTTTGAAAAAGTACTACCTTGCGAGCAGGGACGTTTCGAGGGGAGAATTTTTACCCAGAACTTTATTTAGACCCTGGTATCTGCAGTTGAAACACACCGAGTACCACTCCAAAGTTCCTAGTTCCAGGGGAAAGTTCCTACGGTGGATCAGTTTCAAAAACAGCCGATGTACATGGCCTATTTTATATTTGGCTAACACTGCATGATGGTGTAGTTCACACCATTAAAGGGTTAGTTAAAAATAAACATAAACAAAAATAAAATTTCTGTTTCATTTATGTATGGCTGACAAATATCTGTAATCCAAATGGAATTTAATTTTATTTGCTCAGTATAGGCCTTTTTTTAGTGTAGTTGCTCAGGATAATTTTGAAAAATGTGTAAACATTTTGCATACTTTTTTTTCAATAATGATATTTGATGCATCATTTTATGGCAATTTCACAAAAAAAAAAACTGGTTTAAGTCACAATTACAATTTGAAGCATTTCTATTGCTTTAATTTTTGTTCATCAAGAGACCTTTTAATTTTGCTTAGTGGTAGCTCAGTGGCAACATAAGATGAAATAAATAAATAAAATATGTGATAAATATAAATGTATAAATATAAATTACATATGTATAATACATATATCAATATAATACAAATATATGTATATTACTTTATTATGAATATTAAGGTTCTGTGCCAATCAAGCAATAACATCGTGATCAATGGGAATGCTAATGAATAGCTCTTTCCATTGATCAACATGGTGGACCTGATGTCAAAACCATGATGATTTCTGAATGAACCATCTTCGCATATCAACTTCCGTTAATTATCTGCGTGGACTGGGGAGGAAGCTACAGACTATTTCAAAAGAGCAAGCAAATCCTGTTTTCCATATGTCCTTTTTGAATGCTCTATAAATACACACAATGAGATGCATCTCGGACCTGAGGGACAGAGAGAAAAAGACAAAGAACACAGGTAAACAGTGTTTTCAGGCCCATCTGCAGAGACTCTCTTGGATTAAGGGGCCACCAGTGGCTACACACACGTCTCTGATCTTGGCTTCACAAGAGTGGAAAGACTGTTGGATGCTTGTTATAGTCACCCCTTACTGAGAAACACATGGACATACACACACACACACACACACACACACACACACACACACACACACACACATACATAGATGTGTGCAGTGTCTTTATCAATGTGTTTAGAGAATATACAACACATCACATGAAATGACCCTCACTCCATTCAAGGTGGCAGCGCATACAAACATTATTTGATTAATCATAGAACAAGATGAAAGCGAGTTTCGGAGAGAGGACGAGTGAGGAGCAGCCTATTAGACATATTGCTTTACATAAATCTCATCGAAATGAACAACACTCAACATCTTCATCAGTGACTCACAGCTACCCAAACCACACACCGCCCATCCTGCTTTGATCTCAGCCGCTCACTTATCCTCCCTGGTACCTTGGAGAACCATTGTTTGCTTGCCCAAGAAGCAATCATTAAAACCAAGGAAATGCAGGGAAGGGTTACCTACTGCCCATTCGAGGCACATGCCCCGGCACATCTGCCCCCTCTCAAAAATAAAACACTACAGCCCATCTTTTGGTCACAACAAAATTACACATTTAAGGTAGGGATGCATTTATATAGTGTTAATTATTTTAATCTTATGGTCAATAATGGATAAATGACTAAATTTGCTAAAGTTTACATGAAATTCATTTTATTAATGTAGCATATTTTAAACAACAAAGCTAACTAATAATAAAAATACAAAACAAAAATATAAAACAATAAATAAACAATACATTTTAGCAGCCATTACTCCAGTCTTCAGTGTCACATGATCCTTCAGAAATCATTTAATTTGCAGATGTATTCCAGCAATCTTTATGCACTTGTAACTGACATTAGTTGGATGGGTGCGTAATATCGGAGAGGGCTTGGTGAAACACCTATGTTTGGAGAATGAATGTACTGTTTTGTTGATCTGAAAGAGAAAATAAAAAGTGTGAATCATAAAAAAAAAAAAAAAGAAAGAAATTCTAATTTGCTGATTTGGTGCTCAAGTAACATTTCTTATTATAATCAATGTTGAAGACTTTTGTGCTGCTTAATATTTTTGTGGAAACCGTGATAATTCTTTGATAAATAGAAAGCAATAGGAATATATGGTAACAATATAAATGTCTTTACTTATAAAAATAATAATTTAAAAAAGGTCACATACCCCAACATTTTGAATGATGTACATTGTTATTAAATTATTAGTGTTTTAAAGTAATCACTTTAAGTCAATGCTAAATGATGACAGGTAATATTAGCCTACAACCATTATGTGGTACCGTTATAGCATCCATAATTTGAACACATCTTGGTTAATTAATGAAAGTGTTGTGGATGGTTAATGAGTGATGGATTCATGCATTTTATGTATTTGTCAACAGTATTTTATTGTTTCAGGACTTATTTCCCATCATGAGAGTATGCACTGAATCAACTGATCTGCAAGGTCTCTCTAGTGTTTGCTCATCTATAATGCTAGATATCAAATTTCTGTGCCAGCTATGACCAACAAGAAATTATGAATTGCCTATGTGTAAAGCATTTAGTCTTCCAGGCATTTTATGTGATTCAGAAACTCAGCAATTGAGATTTGACCTTTCAAAGTGTTAATATAAACTATCAGAGCTTGATGAAGAACCATTCAGTTCAAAATGTATCTTAACAGTTTAGGAGCATTGTAAATTGTAAGGATGTTTGAACTGTTTCACAAGTAGAAACTTGGATCCGGCCCTAATGGAATGTTTCATTACTGTAGCGGGGCATTCAAAAGAACACACAATCACAAATGTAGAAATAGACCTTTTGAAAGGTCATGAGAGAGGTGTCACAGACACGCCAGGCTCAGCCATCACCCAATCACAGCGCACTCCTTCGCCCGAATACTAAACACGCACACCTGCACTTCATCAGCACAGCAATCATGGCACTACAAAAGACACACAAACTCACACACTCACTGTCCGGACTTGTTAGCATCAAGACCTACCTTCATGCTCACCTTAAGGACGCTTACCTTAAGCGACTTACCTGTCTCCAGCGTGTTTCCAAGTCTCCTTCGTGATCCCTCCTCTCGTGTGAGTTCTCTTGTGTCTCCTTCGTTCCAGTCAGTCTCTGCATCCGCTACCTCTGCAAAAGAAAATGAAAAAGAGAATTTCTTCATGGATAGAGAATCTACTTGGGGAAAAGTTTAATTGTTGTGAAGTTATGGGAAAAGGTAGTGGGAGACACAAAGAAAAAGAGACAGAGATTTGGCAGACTTCCAAGAAGGAAGCAAGCAAATCACTCTTCATGCATAACCTGAAATAAAACAATGAGATGGGAGCGAAGTTAGTGACAGCTACTATAGCAAACTAATTGTGTAGAGCTTCTCCCTTTTATCCTCCTCCAGGCTAATTCAAACTCTTTCTCCAATGTTCTGGCAGATGAGACTATCCATGTTTGCCCACGGTGTTACACTGATGCTGCTATAAGTGACAGATCGCTTTCTTTCTCGAAGACACAAAATGTGAACTTAATCTAAAACTGATTGGGATGTTCCATTAGAGTGAATATAATAGAATACAGAGAAATGATTTGTGGTATATGCATAGTTATTTCTTGTCCAGTAAAACATTTAACATTTTATTTAAAATGTAATGTTTATTTACATGCTCTATTTGCAACTTTTGTTTTTGATGCTCATTAGATTTTAAAAGCTTAACAGCTATATTTGTTCAGATTGAAACGTTATTTCAGTTCATTGATTCAACTGAAGTATTTGATTTAAAGGTACAATAAGCAATTTCTGAGAAATGCTGTTAAAAGTGGATCGGACCATTTTGTGAAGCATTATTTTGCTTTGCTTCAGCTATGATAAAGAGACATCCACCATTGTGTATTTTGGGGGTGGAGAAATGAAGGTAGAGTATGTTTGTTTGGGCTGATTTCAAATATCAATTTCTCAGAAATCACTTACTGCACCTTTAAATTAACTGTTGTCATAAAAGTAAAAAAAATGCCCCGGAAAATCTATTGCAGGCAGCAAATATTGCCTTGTAATTTATTTTTTTCTGACACAGTCACACTCCTACTATTACACTATAGCAACAGAGAGTAAGATTTCAAGTTTGTTGTCCTCACCACCTGAATCAGTTGTTTGGCACATTTGTGGCTGTCAATCAAAATGAAACACGCACAAAATATTCAGCCCTGTGAAATTCTAATCGTATCACTAACCCATTAAAAATGCATGATATGATCCTGGGCTTTAGAGTTTTAGAGAGCTGACCCTCTCTGTTTTTTTTTTTTCACAAAGAAGTTAAAATTTGCTGTCATCAACACAAGTAAGCTTTCCACAGTCAGGATTTGCATATACATAAGATATTGGACATTTTACACAAACCCACTCTAATTGGATATTTATTATGCTCAGACTTTCAACTTTTCAATCAGAGGCTCAATTTGCAATTGAATAAATTGTGCATTGGAAACATCCATAATTCAGACTGCAAATATGCACAAAGATTTGAGACTAGAGATGAATTTAAATTAAAATATTTTTTTTTTTTGTCATTACTTGCAGAATAAAAACTTACTAATTTATTTATATATTTCATTGTTTATTCATTTATGTTTTTATACAGATTAACAATAAATACATAATAGATGCTGAAAAGAACATGCTGAAAAGATCTGAGTAACTTAAAAAATACATATAAATAAAAAATAATATTTATTATTATATTTATTAGGGATACCAAGCTCATGTACTTGTACTCGAACTCGTAAAAATACTCCCATACCAAAGACCGATACCTCACGTGACATAACTGACAGAATTTTCCGTGCACAGAGACACTGGCGGCAGAAACAATGTCAGCCTCAAAGGTGTGGAAATACTTCAAAATTAATGAAGACAACCCACACATTGCGAACTGCATGCTTTCACAATTCGTTATCGATTAGTAAAGGCGGGATAGGCAGAATCACGCTGAATGACACAGACCAGAAGCGCTCTCTCTCTCTCGTATGCGCTCTCTCTCTTTCCTAGTTCTCTCAGACAGTGCCCGATCAGTTCTCCTTGCGCCTGAATGGTCAAATGCACAAACAATTGTCAAAATGTCCATCGTGTGGAGTATCTCATGTAAATACAGTCGGTTATGGCTTAAGTGGACGTAAACATTTGGGTGAAAACAGGATATGAGTCAGTATCCATGAATTCGGTCTTAAAGGGACCTTCGCCTATATTTGTCATTAATATTAATAAAACAACAAAATATGTTAAATAAATGTATACATGGTAAATAAACCTACTGTATCTGAAAAACAAGTTTATTTAATTTGTATCTATAGAATTTGTTGTATTGTTTGTAATTTGTTTGTAAATTTATTTTTATATAACAACATTTATATATATATATTGGTAATTATGCCCTTTGTTATTGGACACTGAAAAGTTTGTTCTTTAAGTTTGTGACAAGCACATAAAAATTGTTACTTTTTTCCTTAGAGTAATAATTAAGAAGCTGTCCTACATTCATTAGTCTCACTGTGTTGTGCTTGGAAAACTGCAACATCAAAAAAAAAAAAAAAAGGAAAGGAAAAAAAAAAAAGAAATCAATAAATATATAGGCATCGGTATCGGCGAGTACTAGAAAAAAAAGTATCGGTACTCGTACTCGGTCCTTAAAAAAAAAAAATGGTATCGGTGCATCCCTAATATTTATTATTTCTAAACAAATCTTTCCAGAGTATTCTTACATTCTTCTACATGCTAAGCCGCACAGCAGTGAAGCCTTTGGTGTTTGGTGGGCCTTGGGGAACGGTGTAAGTTTCATTGCAAACTAACGGTTTTGACTCTTGGCACCAAAATGTCTGAACAGTTTAATAAAAGCCCCCTTGCAGCAATTACAGGTGTGATCAACAGACTCCCAGGCTCCCTCAATCTCAATCAATGTTGCTGTGCTCTAATTGTTCCAGAGGCTCTTGTAGCAGCAGTTACAGGTGCAAATCTATTGGCTTTGACAGAACACAGCTACAAAAATATCCCTGACGTATTCCTGCACCCCTCAGGCAGGATTCAAGAGCTTTTATTCTTTTACCCACACTTTTCTCTTAAAGTCGCATCTACAAAATAGATCCCGGGTTATTGAACGTGGTCAAAGATTTGAGAATTAATAAAACACCAAGAAAAACTATTGCCTTTCAATTCCATCGTTCCACTGTTTTATAATTCATGAGATGCTATCGAAATGTGCCAACCTCAGAAAGAGATGGACATGGGGTGGCATTGGACTCTGATCCAACTATACATATTTCCAGGGATTTGCTGGAAAAATATGGTTTAAGTTTCATATGACAAGTTATCTATCTAAGAGCTGCTCGTTTTTTTGCTAGACTTTTTTTTTTTTAATCTAAGTTTTAAAGTGCTTATTAAAGTTTTATGTGCTGCCATCCGCATGTCTTTGAGGAGACTTTGAAGTGTATCCTCTACCTGACTTATATGTATTTTTCATTGTATCCAAAACCCTGACTTTTATAGATGCTTTTCCATTATATCATCTCACTGTTTCCTGCCCTCTGCTACAGCCATTTATTAAGTGAAATAAAATGTTTCTCTGATTTCTGTCACAGTCTGTAAAACCACAAAGTAAAATTTACCAAATGAAATGAGTTTATTTCACGCAAATATTACTGAAAGTTAATTGTACTTAACAGAAAAAAGTTAAGTGAACTCAATAAGTAATTACATTAAGCTAAACTAAACTGACAGCAGAGTTCTAGTTACCTGCATGCTTTGCGTCAGACTGCATATAAGGACAATAAATGTTGTAATTAAGTGTTATTTTGTGTGTTTTTATATATACAATATTAAATATAGGGAGAGATGTGTTCGTGTTAAATCTTCTGTTGTGTTGGGATAGGGTGCAGTCTGCTATGGTGCAGTTTTGCAGGGGTTACCATTGTGGTGAACAGTAGAGATGTGTTTAGGGATGGACTGCAAAGGCTATATACAGTATGTTGAGTACATGTGAATTGTTAATTATATTAGCACATGCAAGTGTACTAATGCTAGCTAGCAACTAATTGTAAAAAAAAAAAAAAAAAAAAAAAATGGATTAAAGGATTCGTTCACTTCTGAATGAAAATTTCCTGATAATTTACTTACCTCCATGTCATCCAAGATGTCTTTTTCTTCAGTCGAAAAGAAATTTGAGGAAAACATTCCAGGATTCTTCTCCATATAGTGGACTTAAGTGGGGTTCACTGGGTGGAAGGTCCAAATTGCAGTTTCAGTGCAGCTTCAAAGGGCTCTATGCAATCACAGGCGAGGAATAAGGGTCCTGTCTAGCGAAACAATCTGTCTTAAAAAAATCAAAAATCAAATAAATAAAAATAATATACTTTTTATCCACAAATGCGTCTTGCACTGCTCTGCGATGTGCCATGCATTACATTGAAAGGTCACGCGTAACGTAGGCATAAGTACCACGGTAGGGCGAAAAACTTCAAAATCATCCGATATCATTGTTTTACCTTTTTTTTTGTAAAGGCCGTATGTCTTTGCACGTTCACTTTGTAGACACTGGATCGGTACTTCCGCCTACGTCACACGTGACCTTTCTAACGTGATTATGTCATGCGTGCAGATCACAGTTCTACTTTAAGTTTAAGTTCTACTTACATAATCTTGGAGTTTAACTTAATTTTTTGAGTTCTGCCAACTATATTATGCGGCACAACTCTTTTCAACATTGATAATATTAAGAAATGTTAGAGATCACGATTCTGAATAGACAACTAAACAAAATAACGTTATTTACTAGAGGTTCTGACAAGATGTTAATTGCTGCAGTTTATTTAAAAAAAAAATTATTAATTTGATTTAATTAATTATTAAAAAAATATGTTTTGAATGAATGATTCAATGATTCACTCAGATTTGAATGTTCTGCTGTGATTGTACTTGTGACAGGTTTAATAGACATAGCCGAAACATTGTCATTTAAGAATAAGACTGTGTGGGTGTTCGAATCAAGATCACCATCTTTTAATAATTAATCGTGCACCTGTAATATACAGTACGGGTTTCTGGGTTTTGTTTTGTCTTGTGTTGTAGTTCTGTGTCATAGCTTTCAGTTTGTTTCCTTGAGCCCTATTCGAACAGGACTAGATTTATAAACTTAAGACCTATTCGGACGAGACTTTTGAAGTTTGAGTTTCAATTAATTTCACCCGATGTCTGTGATTTCATGTACTGATTTGGACAGGACTAACATCTCTGTGTTTATAGTGTGTGTGTGTTCTAGATGTGGGCGTTATAAAACTCATTTTCTATTTGCATGCATAATTTATGATGTATAACTCTTATAATTTACTTATTGATATAATTTTAATTAGGGGCCAAGCACTGAAGGTGCGTATGCACCTATTGTATCTGTTGCCGTTCTTTTTAATTCTTCTTCTGCTGCTCTGGGAGTCTATGGGAGCCCATAGAACCACTTGCGAGAAAGTTGTGAAATTTGGCACACAGGTAGAGGACAGTCTGAACTGTGTCCATAGCAAATTTGGAGTCTCTAACTCAATCCCTCTAGCGCCACCAGCTGTCCAAAGTTTCACAAAAAATTGAACCAGATCATCTTCAGACCATGCCGACAAAAAGTTATGGAATTCAAGTCGATTTCTCAAAGCGTCTTCAAAAAACACATGAACGAATTTTATGTAGTGCTTGCGAAAATAGATGCAAGGCTGTATTTCCGCAACGCTTTATTCAGACCAAACTTAGTACATGTCATCACAAGCATGACCACCTACTGGTCCGGAGATACGAAAAATGGCTATTTTTGCTTATAACCTCTGATGGGTTTGTCCAAAAATCATAACTTTGGTCTCGGTGGATTCGGGGCATCATGCTGAGTCGAATGATATCCAATTTTCCCATATTGGCCATTTTGAATTTTGTGCTAAAATGCTGTATATGCTTTATTACCTTGTGTTGTGGCTTGTTTCTGTTGTATTGTGAACTTGTGTTTGCTTTTTTAATTTCGTTGTGTTGTGCACTACTGGGCACAGTAACTACCTCTTCATTGAGTGCAACCACAGGTCTGACTATACACAAGCAGCACAACTGTTTTCAACACTGATGATAATAAGAAATGTTTCTTAAGCACCAAATCAGCATTTGGTTTCTGAAGGATCATGTGACACTGAAGACTGCTTAAAGTACCGACTGCTTAAAATTCAGCTTTGCTGTTACATTACATACACAAAATATATTAACATTAAAAACAGTTCTTTTAAATTGTAAAAACATTTCAGAATATTTCTGATTTTTCAATCAGATAAATGCAGCATTGGTGACCAGAAGTGACTTCTTTCAAAAACATAAATCTTACCAAATCCAAATATAACACTGAAACTAAAAATCTTGCATTTATTTCTACTGTAAAAAACTGTCCCACAGTGCAACAGTCTTACTTCCAATGCTTTGTATGGGCACCAGCACAGTGGCCATTAATTAAAACCATGCAGTCTGTAGATGTGCCTCTGTGCGAAGTAATAAAACATATTTATGGCTTACTGCTGCCTGCCTTCCTTTTCCTCTTTTCAGCATTGTGACAAAGTGCACTTAGCCTAGACAGAGTGTTAATCTTGTGCTCAGACAGCTCAGAGGACTATGATCAGGTAGGGCAAGGCTCTTTAAACTCACCGTGACTACCATAGATCTTTGTCTTTCTACCCAGGGCTAGTTGGTTGGTTACGTAGAGCCAGAAATTAGCCTAGACATAGACAAGATCAAGTGGCCATGACTGGGACTCCCGGTACCTGATCTAACAGTCTCTCTGGAGAAGGCAGGCGCCTCTCGCTCAATAACTGGTTTCTCAGATGTGTAGGAAGACTGTGAGTACTGATCATCGTGCCTGTGTGATGTTTTGCTTTGTTGCTCTTTCTTTTATGTCTACAAAATTCATCCTTGTCTTCATCACCTTCACAGCACACAGATTAAGACAAAGTCAACATTCCGTGAGGATCTGGTGACGAAAGAGCCTTTGAAGCCATTGTTGGCCGAGCGGAGCTGTGTTCTGGAATCCCTAGAGGTCACCTTTGAGCAAGTAGCCTCCTCAAATCCTATTGGTCCGTCTCCAGCTCTTTAGTGCTCTATTTATTTGCATTGCAGCAAGGCACAGGTGTTGCTTTTAGATTACGCCGAGCGTCTGTTGGAGTGGGGAAACGGTGTAATCAGGTTAGCCGAAAAAAAGAGACGTGGTTCTCTTCACCGTTACAGCTATTTCAAAGATTGACTCACACTTTTCCATGACCAGGTCAGACGAAGTGCCGTCTCCAGCAAAAGGAGATTGAAGGTGAATGGCTACCAGCATCCACACATGCGGCTCAGGTCTGAGCGGCCAGTCTCCCAACGGCCACGCTCATATTTGGCCAGCATTATGGAGCATCTGCCATCGACTCCAAATTCATTTAGCAGTTTCCCTCAGTGACCATCAACACTGTGTCTGAATGTGTTATAGTCCTCCAAACACACAAGCACAATGCCTGTCGGATCAGTGGCTCTTACTTTATTGAAAATCACATTTAAATCTCCTTAAAACCAGCATGCAGTTTCACTACAGTGTGTACAAGTCTGATTATGCATATATCAGAAGCTTTTTATTGGAGTCAGGAGAGTGACTGTTCTTGATATAACCGTTTTTCTGCCTGCAAGGGTAATCAGTCTGAGAAATGAAGGTACAGTAGTTTAATTGTGTTATCGTGCACAAAAGCAGACCTGAGGAAATTGCAAATATGTTTTAATGCTAATGCAATCACATTTAATGAGGTTAAACATTACAAATTCATCCCTGCTAGAGGAAAATATGTTTAAACCAGTCTAAACTGGATTGCTAGTTTTAACTGGCTTAAGCATGGCCAGCTGAAAATTGCCCATACCCTTTCTAAAACCAGCCAAAAAGACTATATAACCAGACTGGGAGACCAACTAAGACCAGCAAACCAGCTTAGGCCTTTTTTCTCACTATACAGCATTAATGGTCTTCACTAGAGTTGTCAAAAGTGCTACTTCGGTAACACATCGGTATTTATATCAATTTTAAAAACGTGACTCTTTGAGCACTGTTGAGCGGATTCGTAAACACCTCTGATTGGCCATTGTGTTCACAGCTCATCGGATATGTCTGTGATTGGCTTCAATGATCAACGCTTCAAAAGTTGTAAATAGTCATCACTGACGCTCTTCACAGAGCGCTTACACAGATACACATGGGAGAGTTTTGATCATTGCAGCCAATCACAGACATATCTGATGAGCACGTGAACACAATGGCCAATCAGACGTGTTTATGAATGTGCTCAACAGCACTGTCACATTTTAAAATTTCAGTACCGATTGCTACCAAAGTCAGTACGTTTGACAACTCTAGTCCTCACACACTTCTCTCAGAAATAAATATTCTATCATCATTTACTCACCTTCATGTCCTTCCAAACCAGTATGACTTTTCTTCTGTGAAACACGAAAGATGTTTTGAAGCTGCTCTCTCTTCCATACACTGAAAATGGGCCCTCATGAAAAAATAAAAATAAAAAAATCATAAAAGTAGAAAAAATACCTTTTTTCTATATTCCAAGTCTATTGATGCCATATGATGCTTTTGTTTGAGGAACAACCTGAAAGGCAATTAATTACTATAAATCTTGCTTGACAGTCATGGTCACCATTTACTTCCATTGTGTTTAAATGACTGCTATAAATAACTCCATTTGTGTTCCAAAGTAGAAAGGAAGTCATATGACTTTTCATGCTATGAGGAGCTTCTTTTAAAAAACAGGTTTGTCTTCATTGTTGCATAGAAAAATTAAAGTAGCAACATATTTTGGCTAGCCATTATGTAGTTTGTAATACTCCAAAGGTCTAATATTCAGACAAGTCCTTTTATGACTGAATCAACTGCAAACTACTTTCATCAAAGACAAAAGAGAGAAAGTAAAGAATCAGGCAATATGCTAGAAATTTAATTATCTTCAATAAGCTACTGCTTGCTTATCTCACTTAGCTTTGCAGCTTATAGGTCTTAGTACCGCATATGCTTCCACAGAGATTTCCTTGTGTATTCAAAATGACAAATCTTTGTTATCTTCCATATACCAAGTTAAATGCTGACAGTAAGGACTAGGCTAATCCCTGTACTAAAGGATTCCTGGTACTTGCTACTGCGCTAATCCCAGAGATACGAGATGAGGTCGATCCTGAAGTGGTCATCCTTTTCCCTGTATGGAAGTAACCTTTTTTTTCAATCACACTTTATTTCGATGGTCCACTTTAGACATTCTACTAACTATAAGTAACTTTGCAACTACATACTGTATCAACTAACTCTCATTAGAGTATTAGTAGACTTAGTACTGTTAGGTGTTCGGTTAGTAGAATAAACTGACATGTAGTTGCAAAGTTACGTATAGTCAGTACAATGTCTGTTGGGAGACCATCAAAATAAAGTGTTAGCAGATATTAAGCAGAGATATTAAGATATTACTCTAATGACTGCTAGTTGAGATATAGTTACTTAGTTAGTAGAATGTCTAAAGTGGACCATTGAAATAAAGTGTTACCCTTTGTTCTATTGGCTACTTGAAGGGAAATAGGGATCACGGTAGGAACCAGAGTATGTATAATAGGAAACGTTTTAACAGTCCAATTAAATCAGAATAGAGGTAAATTCCCTCCTGTAATTGTCATTTGTCACACTGGAAATGTTCAAATGGCCTTTCACTTTTTGTGGCCAAAGAACAACACGGAGGAGACATGCTGCTACTAGTTCCCTCCAGAATGTCTGCCCACCAGATGCCCTTTAAATGGGCAGGGCCTGAGGTCTGCCTACAGAGATGATGAATATCTATAGTGTACTGTTCGTGTGCACCTGAGTCCTCCGCTGCAAATGGCCTTCAGATTAGAGACTCTTTTGCTTTGTCTGGGAAAAGTGTTAAAAAAAAAAAGCAGTAGGGGGAATATCACCTGAGCACAGATGTTCATAGCTTCACCTAAAATCTAAAAAGGAAAGTAAAACTCTTAGCTTTCTTAGGTGTATAATGGACAAATATTTTAAAAACGCATGAATTATGTGTACAGAAGAACAGGATTAAGCTGTAAAAAGTCGAGTTGCAATATCATGGTTTCAATATGCCAATACAGTTTAATTTTCTATATCTATATTAATTTTTAAAAGCTTTACAATTTGAAAGAATAAATATCTTTAAAAGAACTCATTTTTATATAATAAATACAACTAGAGTTGCGTTGAAATGAAAAAGCATTGACAGAAACAACATTTGGTTGTCGGGACTCACTGACTGAAAAGAGAAGGAATGCATTCTTTGTTCAACAGTTGCGTTAGCTTTGAACCCAATCAGAGACCCTGTCAGTTAGGACTAAACAAGGCATTGATTTTAGCAAAACACGTCCCAACCTTAAACCTTATTGTGGGAATGTTAGACCAAGCTAAGTTTATACTCACACATCTCAAGAATGCCTCTAAATATTTCTACAAATTCTCCATTGCTAGAATGCTTGAGGTATGCATTTGCTATATATATATATATATATATATATATATATATATATATATATATATATATATAATCTTAAAATCATCTCCAGCCTTATCCCCTATCAAAATACACATTCATTTTGATTTACAATGCATCCAGTAGTATTTGGACAGTTAAAGGGTTTGTTCACCCAAAAATGAAAAGAGCATATATCAAACTGCCAAAGTCACGTCCGCCAGTGGTGAACCATTGAAATTTCGAAACACTTATGACGTAACGAAGCCTCATTTACTGAAATCACGTGACTTTGGCAGTTTGATACACGCTCCGAACCACTGATTTGAAACAAAAGATTCGTAAAGCTTCGAAGCTTAATGAAGCAGTGTTTTGAAATCGCCCATCACTAGATATTGTGGAATAAATATTTTGTTTTTTTGGTGCACAAAAAGTATTCTCGTCGCTTCATAACATTAAGGTTGAACCACTGTAGTCACATGAACTGTTTTAAATATGTCTTTAGTAGCTTTTTGGGTATTTGAAATTGTTAATTATCTTTCTGTCAATGGAGGCCTCACTGAGCCATCGGATTTGATCAAAAATATCTTAATTTGTGTTCCGAAGACGAACGAAGGGATGTGGGGTGTGGAACGACATGAGGGTGAGTAATTAATGACCAAATTTTTATTTTTGGGTGAACTAACCCTTTAAGCAAATGAGACCATATTGTAAATTGTTACTAAAATAATTATTGAATAACTATAATGAATATAAAATAATTATTGTCATAAAGCATTTGTATTGTATACTATGGTCAGGCTTCTTTTTTGGCACAGAGGTCAGAACCTGGCTGAATTTTCTAGCCCGCACTCAGGATTCCCGATGGTAGTTCACGCTTGCCGCGCTAAAGGAGGAGAGAATAACCGTGTACATAGAGACCTGAGGAAGGTCAGATGGAGGGTACCTGACAGTGTCTTTAGCCCCAGAGGAGTTTCAGCAGACTGAGATGAGATGGCCCCATCTCTACACTACATGCTTCCAGAAATGAGTTGCAGTCCTCTGGGAATATCTGTCATAAACAGTGGGAGGGAACAGCACCATATTCTTTAGACCCGTTCAGCCAAATCCTTTAAATCTACAAATATATAAACAAAGAAAAAAAAAGCAGGGTTTGGGGGGTGGGGGTGGGGGGGGGGGGGGGGGGGATCATGGTCAGAAAGGACTCTAGGAGCAGGCTAGAAATATTAAAAAATGATTAAACAAAAGAGGATTTCGCCCTTATTTTTTAATGGATTCTGTTTTAATTCAAACTCCTCCACAGAAGAGCAAAGAAAAGAAGAAGTGCAATTACACACCTGGGGAACTCCCAGCCTCCAATCTGTAATCATCAAGACTCCTATTAAATGCTGTGTGACACATGAAGAATTTCAATGAGGAAAATCTGCTCTGGAGAAATGCAGATGCTATATTTCAAGAAATTATACATATGGGATTTTGTCTGAGAGGTGCAATGCTCCTCTAGTAATGTGCTTGTTATCTCAAAGGTTCAGAAAACAGATATATTTTCCAGTTTTTTTTTTTTTTTTTTTTTTTTTCTTTTCAACACCATCAAGAATGTTCTTTGGTAGTATAATGATAGCATCAAGAACATACCCAGCTGGATCTTAGCGCATACTACACCCACTCAATGCACAGCGGCCACTGTGGGCTCACCAGAGCCGCATGTCAATCCTTTGTCATATTAAACACCACCTTGGTGGGTTCCAGAATATACTGTGACAGCTGGTGTCTTAATTATCAAGGCCTTTTCTCTCTCCTTCTCTCTTCCGTTCTCGTTCTTTTCAGGTTGTGACATCTCTCTGTGTTTTCTTAGGTGAAAGGTCATGAGGGAGATATGCTGCTGCACATCTGAGGGGGGAAGAGTCGAAGGTGAAGAGGGCTTGTGTACACACACCAGCTTGTTTTGCCCGAGTACCAGAGCTTTGGATGTGTCCGCTTTCATTTCAAAAACAATAGGCCCATTCACAATCACCTCCGTGGTTTTCTTCCGAAAGAAGCAGACCTCTCGGCCAAGAACGTTGCGGCGGCTTTATTCTCTCCTGTTTGATATAGTGGAGCTATTTCTAGAACTTTTATAATCATCAAAACACACAAAAGTGCATCCACTCTGGGACTGCTCAGAATACCAAAGCCAGAGCTAATTAAATGCAGCGTAAGTAAAATGAAGCTGTTGGTTTATGAACATGCAAAGATAGACATTGAAAAGGGAGATTTTAAGTAAATATTTAAACTTGGTTTAATTCTTAACATTAAATTATATGTATACATATTCCACATATGTATGTTTGTTTGTTTTTTGTTTTTTTATTATTATTATTATTATTATTATTATTATTAGCCATTCATTTATATTAACTTCTATTACCTATACAGTACATTAAATCAAGTATTCAGTACAATGAGCAGAGTGATAATTAATTGCTAAGTTACAATTAATTGCATGCAATATGGTTAAGCTTTTAGAGCCTTGACAGCAACATAGTGTCGGCCCAGATCCGGCCCACATCTGCATGTAATCCACATGTACCAGATGTGGGCCGGTTCTGGGCCACACTATGTTGCTGTCTGGGAGTAGTCTCATGCATGGACGGTTTGATTTTAGCAAAAACCTAGATGAGAAGATTGTAATATGCAAACCACAAAGAACAAAGAGAATGAAAATAGACACAGTGTGGTCACACTTCCAAAACCACAGTGAGCTGAATGGCAATGTTGATATCTATCTGAACGCAGCTCAGACAGCACTTCACATGCGAACAGACATGCACAAATAAATAGCTCAAAATAATGGAGCTGCACTGGAATTCAATTTTCAGAATCCAGACTATGGTGCAACTGGAAGAAAGCCTTTTTGAAACAATGACAGTAGAGCAGAGGAGGGGACACAGTAAGGGACACAAGCTTAAAAAGACCTGAATTACAATAAAAATAAAATGATAATATAAATTGTCACTATATTGTCACATGCACACTCTGGACTCTGCCCCACTCTCATTCACAATCACCCGCTCTCACTCTAATCATATACACCTGCAGCTAATCACCATTTTGTTTGGTCTTGTATTTAAACTGTTCTCTTGCACTCAGTCTTTAGCCGTGTTCCAATTCAAAGGCTTCTTTCGAAGGACTAGGACTTCAAAGGTGAAGTTTGGACTGAGCGTTGTTAAATGGGACAGTCTATGGAGGGCTGTTCTTATCGCCTAGCAACTGTGACAGCTGCCATTGATGAGTGACAGTAACATTTGTACTACACTTTTTTGAAGGTTTAATATTAAACTGTCTGAAAACAAATCTGTCTAAATATGTTCACCATGGTCCATTTCTGTATGTATTAGAGAGTATAAACTATAATCACATCTTAGTGATGTCAACATTTGAACTGCTTTAAAGTTTTTGTTTTTTAAGCATTTGTATCATTAGATATTTGAGTAAGTTAAAACCCAGTGCTTACGTTTAAAAGTGTAACTCAGCATTTTCTCTCAAAAAAATCCTGTTGTCACTGGCGCGCAAGGAGTCCTGGGGTAGGCAAGGCCACGAAGGATCCATCTGTTGTATCCTTCATTTCATGGGAAACGAAGGCCACATTTGGAGGCCGCATTTGAAGGAGTCTTCGAATTGGGACAGCCTTCGTCACGCCGCAGTGATGCAGTCGGCCTTGCAATGCACCCTTCGAAGGATGATGTCACGTGCGGTTGCTTTGAAGGCAGACGAGTACAATCCAAAACGTAGTTTATTATAAAGATCCAACAGAACAGGCAAGTAGGCAGCAACAATAACACATATCATAGACGAGACCGAACAGAGACTGAACATGAGGGTACAACTTAAGTAGTGCACATGATGATGATGATAATGACAAGACACAACTGACATATATGAACTAATGTGATCAGGGATTTAAATTCACCACCAGGAACACATTGAGGGGTTCTATTTACTTTGTAGTTTACTGTTTTCAAGAAAATTATTCACTATCATAAGTGGCTTCTCAATTTAATTGGAATCAGAAAAAGCAAAACAAAATTCAGATAAACAAAATGAGAGCTTTCACAGAGCTGGTGACATAAATTAAACCTCCTCACAGCTCCACATTACTAGAGTTTTTTAAGATGCAAAAAAATATCACTACAAACATCTCAGTGCAAAAAGATAGAAAATCAAAGATAGAAAAGTGAGAAAAAGATAGAAAAATAAGAGTAATGTAACACAATATCAAAATGTTATCGTACAATACAATACGGCAGTGGGAATACTGTACAAAGTGAACAAAACAACATAAATACATTTTTATATTTTACCCACTTACACATCACTTGAGGGAAATGAGAGAAAATAACACTCACAGATAAGCTCCTACATAACACCACATTCACTTTACAAAAGCTGAAAGCAGGGGGGCCGGGGGGGCTTGAGCCCCTGCCCCTTTGATCGCGAAAGTGAAAGTGCCCTTTGCGGTAGCATCGCGGTGCCCCTGCGTTCCCATTCCCCCCTGGAACGTGATTTCTACTGCGGGAGAACAATCCCCACCCCCCCTTTATTGCCTTTATTTATGGATTTTTTAAGATCCGTTTCCTTGTTTGGATTTTCACAAAAGACTGAGAACCTAAGTTCCTTTTTTTTTTTTTTGAGAAGAATATACATGTGTTACTTTCCTGTGTGTTCCTCGTTGCAATCGTTGTATTGTTGTCACAGGTGGCTTGTGTAGAGAGTCCAAAGGATGATGCATGACGCAGAATGACAATAATAAGAAGCTTTAATAAACACTGAAAGAAAGACTACAAACAAATGTAACATAACTTCACTGAGAGAAAATGAACTAAGGCAGACAGAAGACTTAAATACATGAGGAAGGGTAATCAACAGAACAAAGAATCAGAACAGGTGAAGACTATTAGAAACTATGACAACTAGTGAACAAATTCATAAAATTACAATGA
The DNA here is from genome assembly GCA_037101425.1 of Elopichthys bambusa. Lineage (NCBI taxonomy): Eukaryota > Metazoa > Chordata > Actinopteri > Cypriniformes > Xenocyprididae > Elopichthys > Elopichthys bambusa. Next base: position 12,394,969 of record CM074452.1, on the reverse strand, counting down.
AAACTAAGACTAAAACTAGTTATATAGTTGCAAGCAGCAATACGGGGCCAAGCCTAAGGGGTAATAGCACAAAACGGAGCAGGAAGAGCAAAAACAGCAGAAATTGAACGTACATGCAAAACAGCTGATTCAGAAGCACAGGTGGGAATGAACTCAAAATTAATAGAAGTTCAGATGAGAATGAACTAAAAACACTTGTATCTAATCCAAGAGGAATAAAGAGTAGTACAATGCTTATTTGGATAATAAAGGAATCAAAATGACTCATTACACAATTGTATGAAGTCACCCCCCATGGGACTTGAACCCACAATCTCTGGGTCTGGTGTCCATTTCTCATCTTATTGCACCGCTGGGCAGGTGAACAGTCACACAACTGCCGAAGTTCAGTAGTTCATGTGAAAATGAACTCAAAATGAAGAATTAATATAAAAATGCATTGCATGTTATATCTAATAACTTTACTTTAGATCATTCTGCAGCTCATCATGCTGTAGCGCAATATCAAAAATCCGTTCAGTCATTTCTGTGCGACTCGGTCCAAAGATCATCTGAGTTTTTCATTTACTTCAATATGGCGGACAGGTACATTTAAGGAAAATGACAAATGACACACCGTCGGAATTGGCATAAACCAGGGAACAAAATGACATAAAGCATACAATGTTCAAAAAACTTTTGGACAATGTTTTCAAAAGTTATAAGCATTTTTACAAAAATCGTTATATCTGTGGAACACTAGGTGGTGCTGTGTTCAAACTTCTCAGGTACCTTCATAACCTATTGGTGATGATACGTACCACTTTTTGTGAAGATATGCCAAATTGTTTAAAAGATATTGCAATTTATGACAAAATTCAAAATGGCGGACACGTGGTTCATCTGATGTTGACAAAATCGGTATCCTCGGATTCGGCATGACCCAAGGAATCCACAGACACCATCTTGATTTTCTGACAAACTGTTTAAAAGGTATTGGCCAAAATATAAATTTTTCAGATCTCATGACCTGTAGGTGGCGCTGTTCCAAAATTCGGCATGGACCCTCAGACCATGCTTCCGATGAAGCGTACCAATTTTTGTTTCGATTGCTCAAAGTTTTGCCTGAGATACAGCTACTGAACCAATTTTGGGTCGACCTCATTAAGTTTGTGACATCATAACTTTTTTTTTTTTTCAGTAGAAAAAAATTCTGTTCAGTCATTTCTGTGCGGCTCAGTCCAAAGATCATCTGATCAAAGTTTGGACAAAATTGGACAAATTTTGAAAGAGGAGTAGCAAAAAAACTGCATACTGTACTTTTCAAAATGGCCACTACTGTAATGGGCGGAGACTTAATGTAATATGTTGTATGTAATCAGCATGAAGAGACTAATCAAATGTACTAGTTTCATTTTTCTAGAGCAAATGGTTCAGAAGTTATAACCTTTAGAAGAGTGAATTTTTAAACTGGTGGTGGCGCTATAGAGTTGGTTCTAGAGACTCCAAATTTGGTCCAATCACATTCAACAAAGCTCCCTCAAGCATCATCCATGGGCAGGCGTGCCTTTGACCGCACACTAAACCCGGTGTGGAAGAAAACACAAAGTGAGCGAGTCAGGATAGTGCGAGAGGCACGCCGGATTGAGAAAGTCACTTATTTCATTCCTGAATAAATCAGTGTGCTTGAGCAAACCAGCTGATTGAATGATTGAGTAATATGCGCACGGGCTAATTATGAGCTACAGGCAAAACAAGTGAAAAATGTCAATTTTGGTTGAATCTGAGGTTTTCACAAAAATGAGCTCATTAAGCCCTCGTCTAGTGATCCCAATGCTCCAAATAGCAATTAAACATCTAAAAGTATCTTTATTTGTACATTTTCTGAGAGGAGTAACTTCCCTTATTCATGAAAAATTATCATTAATTTTCATTAAAAGTTTTAATAATGTTATGTTTAACAATTGTTGTATCATGGGAAAAAAGTTAAATATATATTTTTCCTATAAAAATTTGGTTTTGACTTGGTGTGTGCCATATTTGGTGTTATTGCCAGGGATTTTAAGGTATAGTTGCTGGGCAATTTTGTTTCAGAACCTTCAGAAAACTTTAACTCAATTTTTCTCAAAACTGACTTTGCTGACTCTATCGACTCGACAGGTGTAGCTCATTCATTTTTTTGTCTGATTCCAACAAATCATACATCACTTTGAAGGTTAAATAACAATAACTCATTCTTTTTTTCTTTTCTTTTTTAATTGCTCATTGTGACTCATTTTGCCAGCACGGGTCACATATATGATATCTGAAAGGAAAAAAATTGTGTTCTGGAAACTTATATCTGAATATTGACAGTATTTATCCTTCAGTTTGATTATTCCTATCTACCCATCCATCCATCCTTCCATCTATCCCTCTGATTCCTCTAATTTAGTTTAACAGCTCGACCTTTTACCCACTGCTATCTTTTATACTACCCATGAACTTTCTTTTAATACCCTCTCATGCATGGAGTCATATTTCTGCTCTATATTCTGGAGAGTGTTTAATGAATTCCTAATGGTCTCTGATTTACATCATGGACTGCATAGTCTCATATTCCTTTAATTTATCTTCTGCCACTCTTCTTGGAGATGCTCATCGCGCATTCATGGCTGGCTCGCTATGCTTGATACTTACCTGCAAAGATGAATTCTTCACAACACAGCCCTTGGCATGTCCATTCTCTCTGCCCGCAACACGAGCTCTCAGCCTCGGGTGCACCTGTAGGCCCACCTTTAGGCGTGTCTGTTAACTACACCCCTTGCATAAGATTCAGTTTAGGCCATTTGCATGAGCTCTAGACATGTAAGATCAACCTGACTTCTGTTTGGATCCATTTGTTAAAATCCAGCGTAGTGTGCACGCCGGGGAAAAACAACTTCAGCTGCGATAAAAGGGCTTACAATTAATTATTCATGTGGTTATAAATGTAGGCGCATGGGCTAATGGCCTATGTGGCATTATATAATAAAATACTATAATTATGTTTTAAGAATATTTTATAGTCCATTATACATGCCGGAAACCGATGATGAATTTCAAAATTATTGCAGCACATGAATTTCGTTATTTCCGTCTGTCCTTGCTCTATATA